>LR738715.1:828332870-828412920 GCA_902687465.1 Secale cereale | reverse complement strand
CCAGTGTTGTCACAGAACAGAGTCATTGGGTTCAGTGCACTAGGCACAACTCCAAGATCTGTCATGAACTCCTTCATCCAGACACCTTCCTTAGCCGCCTCCGAGGCAGCTATATACTCCGCTTCACATGTAGAATCAGCTACCACGCTCTGCTTGGAACTGCACCAGCTTACCGCTCCCCCGTTGAGAATATATACGTATCCGGTTTGTGACTTAGAGTCATCCGGATCAGTGTCAAAGCTTGCATCGACGTAACCCTTTACGACGAGCTCTTGATCACCTCCATAAACGAGAAACATATCCTTAGTCCTTTTCAGGTACTTTAGGATATTCTTGACCGCTGTCCAGTGATCCATACCAGGATTACTCTGAAACCTTCCGGCCATACTTATGGCAAGGCTGACATCTGGTCTTGTGCACAGCATTGCATACATGATAGAGCCTATGGCTGAAGCATAGGGGACGACATTCATCTTTTCTCTATCATCCGCAGTCACTGGGCATTGAGTCTTACTCAACTTCGTACCTTGCAATACCGGCAAGAACCCCTTCTTGGATTGATCCATTTTGAACTTCTTCAAAACTTTATCAAGGTATGTGCTTTGTGAAAGTCCTATCAAGCGTCTTGATCTATCTCTATAGATCTTGATGCCCAATATGAAAGCAGCTTCACCAAGATCTTTCATCGAAAAACTCTTGTTCAAATACCCCTTCACGCTATCCAAAAATTCTATATTGTTTCCAATCAGTAATATGTCATCCACATATAATATTAGAAACGCTATAGAGCTCCCACTCACTTTCTTGTAAATACAAGCTTCATTGTAAACTTGTATAAACCCAAACGCTTTGATCACCTCATCAAAGCGAAGATTCCAACTCCGAGATGCTTGCACCAGCCCATAAATGGAACGCTGGAGCTTGCATACTTTGTCAGCATTCTCTGGATCGACAAAACCTTCTGGTTGCATCATATACAACTCTTCCTTAAGAAAACCGTTAAGGAACGCTGTTTTGACATCCATCTGCCAAATTTCATAATCGAAATATGCAGCTATTGCTAACATGATTCGGACGGATTTAAGCATCGCTACGGGTGAGAAAGTCTCATCGTAGTCAATCCCTTGAACTTGTGAAAAACCCTTTGCCACAAGTCGAGCTTTATACACGGTGACATTACCGTCAGCGTCCGTCTTCTTCTTAAAAATCCATTTATTCTGAATGGCCTTCCGCCCTTCAGGTAATACTTCCAAAGTCCATACTTTGTTTTCATACATGGATCCCATCTCGGATTTCATGGCCTCTAACCATTTGTCGGAATCTGGGCCCACCATCGCTTCTCCATAGCTCGTAGGTTCACCGTTGTCTAACAACATGACCTCCAAGACAGGGTTACCATACCACTCAGGTGCAGTGCGTACCCTTGTCGACCTACGAGGTTCGGTAGTGACTTGATCAGAAGCTTCTTGATCATCATCATTGGCTTCCTCTTCAACCTCTGCAGGCTCCACAAAAACATCTTTCTGTGCTGCGCTACTTTCTGGTTGAAGCAGAGGTTCAATAACCTCATCAAGTTCTACCTTCCTCCCACTCAATTCTTTCGAGAGAAACTCTTTCTCGAGAAAGGATCCGTTCTTAGCAACAAACACTTTGCCCTCGGATCTGAGATAGAAGGTGTACCCAACTGTTTCTTTTGGGTATCCTATGAAGACACATTTGTCCGCTTTGGGTTCGTGCTTTTCTGGCTGAAGCCTTTTGACATAAGCATCGCAACCCCAAACCTTGAGAAAAGACAACTTTGGTTTCTTACTAAACCATAGTTCATACGGTGTTGTCTCAACGGACTTAGATGGAGCCCTATTTAAAGTGAATGCAGCTGTCTCTAACGCATATCCCCAAAACGATAGTGGCAAATCGGCAAGAGACATCATAGAACGTACCATATCTAATAGGGTTCGATTACGACGTTCGGACACACCATTACGCTGTGGTGTTCCAGGTGGTGTCAACTGTGAAACAATTCCACATTTTCTTAAGTGATCACCAAACTCATAACTCAGATATTCTCCCCCTCGATCAGATCGTAGGAACTTGATCTTCTTGTTACGATGATTTTCAACTTCACTCTGAAATTGCTTGAACTTTTCAAAAGTTTCAGACTTATGCTTCATCAAGTAAATATACCCATATCTACTTAAGTCGTCAGTGAAGGTGAGAAAATAACGATATCCACCGCGCGCCGTTACACTCATCGGACTGCACACATCAGTATGTATGATTTCCAATAAGTCACTTGCCCGTTCCATTGTCCCTGAAAACGGGGTCCTTGTCATCTTGCCCATGAGGCACGGCTCGCACGTGTCAAGTGATTCAAAATCAAGAGACTCCAGAAGTCCATCAGCATGGAGCTTCCTCATGCGTTTCACGCCGATATGACCGAGACGGCAGTGCCACAAGAAAGTGGTATTATCATTATCTACTCTACATCTTTTGGCATCAATGTTATGAACATGTGTATCATCACTATCGAGATTCAATAAGAATAAACCCCTAACTTCGGGTGCATGACCATAAAAGATATTACTCATATAAATAGAACAACCATTATTCTCTGTCTTAAATGAGTAACCGTCTCGCAATAAACAAGATCCAGATATAATGTTCATGCTTAACGCAGGCACTAAATAACAATTATTCAGGTTCATAACTAATCCCGATGGTAATCGAAGAGCGAGCGTGCCGACGGCGATCACATCAACCTTGGAACCGTTTCCCACGCGCATCGTCACTTCGTCCTTCGCCAGCCTCCGTTTATTCCGCAGTTCCTGTTTAGAGTTGCAAATGTGAGCAACCGAACCGGTATCAAATACCCAGGCACTACAACGAGAGCTGGTAAGGTACACATCAATAACATGTATATCACATATACCTTTGTTGTTGTTGGCCCCCTTCTTGTCCGCCAGATACTTGGGGCAGTTCCGCTTCCAGTGGCCGTTCCCCTTGCAATAGAAACACTCAGTCTCTGGCTTGGGCCCAGCCTTGGGTTTCTTCACTGGATTGGCAACTGCTTTGCCACCCTTCTTAGAGTTACCCTTCTTGCCCTTGCCATTCTTCTTGAAACTGGTGGTCTTATTGACCATCAACACTTGATACTCCTTCTGGATGTCTGCCTCAGCGACTTTCAGCATCGAAAACAGCTCGGCGATGGTCTTGTTCATCCCTTGCATGTTATACTGCTGCACGAAGCTCTTGTAGCTTGGAGGGAGTGACTGGAGAATTCTGTCAATGATAGCCTCATCCGGGAACACAAGTCCCAGATCAGCTATGCGGGTATAGTACCCAGACATCTTCAGTAAGTGCTCACTGACACACGAATTCTCCTCCATCTTGCAAGCGAAGAATTTATCGGTGGTCTCATACCTCTCGATCTTAGCATTCTTCTCAAAGATGAACTTCAACTCCGTGTACATCTCATATGCACCATGACGTTCAAAACGCCTTTGAAGTCCTCCTTCCAAGCCGTACAACATGGCACACTGCACTATCGAATAGTCATCCGAACGCGTCTGCCAAACGTTCATAACGTCCGCAGAGGCTCCAGGAACGGGGGGGGTCACCTAGCGGTGCATTTAGGACATAAACCTTTTGGGCAGCTGTGAGGATGATCCTCAGATTGCGGAGCCAGTCCACAAAGTTGCTCCCGTCATCTTTCAGTTTAGCTTTCTCTAGGAACGCATTAAAATTCAGGGGAGCTACTGCGCGAGCCATCTACAACAAAATTTGCAAAGACATTTTTAGACTATTGTTCATGATAAGTGAGTTATTACCTAATCAAATTAATTATAACTCCCACTCAAATTGACATCCCTCCGGTCATTCGAGCGTGACATGATCCAAATTCACCAACCCAAGTCCGATCATCACGTGAGATGAGGTGGTGTCAATGGTGAACATCAACATGTTGATCATATCTACTATATGACTCATGCTCGACCTTTCGGTCCTCCGTGTTCCGAGGCCATGTCTGTACATGCTAGGCTCGTCAAGTCTAACCCGAGTGTTCTGCACGTGCAAAACTGGCTTGCACCCGTTGTATGCGAACGTAGAGTCTATCACACCCGATCATCACGTGGTGCTTCGAAACGACGAACCTTCGCAACAGCGCACACTCGGGGGGAACACAATTTTATCTTGAAATTTTAGTGAAGGATCATCTTATAATGCTACCGTCGTCCTAAGCAAAATAAGATGCATAAAAGGATTAACATCACATGCAAATCATAAGTGACATGATATGGCCATCAACTCGTGCTTTTGATCTCCATCTCCAAAGCACCGGCATGATCTCCATCGTCACCGGCGCCACACCATGATCTCCATCATCATGATCTCCATCATCGTGTTGCCATCGGGGTTGTCGTGCGCCCACCATGCTCTTACTACTATTGCTACCGTTTAGCGATAAAGTAAAGCATTACAAAGCGCTTAATGATTGACACGCAGGTCATACAAAAATTAAAGACAACCCTATGGCTCCTGCCGGTTGCCGTATGCATCGACATGCAAGTCGATATTAACTATTACAACATGATCATTGGCCATATCATATCACATGCATACCCTGCAAAAACAAGTTAGACGTCCTCTAATTTGTTGTTGCATGTTTTACGTGGCTGCTATGGGTATCTAGCAAGAACGCTTCTTACCTACGCAAAACCACAACGGTGATATTCAAGTTGCTATTTAACCTTCTACAAGGACCGCCTTGTTCTATTCCGATTCAACTAAGATAGGAGAGACAGACACCCGCCAGCCATCTTATGCAACAAAAGTCACATGTCTGTCGATGGAACCGGTCTCATGTACGTGGACATGTAAAGTTGGTCCGGGCCGCTTCATCCTATAATACCGTTGAATCAAGAAAGACTAAGGAGGGCAGCAATTTAAACATCAACGCCACAAACCCTTTTGTGTTCTACTCGAGAAAGCATCTACGCAAGATCCTAGCTCATGATGCCACTGTTGGGGAACGTTGCATGGGAAACAAAAATTTTTCCTACCGTTCACCAAGATCAATCTAGTAGATGCAACTACGAGGGGAGAGTGTGATCTACGTACCCTTGTAGATCGCTAAGCGGAAGCGTTATGAACGCGGATGATGGAGTCGTACTCGCCGCGATTCAGATCGCCGAAGACCTAGCACCGAAGCAACGGTGCCTCCGCGTTCTTCACACGTACGGCTCGGGGACGTCTCCTCCTTCTTGATCCAGCAAGGGGTGGAGGAGAGGTTGATGGAGAACCGGCAGCACGACGGCGTGGTGGTGATGGTGGAGGAGAATTCCAGCAGGGCTTCGCCTAAGCACCGCGGGAGAAGAAGATGTTGTGGGAGAGGGAGGGCAGCACCGAGGCACAAACTTGTGTTGGCTGCCCTCCCTCTACCCCTCTATATATAGGGGGAAGGAGGAGAGGGGGGGCGCCCTAGGGTTTCCCCTAGGGGGCCGGCGGCCAGGGCATGGGGGGGGGCGGCGGCCAGGGCAGGCCCTAGGGTTTCCCCCCCTAGGTGCCTTGCCCCCCAAGGCTTAGGGGGTGCGGCCACCCTAGAGGGGTCCACCCCCCTTGGCGCACAAGGAGAGGGCCCAGGGGGGGCGCACAGCCCCTTGAGGGCTGTGGTGTTCCCCCTTGTGGCCCATTAGGCCCAGAACTGCTTCCGGAACCCCCGAAACCCCTTTTCGGTATTCCGCCGATTTCCCGATGCTCTCCGGAACACTTCCGGACTCCGAAACCTTTCATCCTATATATCAATCTTCGTCTCCGGACCATTCCGGAGACCCTCGTCATGTCCGGGATCTCATCCGGGACTCCGAACAACCTTCGGTAACCATACACTTTTCTCACTAACAACCCTAGCGTCACCGAACATTAAGTGTGTAGACCCTGCGGGTTCGGAAACCATGTAGACATGACCGAGACACTCCCAGGTCAATAACCAATAGCGGGATCTGGATACCCATATTGGTTCCCACATGTTTCTCGATGATCTCATCGGATGAACCACCATGTCAAGGATTCAGGCAATCCCGTATACAGTTCCCTTTGTCTCGTCGGTATGTTACTTGCCCGAGATTCGATCGTCGGTATCTCTATACCTAGTTCAATCTCGTTACCGGCAAGTCTCTTTACTCGTTACCGTAATACATAATCCCGTGACCAACTACTTAGTCACTTTGAGCTCATTGAGATGACGTATTACCGAGTGGGCCCGGAGATACCTCTCCGTCACACGGAGTGACAAATCCCAGTCTTGATCCATGTCAACTCAACAGACACCCTCGGAGATACCTGTAGAGTACCTTTATAGTCACCCAGTTACGTTGTGACGTTTGGTACACACAAAGCACTCCTACGGTGTCAGTGAGTTACATGATCTCATGGTCATAGGAACTTATACTTGACATGCAGAAAACTATAGCGATAACTGACACGATCAAAAGCTATGTTAACGTTTGGGTCTCGTCCATCACATCATTCTCCTAATGATGTGATCCCGTTATCAAATGACAACTCATGTCTATGACCTGGAAACCGCGGTCATCTTTGATCAACGAGCTAGTCCTGTAGAGGCTCACTAGGGACACAAAGTCTGTCTATTCATCCACACGTGTATCTGAGTTTCCAATCAATACAGTTATAGCATGGATAATAAACGATTATCATGAACAAGGAAATATAATAATAACTCTTTTATTATTGCCTCTAGGGCATATTTCCAACATGATCAAAGTGTGAACTTGCCTTGCTGACGTTCGTTGAACTCTAAAGATTCATAGTAGCAAGCTTCGCACTCCGGATGATCTAGCGTAAGCAAGCAATAACATACATAAGCATACAAGCAAGGATCCAAAAACGAAACAAATAAAAGACTTCGAAAAACTCCAAAAACACCAAAATAAAGTTTCTGTACAAAACGTAATTTTTACAGCAACAAAAATAAATGGTTTTGGTTTTAACAGAAAGTACATGTCACAAGCTTCGATTTGCAAAAAGAATCACCCAAAACGGTGTTACGAAACTCAAGTTATGGCCTAACGAAGTTTGAATTCAGATCTGTTTGAATTCAAATTTTAAAATTTTCAAAAATATATTTCGTTTGGTTCTCTGGATAGAAGATATTTTTATGAAACCGTAGGAAAAAGAATCAACTAAATCGGATCTATAGACTAAAAGATATACTAGAAACAAGATTTGGTATAGAATCTGAATTGAAAAAAATTTACTGATAAAAGAAAAAAAATCGGACAGGGTGTTCACCGGACTTGTCGGCGGAGACGAGGAAGAAGGCGGCTCCGGTGTGCTTCGGCGAAGGATGCGTACGGGGCGGTGTAGAGGACGATGTGGTGAACCACTTGATCAAGTTTTGGTTGAAGATAGCTTCATGTACACACGGTGAGAGGTCGCCGGAATTCACGAACACCGGCGAGCAATTGGCGAGGTTTGGGAGGGGGGAAAGCTCCAGAAGGAGAGGGCTTTGGACGAGGGGTGAGAGGGGCTCGCGGGGTGCCTTTTATAGGGCTTGGGGAGGTCCAGAGTTGGGTGGGGCGAGATGTGTTAATGACTGCAGTTTCAAGCGTTCATGGTGGCCATTAGAGATGGAATTAAGGCGCACTAGTGAAGGGGAAGGGGTAGAGGAAGGCGAGGGGGTTCCGTTCAGAGCAGTTTTTGGGCGAGGGAGAGGAGGGGAGGGGTGGGGGCGCTGGGTGGATGATGCTCTGTGCGCTCTCTATGACGAACGACCAAAGGAAGGAGACGACCAAGCTGGGTCGTGAGGAAGGCTGGGCCTTGGCTGCGTTTTTTTTTTTGATAGAGAGAAAAAAATATATAGATAGAAAATAAAAATATTTTAATATAGGACATATATATATCAAAAAAATCAGAAAAATAAATCCTACATGATGAACTATTTTTCAGAGGCTAAATAAAAACTTTATAAAAAACATTTTTCTAAAAAAAATCCAAATGAAACTCAAATTTGAATTCAAAACTTTCGGCATTGTTTTCTTCTGACTTTTTGGAGTGTCATGTTCGCTCCTCTCATACTTTTGAACAAGTATCTCGTCAGGGATTTTTGAAATAAATTTCAATTGCCAAGTAGAATTCAAAGTCAGATAAAATTCAAATGCCTCTAAAATTTCCAAATGACACTCAAAATAAAAAAAATGCATAGATGCTTAGCTTATAATTGTAAAACATTCCAAATTGAAAAATTTGGGATGTTACAAACCTACCCCCCTTAAGATGAATCTCGCCCTCGAGATTCGGGTTGGCTAGCAAAAAGGTGTGGGTGATCCTGTCGAAGATCTTCTTCGCGTTCCCAGGTTGCTTCCTCCTCGGTATGGTGACTCCACTGAACTTTGCAAAACTTGATGACCTTGCTGCGGGTAACCCTGCTTGCTGTTTCGAGAATCTTGACAGGCTTCTCCTCATAGGTCAGATCACTATCCAACTGTATGGCTTCTAGTGGCACTGTATCTCTCAAAGGAATATCAGCCATCTCTGCATGGCACTTCTTCAACTGGGAAACGTGAAACACATCATGAACTCCTGACAAGGCTTCGGGTAATTCCAACTTGTAGGCAACTTCACCCATGCGTTCCAAAATTCTGTATGGCCCCACAAATCGTGGTGCTAGTTTGCCTTTAACTCCAAACCGTTTAACACCTCGAAGTGGAGACACACGAAGATATGCTCTATCTCCGACTTCATAAGTTACTTCCTTGCGTTTAGTATCGGCATAACTCTTCTGTCTGGATTGGGCTATCTTAAGTCTGTCACGGATTAACTTGACTTTCTCCTCTGAATCTCTGATAAGGTCGGGACCAAATAATTTACGGTCTCCAACTCCATCCCACATTAATGGTGTCCTGCACCTCCTTCCGTACATAGCTTCGAAAGGGGCCATCTTCAAACTAGCTTGATAGCTGTTGTTATATGAGAATTCTGCGTATGGCAAATTATCATCCCAACTAGATCCATAATCTAGCGCACAAGCTCTCAACATGTCCTCCAGAATCTGATTGACTCTCTCGGTCTGCCCATCTGTCTGCGGATGAAAGGCTGTACTGAACTCTAGCCTGGTACCCAAAGTTTCGTGTAACTGATGCCAAAACTTTGAGGTAAATTGTGTTCCTCTATCTGATACGATGGTCCTCGGAACTCCATGCAGACATACGATCCTGGTCATATATATCTTGGCCAACTTAGCACTTGTATATGTGGTTTTCACGGGGATGAAGTGAGCTACCTTGGTCAAGCGATCAACTACTACCCAAATAGAATCATAGCCTGATCGGGTCTTGGGTAATCCTGTAATGAAGTCCATGCCAAGCTTTTCCCACTTCCAATCCGGTATCGGCAAAGGCTGAAGTAATCCTGCTGGTTTCTGGTGCTCTGCCTTAACCCTTTGACATACATCACATACTGCGACATACTCGGCAATATCCTTTTTCATACCTGTCCACCAGAAACTTTCCTTCAAGTCCAAATACATCTTGGTGTTTCCTGGGTGTATCGAATAAGGCGAATCATGAGCCTCCTGAAGAATCAACTTCCTGATCTCTGTGTCATTGGGCACGTAAATACGCTGCTCAAACCATATGGTTCCTTGTTCATCCTCACGAAATCCTTCTGCCTTTCCTTGGTTCATCCTTTCCTTTATTTCCGCAATACCTTTATCTAACTTCTGGGCTTCTCAGATCTTTCCCAACAAGGTGGATTGAATTTCCATTGCGGTAACAAAACCTCGTGGTACTATCTCCAATCGGAGATCTCTGAGATCATCAATTAACTCTTGAGGTAATCCTCCTGCTGTGAGGGTATTGACATAACTCTTGCGGCTCAATGCATCTGCCACAACATTTACCTTTTCTGGGTGATAGTGCAATTTCATGTCATAATCTTTTATGAGCTCCAACCATCTTCTCTGCCTGAGGTTCAACTCCTTTTGCGTGAAGATGTAATTCAAACTCTTGTGATCCGTGTAAACATCACAATGATTTCCAATAAGAAAATGCCTCCAGGTCTTGAGCGCATGCACTACAGCTGCTAACTCCAAATCATGTGTGGCATAATTCCGCTCATGGGGTCGAAGTTGACGTGAGGCATATGAAACAACTATTCCTTCTTGCATAAGAACACCTCCTAGTCCCTGACGAGAAGCGTCGCAATATACCTGAAAATCCTTGCGTATATTCGGAAGAATTAGCACCGGGGCTGTGACCAAACGTTTCTTCAACTCCTGAAAACTGGCCTCACATTCCTCGGTCCAATTAAACTTGGTGTATTTCTTCAATAACTCTGTCATGGGCTTCGCGATCTTGGAGAAATTCTCAATAAATCTTCGGTAATATCCTGCAAGTCCTAGGAAACTGCGAATCTCTCCGACTGAGGTGGGTCCCTTCCATTCGGTGATGGCTTCAACTTTCGAAGGATCCACTGCTATTCCTTCCCCTGATATAACTTGTCCGAGAAATCCAACTTTCTTCAACCAGAATTCACACTTGCTGAACTTTGCATATAATTGATGTTCTCTGAGCTTCTCAAGAACCAAGCGCAAATGTTCCTTGTGTTCTTATTCATTATTCGAGTAAATCAATATGCCATCAATGAATACCACAACAAACTTATCCAAGAACTCCATGAATACCTTATTCATCATACTCATAAAATAGGCAGGGGCATTAGTCAAACCAAAAGACATGACTGTATACTCATAAAGCCCATATCTCGTGGTAAAGGCTGTCTTGGGTATATCTTGTTCTCGAATCTTCAGCTGGTGATATCTAGATCGAAGATCGATTTTTGAGAAAACTTTTGCTCCTTGTAGCTGGTCAAACAAATCATTGATCATCGGCAGAGGGTACTTGTTCTTGATCGTCACCTCATTCAACGCACGGTAATCCACAACCATTCTCAAGGATCCATCCTTCTTCTCAACTAGAAGCACTGGGGCTCCCCAAGGTGATGAACTCGGTCGAATATAACCTTTCTCCAATAATTCCTTAATCTGCTTTTTAATTTCCTCCAGATCATTTGCGGGCATCCGATACGGTCTCTTGGATATTGGTCCAGTGCCTGGTAACAATTCAATCAAAAACTCTATGTTCCGATCCGGTGGCATGCCTGGTAGTTCCTCCGGAAAAACATCGGGATAATCCTTCACAACTGGTACTTCTTCCTGAACAACTCCCGAAAGAGAATTCACTTGAGTCCTCCTTGGCGTATGCCTCGACACATACTTGATCCGTTTCCCCTATAGGGTAGTGACGGTGGGTTGTTGTTGTTGTTGTTCTGGTTCTGATTTTGGATGAGTAGCTGCATGAGGGCGTTCTGGTTCTGGATCAATTGGTTAAGTTCCGGTGGGAATTCCGGGTCACGTCTCGGAGGCATCAGTTCGGTTTAGAGTGGATGAAAAATTAGAATAGAATAAGGGCCTAATGAGAGGAATCACTACCCATATGCTTATGATAGCAATAAAACTTCAAATCAAGCAATTCACACAAATCACACCACACAAGCAAAACCTAAAGGTAAGGTCATATCCAAAAGAGATATGATCTCTTCATACTACCGCAATCATTCGTTGGACTCCATTTGGTAGTGGTGGTCTGAACTAAATCTTCTCAAATCAAAGTCAACTCTACTTCTTCTTCTTCCTCAATGATGTCTTCATGGGTCTTGGTCTCATCAGCTGAGCAACTTGCTCATGGCGTTCAACAACTATCGAATTGAAGTAGAGATGAGATAGAAATGAATAGAGAAGAGTACAGACCAACGGATATATAAGGAAGTGGTAAAATAGAGTTTTCCTCCTATGGTTTTCCATTTACTAGTGGTCGCGTCCTACAGTCAGCGTGTGCTCTGATACCATCTTGTAGCGACCCGACCCAAATGGATCGAAGTCTCTGTGCTTAGGTGTCATCCCTGGATCGGTATGCTGACACACACAGTACTCGATGAATAATAACAGAGTTCAATCACACACTTTATTACATCGAGGTCATCAAAAGAGTATTTATTACAATAATATGGCCAAAGGCCATCTAAATAAAATAACTGCGGAAGCATCGAAGGTAAATGAGTCCATCCAACTCCACGGCAAACTGAGTGCAGAACAACGACCTATCGCACCTTTAATCCTCGTCGGAGAACTCTGCAACATGAGACGTTGCAGCCGTGTAGGTCAGCACATGGAATATGCTGGCAATTTCACACCATAGAATAATAATAATGAAAAAGACTATGTCTATATGCAAATTTAGCTGGTGGAGGCTCTAAGTTTAATTTTTTTTTGCATAAAGCCAATTTTACCCTACAACAAAGGAATACATTTTTTATTTACTACTAAATAAAAAAATGCCATTATTGAGAAGGTTCCTCCAACTCAAACCAAAATTCCCAAGTTATTAGTAACCCAATGATTTCATTAAATAAAGTGATGAGATCAACCAATAATTCACTTCTAGATACTCAAGTTGTCCATAACCGGGGACACGGCTAATCATGATTAGTTTTTACACTCTGCAGAGGTTTGCGCACTTTTCCCCACAAGACTCGACCACCTCCATGATCGGAAGATCGAGACATAGTCTTTCTGAAGTATTTCCTCCAAACCCTGGGTAGACCGGTACACCTACTTTCCCCTACATCAGCTAGTCTACCACGGAAAGAGGTCACACAACTTACTCAACTATGCCAGAGCCCATAATGGCTTGTGGCTGCACACGGAAGTTTCTAGGCATGAAATATCTTATGATCCCTTTGAGCCTGGGTGGCGGACCTAGGGTAATCACACGGGTACTCCGGGATTCCCCTTGGGCAAGAACTGGTTTCTCCAGGTGCCCCAAACAATCCACCCAGATGTGTATTAAAGTTGCCACCTTATGTTGTCCTGATAAATTATTATCTCTCGCAACTTGCATGTATCACACATACCAATCCCCGTCTACGAGCATGGCTAAGCAATATATGATATAACGAATATTCCCGGGGTGATAAAAGGTCATAGGTTCCTACCAAATGAACTACATAGCATAACCACATGTTCCCAATCCTACTCATGCAATCTTTGAGGGTGAAACTAATGCATAGTAAAAACTGGGTATTGAAAACTATGATCAAAGTGTGAACTTGCCTTGCTGACGTTCGTTGAACTCTAAAGATTCATAGTAGCAAGCTTCGCACTCCGGATGATCTAGCGTAAGCAAGCAATAACATACATAAGCATACAAGCAAGGATCCAAAAACGAAACAAATAAAAGACTTCGAAAAACTCCAAAAACACCAAAATAAAGTTTCTATACAAAACGTAATTTTTACAGCAACAAAAATAAATGGTTTTGGTTTTAACAGAAAGTACATGTCACAAGCTTCGATTTGCAAAAAGAATCACCCAAAACGGTGTTACGAAACTCAAGTTATGGCCTAACGAAGTTTGAATTCAGATCTGTTTGAATTCAAATTTTAAAATTTTCAAAAATATATTTCGTTTGGTTCTCTGGATAGAGGATATTTTTATGAAACCGTAGGAAAAAGAATCAACTAAATCGGATCTATAGACTAAAAGATATACTAGAAACAAGATTTGGTATAGAATCTGAATTGAAAAAAATTTACTGATAAAAGAAAAAAAATCGGACAGGGTGTTCACCGGACTTGTCGGCGGAGACGAGGAAGAAGGCGGCTCCGGTGTGCTTCGGCGAAGGATGCGTACGGGGCGGTGTAGAGGACGATGTGGTGAACCACTTGATCAAGTTTTGGTTGAAGATAGCTTCATGTACACACGGTGAGAGGTCGCCGGAATTCACGAACTCCGACGAGCAATTGGCGAGGTTTGGGAGGGGGAAAAGCTCCAGAAGAAGAGGGCTTCGGAGGAGGGGTGAGAGGGGCTCGTGGGGTGCCTTTTATAGGGCTTGGGGAGGTCCAGAGTTTGGTGGGGCGAGATGTGTTAATGGCTGCAGTTTCAAGCGTTCATGGTGGCCATTAGAGATGGAATTAAGGCGCACTAGTGAAGGGGAAGGGGTAGAGGAAGGCGAGGGTGTTCCGTTCAGAGCAGTTTTTGGGCGAGGGAGAGGAGGGGAGGGGTGGGGGCGCTGGGTGGATGATGCTCTGTGCGCTCTCTATGACGAACGACCAAAGGAAGGAGACGACCAAGCTGGGTCGTGAGGAAGGCTGGGCCTTGGCTGCGTTTTTTTTGACAGAGAGAAAAAAATATATAGATAGAAAATAAAAATATTTTAATATAGGACATATATATATCAAAAAAATCAGAAAAATAAATCCTACATGATGAACTATTTTTCAGAGGCTAAATAAAAACTTCATAAAAAAACATTTTTCTAAAAAAAATCCAAATGAAACTCAAATTTGAATTCAAAACTTTCGGCATTGTTTTCTTCTGACTTTTTGGAGTGTCATGTTCGCTCCTCTCATACTTTTGAACAAGTATCTCGTCAGGGATTTTTGAAATAAATTTCAATTGCCAAGTAGAATTCAAAGTCAGATAAAATTCAAATGCCTCTAAAATTTCCAAATGACACTCAAAATAAAAAAAAATGCATAGATGCTTAGCTAATAATTGTAAAACATTCCAAATTGAAAATTTGGGATGTTACAGCTCTTCGTGCACCCTCCGCTCCCTTGCCGTACCGAAAAGGGGCTCCGGTCCCATAGGTGTTCGTGGGCGATCAGTTTCCCTGACATCTTTGGCGCGCCAGGTAGGGGGCGTCGAGGTTGTGTGAACCTGCTCCGGCGTTCCCACGGGCGCAACCTTCAGCAATTTCATCAACTTCGTTAACTTCATCGACATGCCACCGAAGAAGAAAGCTTCGGAGGTAGGAGGCCCGTCCGCGTCGATCCCGCTACCACCAGAACCAACGGTTGGTGGGGTAGACGTTGGCGGAAGGACGGTTGCCGGCGAGGAAACTCACGGCGCCGCCAAGTCCAAGGACAAGACGGACGACCGGGCGCACTCCAAGACCTCGGCGTCCGTGCACGCACCGCTGATACGTCCAAAACGTATCTATAATTTCTGCTTGCTCCATGCCTCTTTTGTGTGATATTGCTATGATATTTATGCACTTCCATACACTTTTGATCATATTTGGACTAACCTACTAATGGTTGCAAAAGTGCACAATGTTCTTGTTTACCACTTTATTGTGTAGGAATTACTTGGAAATTGACAAAAACGCAAAATGAGTCGTATTGGAGTAGGACTCTGACTTTCCTGAAATCTGTCTGAGAACGTTTTTTAAAGATGGTCACGTTCCGGCCCGAAGACGACGTCAAACGGAAAAAGTCTAGTTGCAAAAGTTGTAGGGAATTTCGAGGCGATGCTTCTGGATATAAACTTCATCCAAATCGGAGTCCGGACGGCCGACTAAAGCCCGTTTTACTGAGGCCCAAAATCTGATGACGGGAATCCGAGAGTCTATATAAAGAGAGGAAACCTAGGTCACCAAGGGCCACGAATTTTCCTCCTCCCGAGCCGCTGTCTTGGAGGGAAGGACCAGCACCATTGCAGCACCATCCATAAGGAAGAAGGGGGGCCAAGGAGCCGCTACCCCCAAGGGCCGCCGCCGCCGCCGCGCCCCTAAGGGCCGCTGCCGCCGCCTCCGTGGCTGTCGCCGGCCATCTCCTCCTCGCGGGGCTGCACCTCTCCATCAACACCATCATGAACCTCCTCCTCACCATGTCCATGTGTGAGTAGTCTTCTCCGGGGCCGAGGGCTCGTACGTGTAGCTATGTGGTTATCTCTCTCTCCCATGATGTGATCTTCGTTGTGATCATAGGCTATGTTAATCTAGGGTGATCCCATGATATTTCCCCTTCCTCTATGTATTGGATTGATGTACTCACTTGTCTTTATCTAGTATAATATCCGAGACCAAGGTGACAGCGGTCTATTGGACATGGATTAGAAAAATATTTTCATGAGTGATTTCCTCTCTTGTGTGTAGATTGAGGATTGAGAGTCTCTTGATGCTTGTCTTTGACTATCCTTTAGATATGTTGTGGTGATTGTGGGACTCTCTTTGGATGGCCGCGATGACATTGGGAAATCCTTAGATTGAGAACTACGAACTTTGAGGTGTGCTTTTGTAGCCCTACATAATTCTCGTCCTCTCTTGACCACGAAGGAATGACCTCCGGGTGCGTCTCCATTGCATGTTTTATGGGAAATATCATGTGATTCGATTATGTTAATGTTGTTGGGAGTTGCCACTAGTATAAGTATGAAGCCTAGGCCTTGTTTCCACCATTGCAATACCATTTGTGCTCACGTTTACCACTTGTTTGGTTGCTGCACTTTTTATTACAGATTTATATTACTTTGCTTTGCCACTCCTATCATCAATATTTTACCATCTCTTCGCCGAACTAGTGCACCTATACAACTCCTAGTTGTATTAGGTGTGTTGGGGAAACAAGAGACTTCTTGTATCTTAGTTGCAGGGTTGCTTGAGAGAGACCATCTTCAACCTCTACTTCCCTGAGTTCGATAAACCTTAGGTCATCCACTTGAGGGAAATTGCTGCTGTCCTACAAACCTCTGCACTTGGAGGCCCAACATAGTCTACAAGAGTAGAAGCGTGTGTAGACATCAAGCTATTTCTGGCGCCGTTGCCGGGGAAGTGAGTGCTTGAAGGTATATCTTTAGATCTTGCAATTAAATATTTTTGTTTTTTGTTTTTATTTCACTAGTTATGCTTATGGACAACCTTGCTATTGGATCGTTGCTTGCGGGAAGACGCCCCACACCTGTGGTGGTTGCTCCTCCCCCTACTGAAATTGTGCCCTATAAAATACCAGCTGGTATTATCGATTATATCTTGGCTAATCGTTATGCAGGAGACAGACATCCCGGTGAACACTTGCTATATCTGTCACAATTATGTTCATTATTTAAGCTTGCAGTTGTATCAAGGGAGTTTGTCATGAGGAAATTGTTCGCCATATCACTTATAGATAAGGCTTCAGATTGGTATAAGCTTCTCAATAACTCGCACTTGCTTGATTGGCAAGAGCTTATGTCTCTCTTTTATACTAAGTTTTATCCTCTTCATGAAATTCATCGAGACAGGAACTATATCTATAACTTTAGGTCTCGTGACGGAGAGAGCATAGCTCAAGCTTGGGGGAGACTGAAAACGTTAATGCTAAAAAGTCCTAACCATGGGCTCCCCAAAGATGCTTATGAGGAGAGTAGGAGTACCTTTTTGCATGTGGATCATGGTAACAATGCTTTATGTGATGCTTATATTGTTGAGTTTATTCGTGATCCCACTGAAAATTATTATGAGAAGGGAACATATGCTTATAGATATTTCAATAATATTAAGTTCCCTCTCTTTATGTTGAAGGTTTTGAAGTTATGCATGTTCTGCCTTCCTATGCTAGTTGCTTTATGCTTCAATAATTTATTTTCTTACAAGATTCCCATGCATAGGAAGTATGTTAGACTTAAATATGTTTTATATATGCTTCTTGATGCTCTCTTTTGTTCTTCAACTCTTATTCCTACGAGAGCATCATTAAAGTCTTAAGCCTATCTTTATGGCTATAAAGAAAGAGCTCTAGGGAGACAACCCTTGTTATCTTTACTTTTAGTTTGTTCTTTCAGTTTTTAGTGGTCTTGATGTGTGTTCCTACTGTAGCATCATCATTGTATCTTTACTTTTCAGCTTTGTGCCAAGTGTAGCCTCTGATTGCAAGAAATTTCAAAAGTTGTGACGTGATGTCCAGGAAACAGATTCTGTCCTTGGATAGAATCTTTCGTATAAAATCACCAGATCATCTTTTTGGTCTGAATTTTTTCGACAGCGTGCTCTATACAATTGTCTTTCGGGCATCTGTTCTGAGTTTTTTGATTTGAGTTGCAGAAGTGCCCCGAAAAAATTATTTACTACCTGCTGGTCTGTTTTTCATAGATTCTGTCATGTTTTGCCTTTCCTTCATTTTGCAAACCTTGAGCTTGCTTTTTCTTTGCAAAAACCTTTTGGCAATCTTGAGAAATAGTAGACCTTCAAGAATATCCTTATTTCCAGCAAGGAAAAATTATTTTATTAAGGGTACTAACCTCGCTAATCAGATTATGATGAGTTATGTATGAAGGGAGTTTTCAAGTGTGCGAGGGAAGATGATAAAAAGATTCAGGAGTGTCAAACGCTCAAGCTTGGGGATGCCCCCATGCACCCCCAAGAAATATTCAAGAAGACTCAAGCGTCTAAGCTTGGGGATGCCCCCGTGCATCCCCTTCTCCATCAACATTATCAGTTCGTTTTTCGTTCCACTATATTTTAATCACTTCATGTGTTATGTGCTATGCTTGGAGCATCTTGCTTTTAGTTTCCTTTTTAGTTTTCTTTAGCTTTGCTTGCTTTTTATAACGAGTTGGAACTCAGCTTTCTTTGTGTGGGAGAGAAACACGTTCCACTTCAACCTAGAACACAACATAGAATTTTCATGTTTATCTTTGCTGTGTATGTTCTTGGTCTTTCAATAGCTACTATCATGCTTAGCTCTTAGCTTTCACGCTTTTCTTTTTAAAGAGCTTTTGTTTAGTTGGTTGCTGGAACTCTCTTTAGTTATCATGCTTATCTTGTTAAGAGAGTTGGCTTCTGTTGCACTGGTTGATATGTCTATGATAAAAATGCTACGTGCATAATGGTGCTTAGTAGTTCATGTTTTCTTATGGTTAGTCTCAAATAGCTGGGGGGGTTCCCAATGTGTTATTGGAGTACCAACATGATTTGTTTGCCTATGATGTGGTATGGTTTAGTGATATCTTCCTCCGAGAATTTATTTTGATTGACTTGGCATATGCTCACGCATATTTAAGACTGTAAAGAAAGTCTATCAAGCCTTGATGATCTTTAATTTCTGAGTAGCGATATAACCTCCATGCCCGATTCAATGTTGCTTTGTCGCTCTGCATGATTATGACCATCATTGCTCTCTTAGTTGGTCGCTCCCAGTCTTTTGCTAACCTCCACCTGTACTAAGCGGACTGACTGCTTGTGCATCCAAAATCTTTTAAACCAGTTATGCCATATGAGTCCACCATACATTCCTATACATGGTATTTACCTGCCATTCCTAACGAAGACTTTCATGTACCATCTCAAAATTATTCAAAAAGCATTTCTCTTTTGTGCCTCTGTTTTAGCTCATGAGGAAGTAGTAGTTAATTCATAATCTTTTTAAGTTGGACAAGCTTCACCCCGGGATTGCATGTCTAATGTGCAAAGCCCTAATACAAGAAGGAACTGGCATAGAGTGCGCCCGGCTCATTAAAAAATATAATACAACAAACAAACCCTCCTTCACGCTTTGTTCATGAGAAATCAGAAAACTTTGGCAGTGATAAACAAAGGAGATTAAGAGGATGTGATGGTCCTCATGCGGGAGCCGTTCCTCGAAACTTGTCCAGCTCGAGAAGTAACTGAGTTATCTACTAGCATTCGTTGACGAAATATGCATCTCTAAAAAATAATTTTACCTCTGTTTTAAAAACCAAGAGCTCTGGTACATGTTTAGTTTTTGTTTCCGACCACGGGTTTTCAACCTTGCCATCAAAAGCCACGGTTCGAGAGTCTCCACCTTCTTTAAAGCACCAACTATTGAGAGCATGATTGTCATTCTGAGTGTAATGTGCATTGTCCCAAAGTACCATTGTCTTTTGCATGATTATGATATCGTTTATTCTGAAATCATTGTATCTAGTCGTCACTTAAACCTTGGAGGTGCCCCTGCATTTATGTTTTGCTTCACTAAAGGGGGCAAGCGAGGTAACACTTTATCATATTTGCACACCATGCTCACTACAAATCTATTTGATGTTTCAGTATCATATCGTAAAACTTTCAGTTCTTTGTGTTTTTCTCATGAGGCAACTTAATTACTACAGATTCATTGTCTCAGTAAGCTTTTGTCGTGTGACTATGAAAAGTCCTTATATGGTTAATAGCATGTCACCACAGAAATTATGCTTGTTATCATTTACCTACTCGAGGACGAGCAGGAATTAAGCTTGGGGATGTTGATATGTCCAAAACGTATCTATAATTTCTGCTTGCTCCATGCCTCTTTTGTGTGATATTGCTATGATATTTATGCACTTCCATACACTTTTGATCATATTTGGACTAACCTACTAATGGTTGCAAAAGTGCACAATGTTCTTGTTTCACACTTTATTGTGTAGGAATTACTTGGAAATTGACAAAAACGCAATAGGAGTCGTGTTGGAGTAGGACTCTGACTTTCCTGAAATCTGTCTGAGATTTTTTTTTAAAGATTGTCACGTTCAGGCCCGAAGACGACGTCAAACGGAAAAAGTCTAGTTGCGAAAGTTGTGGGGAATTTCGAGACGATGCTTCTGGATATAAACTTCGTCCAAATCGGAGTCCGGACGGCCGAGTAAAGCCCGTTTTACTGAGGCCCAAAATCTGATGACGGGAATCCGAGAGTCTATATAAAGAGAGGAAACCTAGGTCACCAAGGGCCACGAATTTTCCTCCTCCCGAGCCGCCATCTTGGAGGGGAGGACCAGCACCATTGCAGCACCATCCACAAGGAAGAAGGGGGGCCAAGGAGCCGCTGCCCCCAAGGGCCGCCGCCCCCTAGGGCCGCCGCCGCCGCCGCGCCCCCAAGGGCCGCCGCCGCCGCCTCCGTGGCTGCCACCGGCCATCTCCTCCTCGCGGGGCTGCACCTCTCCATCAACACCATCATTGTGGGGACCCCGACTCATAAGTCGTGATCACCGAATGCACGTGTACAGTGATCCCAGAGATCAATGCTCACTGAACACACAGAAGCTGAATTACAAGAGTCTTACATCCATACATACCGTATTACACAAGTAGGACCATAATGGTGACGTCTTGAGTATAGCGTCGCAGCGGAAAATCTTCAATGACAACATGGACCCATGCCATCTGCCTTAAACCTACTGGCATTCTGACTGGGAAGCGTCCTAGCTCGCATGCTCGTCACCAAAAAATCTTCATCATAACCTGTTCTCTCCAGCCTGGCCAATAAAATAACCAGTGGCAAGCCAATGAGTACATTGAATGTACTCGCAAGCAACCCAAGTGCGATGACAGAATAATTATGCAAGGCTCTACTGCTAAATTGGCAGTTTTGCGGAAAGCTAGTTTTTCATATGCAAGTATGATCAACATAAAACATGGATATGCATGTGTCTATAACAAGTATCAGGAGGTCACAAACATCATTATCGAGAAAGAGTTGTAATCAACTCATGCTCAAGCTCATTGTGACTTCCTCGGGAATCACATCATCAACATCATTGAACCATGTTGTTTCCTCACACACACACACCAGGTTTCGCAAACATTGGACGTAGCCCAAGAGCGGTTACCCAACTGTCCTTGACCGTGGACACGGCTATTCGAATAGTTTTACACTCTGCAGAGGTTGCACACTTTACCCACTATATCCGGGGAACTTCCGTGTCATCCACGACCCGCGGTACCTCAAGTACCCGGGGTAAGCACCCGATCACTATCTTTCCCTAGGCGACACTAATATGGAGTCCACTCGATTGGTAGCAGCCCCGTGCCAACATTTCGTAACTTAATAATTGGGGACACTCGCTCCCATATTCATCACGTACCACAAGCACGGGGTACCAACGATGTGTCCGGTGCCCTGTAAAGACAGTCATGGCCGCCTATCCAAGCACGACCCCGTCCCGAGACTGACCTCATGTCACCCCCGTCACTAGTAATGCGGGCACCATGCTAGTATCGACCTAGGTAATCAATAATGCCCTTTCCCATATAAGGGTAGAGTGGTTGCGCGTGTAAGGTTGGAATAACGGTCACAACTTAAACCAATCTGTTTTCAAAACAACACACACACTTGCCTCGGTACACCACTTCGTCATCAAGTGGTTACCCATCTCACCATCTCCCTCGGGCATAAATGGCACCCGACGGGGTTTTCGAAAAGTCTTTTGAACGTATTCTGCCTCCGTCACCATGCATATACCCGTCCCATTTGCGTAGCCACTAATAAAGAAACCTAACTACTCCCACCCACATAACCCTCATAGGAAGGTAGGGTCATGTTTGATGCAAGTATCAATAGTAAGTAACAAAGGTAGCAACCAAAGTGGTCTCCACCTCAACATGATTCCGATTCATCGATAATAAGGTGCTATGAGACATGCATAAAAAGGGTTTCTCGGACATGGTCAAAGGGCTACTTGCCTTATTCTTCTGAGTCTTCAAATCTTCTGGTCCATCTCCGAATACTCCGTTTATTACGTCAACTAACGATGGAAACAATCATAATAAGCAACACAACAAGGCAAAAATAAAAGTGCTCTAAAAATAGGAGTTGGACTTTTCTGGGATACCTCTGGTCATATTAGAAATGACCAAGGTGGTTTCATAGGTGTTGGACCAATAGGTAGTTTGGAACATTTCAATATGATGGAACCAAGGGGTTTATGGATTTGGAAGAAATATACAGAAATATTTCCTTGAATGATGAGCCAAGGCACCCATCAACAAGTCATGATTTTAGAAGCATCTAGGAGTTGGTTTCAATGGATTTGGAATTCAAATGAATTTCCTAGGATTTTCCAAAGCTGATAAATATGAAGAAATGGCTCATGGTGGGGTACATAAACTATTATTAAAAATGTTCCAAAACTAAGTTTGGACATGACAAGCATCTAGGAATTTGAATCACTGCATTTGGATCAAGATTGAGCTCTCTGTGATTTTCTAAAGTTCATCACAGAAAATGGAATATGGGCATTGATAAATATTTGTGAAAGAAATGTATCTGGAATAATGTGCATGTTGCACCATGTGGTAGAGCATGAATTTAGAGACTACCAGAAATTTGAATCATGCCATTTGGAGTTCATTTGAATATTTGGGGGTTTATTGAAGTTTACTAGAAACAGAAAATAAAAGGAAAAAAGGGGGGGTATACCCTTCACTGTGCACAGGGCGAAGCTTAGGGCTTTTGTGCGCTGGGCCGGCCCATCTGTTCAGCAGCGCGCAGGGACCCGGCCACGTCGAAGGCGCCTGCCAGGAAAGGCGCTTCCGTGCAGGGAAAACGGCCGAGGCCAGACCCGCTTCCACTTAAGTGGAGGGCCCAGCCTCCAGGTCGCTGACGCGCGGGGCCCAACGCTCAGGTTCATCCCCTTCCTCCCGCGCGACGCGGCGGGGAGGAACAGAGGCGATGCTCGACGGCGGCTTGCCGGCGCTGCAGGGCATCTCCGGCGACGCTCCGCCCACCGATGTGCTCAGGAGGGCACGCCGCATCCATCCGTGTGCTTAACGCACGCCGGGGAGGGCTGAAGCGGCGACGGCTTGGAAGACCGCGGAGGCGATCGTCGATGAAGTTCGGCACAGCGGGGAAGAGGCGGGGAAAGTAAGAGCTGGAGCTTGGGGGGAGTCTGGGGCGGTGTTGAGGTAGTGCTGGAGCGGCTAGGTGGAGGAGGAAGGGCCTGAGGTGCCCGTATTTAGGCGGCGGCCGGCGGCTCTGCTCCGGCCAGGGTGATGGGTGGAGGGCACGGGAGGAGGAGTGGGACGTCTTGGAGGGCACACGGGAGAGGGATAGAGCGAAAGGAGGTGCAAGGGGGGCTCGGGGTGCCCTTTAAGTAGGGGGGCGCTGGTCCACCGAGGCGCCGTGCGCCGGCGAGCATGTTGCTGTTGCCACGGGCCACACGAGCCTGCCGCAGAGTGTCCGGGGCGTTCGTGGGGTTAGTCCACGCTTAGAGGAAGAGAGAGGAGGAGCGGGGAGGCGCCAGAGAGGTCGCGCGTGCGAGGTTGCTCACTGGAGCCCGTGGTCGGCCGGTGCGCGTGCGAGCAGAGGTGAGAGAGGGGGGGAGAGGAGGGGGCCGACCGCCCAGCGTGTTGCGGACGTCGAGGCCGCCTCGGGGGACACGAGGGGGAGGCCCAAGGCTGTCGGAAGCAGCCGATTGGGGGCGGCTACAGTGCGGGGGCGCACTGTAGCGCGCTCCAGAGCATGCTTTTGGTTGGCATGGTCGTGACCTCGCCGCTCTGGTCGTGTCCAACAAGCCAAAGGTTGTCTAGAAGGTCAGGAGTGGAGTAAAGAAATGGCATGTGGCCTTGGATGCTCTTGGAGGCCACTGGAATGAGGAGAGAGGTGAAGGAGAGGGAGTTTACTGCTGTCCAGGAGAGTGAATTGGGGTTTTACCCCCTCCAATGATTGAGCTGAGGCCATGGGAATGTTACTAGGGGTAGATGATGATCATAATAAGCTATGGTAAGAATTTGAGGTAAAGAGGAAAAGTAAAAGAGGTTCAAACACTGGTTTTGCTAAATGGACAGAAGGTGTTTGATCAGGTTTTGGGAGAGCAAATGACATCTACTTGACATGGGACTTAACAGGATCAAATGTCACATATAATTAGGCCCCTCTACCAAATTTGAGCTCATTTGGGCAAGGTGGCCAATGTAACTTTGGTGAACCCTAGAAATCAACAGAAGTGGTTTCACCTTGTTTGAGTCAAGCAAATCATCCCCCCTTGATGCACCAATTGGTGTAGCATCATCATTTGGGGTTATGATCATGCCCACAAAGTTTGAGGCTCGAGGTAAAAAGTTGACAATGTAAAGTTGTTCAAATTTGAATTTGAACAGAAATGGTTTTGAGGCACTTAGACCAAGTTATGCTTCTCCAAAACTTGTGCCATTTGGTATGGATGCATTATTACATCATTTTAGCATGTACACCAAGTTTGAGAGCATTTGGACAAGTTTGGCAATGTAGAGTTGCTCAAACTTCAAATATGGACAGAATGGTTTTGAGGGGATTAGATGATGATTCCTTGATCTTCGAGGTATGAGGTTTTGCAAGATCATCAAATATGTCATATATGACATGATAGAATTTCCCTGGAATTTTTGGAGAATATTCCTTGTGTAAATATTTCAAAAGCTTGAAATATCCAGAAAGGGTTTTGGAAGGATTTGCCCAATATTTGGAACATGACCATATGTTGAAACTCTTATATATGGACAATATATGTCCTATGAGTCTCCCTGAATTTTCGCAAATATTTTTGAAATAATTAAATAATTTTTCCCTATTGAAGACCATTTTTGGCCTTAAGAAAAAGCTTTTAAATAAAATATAAAAATAACTTTTAAAATTATATTTTTGTGGTTTCTGGGAGTCCTATACCTAATAGGATTCAAATAAACTTTTTGGAAGATTTTTCACACCCTAAATAAGGTACTTGCAGTGCAAACCTCAATTCAGGGGTTTTTGGAAAACTAATTTTAGAAAATACCATTTGGCCAAATTATTTTTATAAGAAAATTCTATACTGGTCTATACACATGGCATGATCATTGGGAAAAGGTTTTGGCGCAAGGAGATGAAGTATAAGAGTTGGAGGATTTATTTGATTTTTAGAGCACTAGCAAACAGCAGACAAAAGTCAAATCAAGCAAAGTCAAAAACACTCAAAAGTTTTTGTAAATCCACATTTTTAACATGAAAATAAGCTTAAGCAATGTGACATGAAAAATCAGGGTGTGACAGACCTACCCCCCTTACAAGAATCTCGTCCCCGAGATTCCCAGACTAGGCGTGGAAAGAAAGGCGGAGTCTTGGATACGGGGTAGTCTTCACTTCTTCTTGTTGGTTCTGCTTCCGAGCGGTGCTCCTTGGAATCCTGAAGTGCTTGATGGTATGGCTTTGCGTCCGTCGTTTTGCTTTGTTCAGAATGCGGATGGGCTTCTCGCGGTAGGTCAAATCAGGTTGCAGATCAATGGCTTGGTGATCAACATCCTTGTAGAGTTTAGGCTTGTCTGGAACTTGGAGACATTTCCGGAGTTGCGACACATGGAATACATTGTGCACACCGGATAGCTCGGGTGGTAGTTCCAACTGGTAAGCCACTTCTCCTCGTCGTGCAGTGATCTCAAAGGGTCCAATGAACCTTGGTGCGAGCTTCCCCTTGACGTGGAAACGCTTGGTTCCCTTCAGAGGAGTTACCCGCAGGTACACACGGTCCCCGACATGGAAACTCATGTCCCGGCGGTGAGTGTCAGCATAGCTCTTTTGCCTTGACTTGGCTGCCTTCAAACGCTCTCTGACTAATTGGACCTGCTCTTCTGCTGCGCGGAGAATATCCGGTCCAAAACTAGCCCTTCCCCAGTCTCTGACCAGTTGAGGGGTGTGCGACATCTGCGTCCGTACAACACCTCAAATGGTGCCATCTGAAGGCTCGACTGGTAACTGTTGTTATAGGAGAACTCGGCAAAAGGGGGACAATCCTCCCACTTGGCTCCATATGCCAAGACACAGGCTCGGAGTATGTCTTCGAGAATCTGATTGACTCGTTCTGTCTGACCTCCGGTCTGTGGGTGGAAAGCCGTGCTGAAAGATAACTTGGTTCTCGAGGCTTCTTGGAACTTCTTCCAGAGCCTTGAGGTGAACTGGGTTCCTCGACCTAACACAATCTCCTTGGGAATGCCGTGAAGACTTACGATTCGGTCGATGTAGAGAGCTGCCAGCCGGTTGCCATCATAAGTGGTCTTGACAGGAATGGAATGGACCACCTTGGTCAAATGATCGACTATGACCCAAACAGAGTCATGTCCTCTATCCGAACTTGGTAATCTAGTGACTAAGTCCATTCCGACTTTATCCCACTTCCACTCAGGAACCTTGAGTGGTTGAAGCAATCCAGCGGGTCGCTGATATTCAGCCTTGACCCTTTGGCACACATCACACTTTGCAACATAGGTTGCAATCTCTCTTTTCATCATGTGCCACCAGAATCGCGCTTTCAAGTCTTGATACACCTTGGTGTGAGCGTTCCTTCGACACGGAAATGCTCGGCTCCTTTGAGAGGGGTGGTTGCAGATACGCCCGGTCTTCAACGCGGAAGTTTTCTTCTTGATGACGGTGGTTGGTGTAGATCTTCCTTCTTGACAGGGTGGTCTTCAAACGTCTTCCATCCAGCTGTCCGTCGCTTCTTTGTCTTCGGGCAGACAAGTAGGCCATCAAATAAAGATGTTACCCAACTTGTCCAATTACTCCATGAGGTCTAAGGGGTGCGCAAGGTAAGCTGGGGTATTGGTGGTGGTCTCGGTTGATTATTTGCAGAGGCCTTCCTGTCTTAGAGCGAAGGCCCGTGGTCAGAATCTAACCAGGTTGTGGCTTAGTGGGGCTTAAGGGTTTCAAGGATTCTAGTGAGTGAGTGAGTGAACTTATATCATCTTATCCATAAGCACGGTTTCTGAGATGCCAATAGCTCTATCTAGTACTCCGATCGAAAAGGCATCTTCTCGCATAGATCAACTTCAATCACCACTCATGCCATGCATATCCTCATGACTCTCAAGAGACGGTCTAACAAAACTGTACTCGTCTACGATCCCCAAATCTATATGTATGTCTACCTCTAAAATCCGAAGGTAGATCATACAAGCTGCTAATCTTGAATTAAACTCCACAATCCAAGCACCCAACCTAGTCTTGCAAGGCTCACGATAAGGCATCACCAATCTAAGGAAACACGTCATATACCACTCCAAGATTTTGTTTCCTTCCTATAGATCAACTCCAATAGCCTGGTAATTACCATCAATCACCACATAATCCAACAATTCTACAAATCCGATATCTACGGTGTTCCACAAGATCTTAAGTCCCTGTAATACCCAAATACTCGGAAGGACTATGCATCACGATAGTATGTCCACCAAATTCTCATCATCTGGGTCAAGTAACTCCAAGATCACGATTAAATAGATCCCTAAATCAAATCCGACAAATAATCCAATCTCCTTGGTTGTTGTCCACCGAGAAGCATGGTATCATAATCAGGATCATAGGCCTAAATCCAATTTTACTCCGAACCATGCAGACATATCCAGCATCTATACCAACCAGAATCACCTACATAAATCCAAATCTCATGCCCATCGAGAACCCATACATACTTCCCCAAAGTCGTGATCCCACCAATATGAAAACCTCACAATCCATCAAGGTCTCAGATAATTCCTCGAAGTCACTAATATAAACCATTAAGTCATCTATCCAATATCCTCGAACTGGTCTATCTATGGCATCGTCAGACCTCGTGCTATATTAGGATGAAAATGTGCTCACTCATCGTGTCCACTAGCTCCTTTACGAACCCAGTGTTGTGCAAGGTTATAAAGGCTTAACTGGTTCTCTCGCTTTACCATGGGTGAGGCACATGGTTAAGGATTCATGCTGGAGTGTCTCATGAAGCCTCAAAGGGTCTCGGAATGGGTTACTGGTCTGGAGGGTTAAACATAACTCTACGGGGTTGCACTTGATCGTGGAGGTTGTAGCAGAAGTCTTCAGTGCTAGTTGGTTGCCGAGGTAGAATCCTTGGTGCAACTTGTCTTGCAGGTCTTCAGTTGGGGAGAGAGAGAATAGAGGGAAGAATCAGCGTAGAGGAGGGAAATGCCTAAAGGGGGTTCTATAGTGCAGGTGCAACAATCAGGTGCAAAAAGGCCGAAACAAAAGAACCAAGGCAAGGAAGGTGATATAGCCCTGCACTTGTTGCCTGGGGCAAAAGCGCGACTTATATCAAAACACAAGCAAATAAAAGCAAACAACACACAATCATGGTTCTATTCGAACCATCATATGGACTCGACTGCGCATAGGGGGTACACGACTCATCCTACCCTAGGGGTTCTCGGACTCAGTGTCGTGACTTGTGCCTCGTGCAGTCTTCTGAGCTTCCTCTGGTGTTACTACGTCCCTTGTAGTTGTTTGATGAACGATCCGGGTTGTGCCTGAAGAATCTTCAACAACTTCTCGCCTGATGAGGTGATGTGGTGAAGGTGCCTCCTTGTAGCTGGCGTTGACTTGGTCTTCTCTTGTCTCTTTAATCATGACGATCCCTTGTGCCTTCTGGGACATCGATGGTACCAGGTAGGCAATCTGTATGCAATGACAATAACAAGGCATAATAGAGGTCCAACATGTCGGTTTCGTTGATGAAAACATCGACACCAAGAGCGGGGGACGAAGAGAACCATTTTCCTGCTCACTATAGTGAGGCGGACCGAATGGCGAGGTTCTCATCCACCGGTGGTTGCCGATACAACAACGGTAGTGACATGATTACTCTATTAGCGATGCATATCATGATTTTGCATAACCTATGCCCTGGTCATCATAGGCCAACGTTGCATCTTCTTGGGGCTCTGGTCAAGGGTATCACCATCTTCTGGGTCTTCATGTCCTCATCCATCGAGGATGTAATTTCCGTTGGTATCGTCTTGTCGCGGTGTCACCAATCTTGCGTGCAAAAGAGGTGGGTGAGTGTTTGGCAAGGTGCACTCTACGAGGATTATGGAAAATCCAGTGGTCTGGGGCATAAGGGTTCTAGCGACCAAGGTTTTGAAGGGGAAGAGATCAAGTATAGCTTAGTTTTCGAAAAACTGAGAAGGGAAGAGAAGTATAGATAGTTTTGAAAACTAGTAATAGTTTTGGAAATAGTTTTACCCTAACTAACGACCATGCTAACTAAGGCTTCCTACAGTCAGGATGGCTCTGATACCAGCTCTGTGGGGATCCCGACTCATAAGTCGTGATCACCGAATGCACGTGTACAGTGATCCCAGAAATCAATGCTCACTGAACACACAGAAGCTGAATAACAAGAGTCTTACATCCATACATACCGTATTACACAAGTAGGACCATAATGGTCACGTCTTGAGTATAGCGTCGCAGCAGAAAATCTTCAATGACAACATGGACCCATGCCATCTGCCTTAACCCTACAGGCATTCTGACTGGGAAGCGTCCTAGCTCGCATGCTCGTCACCAAGAAATCTTCATCATAACCTGTTCTCTCCTGCCTGGCCAATAAAATAACCAGTGGCAAGCCAATGAGTACATTGAATGTACTCGCAAGCAACCCAAGTGCGATGACAGAATAATTATGCAAGGATCTACTGCTAAATTGGCAGTTTTGCGGAAAGCTAGTTTTTCATATGCAAGTATGATCAACATAAAACATGGATATGCATGTGTCTGTAACAAGTATCAGGAGGTCACAGACATCATTCGAGAAAGAGTTGTAATCAACTCATGCTCAAGCTCATTGTGACTTCCTCGGGAATCACATCATCAACATCATTGAACCATGTTGTTTCCTCACACACACACACCAGGTTTCGCAAACATTGGACGTAGCCCAAGAGCGGTTACCCAACTGTCCTTGACCGTGGACACGGCTATTCGAATAGTTTTACACTCTGCAGAGGTTGCACACTTTACCCACTAGATCCGGGGAACTTCCGTGTCATCCACGACCCGCGGTACCTCAAGTACCCGGGGTAAGCACCCGATCACTATCTTTCCCTAGGCGACAGTAATATGGAGTCCACTCGATTGGTAGAAGCCCCGTGCCAACATTTCGTAACTTAATAATTGGGGAGACTCGCTCCCATATTCATCACGTACCACAAGCACGGGGTACCAACGGTGTGTCCGGTGCCCTGTAAAGACAGTCATGGCCGCCTATCCAAGCGCGACCCCGTCCCGAGAGTGACCTCATGTCACCCCCGTCACTAGTAATGCGGGCACCATGCTAGTATCGACCTAGGTAATCAATAATGCCCTTTCCCATATAAGGGTAGAGTGGCTGCACATGTAAGGTTGGAATAACGGTCGCTACTTAAACCAATCCGTTTTCAAAACAACACACACACTTGCCTCGGTACACCACTTCGTCATCAAGTGGTTACCCATCTCACCATCTCCCTTGGGCATAAGTGGCACCCGACGGGGTTTTCGAAAAGTCTTTTGAAAGTATTCTGCCTCCGTCACCATGCATATACCCGTCCCATTTGCGTAGCCACTAATAAAGCAACCTAACTACTCCCACCCACATAACCATCATAGGAAGGTAGGGTCATGTTTGATCCAAGTATCAATAGTAAGTAACAAAGGTAGCAACCAAAGTGGTCTCCACCTCAACATGATTCCGATGCATCGATAATAAGGTGCTATGAGACATGCATAAATAGGGTTTCTCGGACATGGTCAAAGGGCTGCTGGCCTTATTCTTCCGAGTCTTCAAATCTTCTGGTCCATCTCCGAATACTCCGTTTATTACGTCAACTAACGATGGAAACAATCATAATAAGAAACACAACAAGGCAAAAATAAAAGTGCTGTAAAAATAGGAGTTGGACTTTTCTGGGATACCTCTGGTCATATTAGAAATGACCAAGGTGGTTTCATAGGTGTTGGATCAATAGGTAGTTTGGAACATTTCAATATGATGGAACCAAGGGGTTTATGGATTTGGAAGAAGTATACAAAAATATTTCCTTGAATGATGATCCAAGGCACCCATCAACAAGTCATGATTTTAAAAGCATCTAGGAGTTGGTTTCAATGGATTTGGAATTCAAATGAATTTCCTAGGATTTTACAAAGCTGATAAATATGAAGAAATGGCTCAATATTTGGCGGGGTACATAAACTATTATTAAAAATGTTCCAAAACTAAGTTTGGACATGACAAGCATCTAGGAATTTGAATCACTGCATTTGGATCAAGATTGAGCTCTCTGTGATTTTCTAAAGTTCATCACAGAAAATGGAATATGGGCATTGATAAATATTTGTGAAAGAAATGTATCTGGAATAATGTGCATGTTGCACCATGTGGTAGAGCATGAATTTAGAGACTACCAGAAATTTGAATCATGCCATTTGGAGTTCATTTGAATATTTGGGGGTTTATTGAAGTTTACTGGAAACAGAAAATAAAAGGAAAAAGGGGGGGGGTATACCCTTCACTGTGCACAGGGCGAAACTTAGGGCTTCTGTGCACTGGGCCGGCCCATCTGTTCAGCAGCGCGCAGGGACCCGGCCACGTCGAAGGCGCCCGCCAGGAAAGGTGCTTCCGTGCGGGGAAAACGGCCGAGGCCAGACCCGCTTCCACTTAAGTGGAGGGCCCAGCCTCCAGGTCGCTGACGTGCGGGGCCCAGCGCTCAGGTTCATCCCCTTCCTCCTGCGCGACGCGGAGGGGAGGAACAGAGGCGATGCTCGACGGCGGCTTGCCGGCGCTGTAGGGCATCTCCGGCGACGCTCCGCCCACCGATGTGCTCAGGAGGGCACGCCGCATCCATCCGTGTGCATAACGCACGCCGGGGAGGGCTGAAGCGGCGACGGCTTGGAAGACCGCGGAGGCGACCGTCGGTGAAGTTCGGCACAGCGGGGAAGAGGCGGGGAAAGGAAGAGCTGGAGCTTGGGGGGAGTCTGGGGCGGTGCTGAGGTAGTGCTGGAGCGGCTAGGTGGAGGAGGAAGGGCCTGAGGTGCCCGTATTTAGGCGGCGGCCGGCGGCTCTGCTCCGGCCAGGGTGATGGCTGGAGGGCACGGGAGGAGGAGTGGGACGTCTTGGGGGCACACGGGAGAGGGATAGAGCGAAAGGAGGTGCAAGGGGGGCTCGGGGTGCCCTTTAAGTAGGGGGGCGCTGGTCCACCGAGGCGTCGTGCGCCGGCGAGCATGTTGCCGTTGCCACGGGCCACACGAGCCTGCCGCAGAGTGTCCGGGGCATTCGTGGGGTTAGTCCACGCTTAGAGGAAGAGAGAGGAGGAGCGGGGAGGCGCCAGAGAGGTCGCGCGTGCGAGGTTGCTCACTGGAGCCCGTGGTCGGCCGGTGCGCGTGTGAGCAGAGGTGAGAGAGGGGGAGAGAGGAGGGGGCCGACTGCCCAGCGTGTTGCGGACGTCGAGGCCGCCTCGGGGGACACGAGGGGGAGGCCCAAGGCTGTCGGAAGCAGCCGATTGGGGGCGGCTACAGTGCGGGGGCGCACTGTAGCGCGCTCCAGAGCATGCTTTTGGCTGGCATGGTCATGACCTCGCCGCTCTGGTCGTGTCCAACAAGCCAAAGGTTGTCTAGAAGGTCAGGAGTGGAGTAAAGAAATGGCCTGTGGCCTTGGATGCTCTTGGAGGCCACTGGAATGAGGAGAGAGGTGAAGGAGAGGGAGTTTACTGCTGTCCAGGAGAGTGAATTGGGGTTTTACCCCCTCCAATGATTGAGCTGAGGCCATGGGAATGTTACTGGGGGTAGATGATAATCAAAATAAGCTGTGGTAAGAATTTGAGGTAAAGAGGAAAAGTAAAAGAGGTTCAAACACTGGTTTTGGTAAATGGACAGAAGGTGTTTGATCAGGTTTTGGGAGAGCAAATGACATCTACTTGACATGGGACTTAACAGGATCAAATGTCACATATAATTAGGCCCCTCTACCAAATTTGAGCTCATTTGGGCAAGGTGGCCAATGTAACTTTGGTGAACCCTAGAAATCAACAGAAGTGGTTTCACCTTGTTTGAGTCAAGCAAATCATCCCCCCTTGATGCACCAATTGGTGTAGCATCATCATTTGGGGTTATGATCATGCCCACAAAGTTTGAGGCTCGAGGTAAAAAGTTGACAATGTAAAGTTGTTCAAATTTGAATTTGAACAAAAATGGTTTTGAGGCACTTAGACCAAGTTATGCTTCTCCAAAACTTGTGCCATTTGGTATGGATGCATTATTACATCATTTTAGCATGTACACCAAGTTTGAGAGCATTTGGACAAGTTTGGCAATGTAGAGTTGCTCAAACTTCAAATATGGACAGAATGGTTTTGAGGGGATTAGATGATGATTCCTTGATCTTCAAGGCATGAGGCTTTGCAGGATCATCAAATATGTCATATATGACATGATAGAATTTCCCTGTAATTTTTGGAGAATATTCCCTTTGTAAATATTTCAAAAGCTTGAAATATCCAGAAAGGGTTTTGGAAAGATTTGCCCAATATTTGGAACATGACCATATGTTGAAACTCTTATATATGGACAATATATGTCCTATGAGTCTCCCTGAATTTTGGCAAATATTTTTGAAATAATTAAATAATTTTTCCCTATTAAAGACCATTTCTGGCCTTAAGAAAAAGCTTTTAAATAAAATATAAAAATAACTTTTAAAATTATATTTTTGTGGTTTCTGGGAGTCCTATACCTAATAGGATTGAAATAAACTTTTTGGAAGATTTTTCACACCCTAAATAAGGTACTTACAGTGCAAACCTCAATTCAGGGGTTTTGGGAAAACTAATTTTAGAAAATACCATTTGGCCAAATTATTTTTATAAGAAAATTCTATACTGGTCTATACACATGGCATGATCATTGGGAAAAGGTTTTGGGGCAAGGAGATGAAGTATAAGAGTTGGAGGATTTATTTGATTTTTAGAGCACTAGCAAACAGCAGACAAAAGTCAAATCAAGCAAAGTCAAAAACACTCAAAAGTTTTTGTAAATCCACATTTTTAACATGAAAATAAGCTTAAGCAATGTGACATGAAAATCAGGGTGTGACAATCATCAACCTCCTCCTCACCATGTCCATGTGTGAGTAGTCTTTTCTGGGGCCGAGGGCTCATACGTGTAGCTATGTGGTTATCTCTCTCTCCCATGATGTGATCTTCGTTGTGATCATAGGCTATGTTAATCTAGGGTGATCCCATGATATTTCCCCTTCCTCTATGTATTGGATTGATGTACTCACTTGTCTTTATCTAGTATAATCCCCGAGACAAGGTGACAGCGGTCTATTGGACATGGATTAGAAAAATATTTTCATGAGTGATTTCCTCTCTTGTGTGTTGATTGAGGATTGAGAGTCTCTTGGTGCTTGTCTTTGACTATCCTTTAGATATGTTGTGGTGATTGTGGGACTCTCTTTGGATGGCCGCGGTGACATTGGGAAATCCTTAGATTGAGAACTACGAACTTTGAGGTGTGCTTTTGTAGCCCTACATAATTCTCGTCCTCTCTTGACCACGAAGGAATGGCCTCCGGGTGCGTCTCCATTGCATGTTTTATGGGAAATATCATGTGATTCGATTATGTTAATGTTGTTGGGAGTTGCCACTAGTATAAGTATGAAGCCTAGGCCTTGTTTCCACCATTGCAATACCATTTGTGCTCACGTTTACCACTTGTTTGCTTGCTGCACTTTTTATTACAGATTTATATTACTTTGCTTTGCCACTCCTATCATCCATATTTTACCATCTCTTCGCCGAACTAGTGCACCTATACAACTCCTAGTTGTATTAGGTGTGTTGGGGACACAAGAGACTTCTTGTATCTTAGTTGCAGGGTTGCTTGAGAGAGACCATCTTCAACCTCTACTTCCCTGAGTTCGATAAACCTTAGGTCATCCACTTGAGGGAAATTGATGTTGTCCTACAAACCTCTGCGCTTGGAGGCCCAACATAGTCTACAAGAGTAGAAGCGTGTGTAGACATCAACCGCGCCCCTCTCAGGAGGTGCTGGACCGGCAGCGACGTGGTACGCAGGGTACCATCCGCTTGCTGGACCAAGGACAAGTTGGCGGGTCGCGGGAGGCTCAAGGCCAACGTGCTGGCACGAGCAAGGCGCGGTCTCCGGGGCGAGAACCTGCTCCTTCTAACGCGGTTAGAAGTCCGAGCGTGTCTCGCTCCTCGCACCGCTCGCCAGCGCTCCCCTCCACTCCAGCAGAAGCTCTAGCTAGAGCTCAGCTACTCCTCGACTTCCCTCCAGCGGCAGACAAGGCCGAAGACTGGAGGGCCACCATCCAAAGCCTCATCGCCTTCGCCAACAACGACACGCCGCAGCAGCCGGCAACGTCGCGGCCGCGGCAAGTCAGCCAGGCGCGGGCTGATGGGGACAAGACTGCAGGGGGTGCAACTACCGTGCACTCCCCGCCCCAAAGGCCGAAATCGCCGACTCGTCTTATCAACATCGACGACGACTCCACGGCGTCGTCGGATCCGCGAGCTCGCCGCGATCCACACCAAGTCCTCGACGACAGGCGACAAGAAGACGCTCAAACTCGCATCGAGCGTCGAAGAGAAGCGCGGCGACAGTCCGACCAGCGCGCTGGGACCGCTGTCGACTTGCACGCGCCCGGAGAACCGGGCGACTTGCCGTACGCGGCAGGTTGCCCTGCGTTCACCCGTGAGCTGCGGCAAGTCCAATGGCCCAGCATGAAGAACTTCAAGCCCGACGTACCCGAGAAGTACGACGGCAAGACCCATCCCTCAGAGTTCCTCAACATCTACACCATTGCGGTGCAGGCTGCCGGGGGACGAGACGAGAAGATATTAGCAAACTACTTCCCGCTCGTTCTCAAGCCAAATGTCAGATCTTGGCTCATGCACTTGCCGGAAAACTCCATCTCTTCTTGGGCCGACCTGTGCCACCAGTTTGTCGGCGCCTTCACGGGCGGCCACAAGCCTCATGGCCAGGAAAGTGATCTCCATATACTTGCCCAGAAGGAAGGAGAATCCCTGCGAAAGTACATCCAGAGATTCAGCCGCGTCCAGCACAACATCCCGGACGTCCACCCTGCCGCGGTTATTAGCGCGTTCCACCAGAACGTGCGTAACCGCAGGATGAGGGAGGAAATGGCGATGTGCAAGATACGAGACGTTAGTAAGCTTTATGCCCTGGCCGACAAGTGCGCACGCGCTGAAGAGGGGAGGAGACTCCCCGGAGAGGATGCTGGAGCAGGAGGAACGGACAGTGAGGATGCCGCCCCGGCAAGGAAAAACCGGCGGCGGAACAACAAGAAAAAAAAGAACAAGGAAGTACTGGCCGTCGAGCAGTCCGGCAAGGAGGCTGGCGCCAAGAAAGCTCAGGCTGGTGGCTCTGGCAAGGAAGCTGCCACTGTAGCGGCCGCCGACAAGCAGGACGGCTCCGACAAGCAGTACTGCAAGATCCATCGCACCAAGGGCCACGATCTCCAGAACTGCAAAAGGGTCGAATACCTCGTCGAACAGCAGAAAGCTGAGTACAAGCGACGCGACAAGGAGAAGGCCCAGGGAGGCGGAGGAGAGTCCGGCAAGAAGTGGCCATTCAATGGCCGGGGAGGACGCCGCGGCAAGGCCAAGCAGCGGCAAGGAGATAGACCTCTCCGCGGCCGCGACAAGGACGAAGACGAAGACGACGAAGAGGACATGGACGACGGAGACAACAGCGAGCAGGAGTTCCAGAAGGCCACAGAAGTTCCGTGCGTCGATGTTGGTGCCTCTCTGCATACTTCCCACCGCCAACTCAAACAATGGGTGCGGGAAGTTAATGCAGCAGAGCCACCCGTCGAGTCGCGCAAACTCCTAAAGTGGTCCAGCACGCCCATCGTCTTTGACATTGAGGATCACCCTGACCGCACAACTGCGGTCGGGTGTTTGCCGATGTTGGTTTCGCCAACCATCCGCAACCTCAAGGTCACCAAGATGTTGGTTGACGGCGGGGCCGGCTTGAACCTGATCTCCTCTGCTGTAGTCCGGAAACTACAGATCCCCGACAGCAAGCTCGAGGAGACTGGCACGTTCCAAGGGATCAACCCGGGAAGGAGCAAGCCAAAGGGGAAAATCACACTGCCAGTAACCTTTGGCGGAGAGCTGAATTTCAGGACTGAGAGGATCACCTTCGACGTTGCCGATATCCCATTGCCATACAATGGGATACTTGGCCGTCCGGCGCTCGCCAAGTTCATGGCAGCCTCCCATTACGCCTACAACATGCTCAAGATGCACGGCCCAATAAGCGTCATCTCTGTCCCCGGCGACAAGAAGGACGCGCTTATCTGCGCCGACAAGATTTACCGGGACGCAGCAGCCGCAACGGATAGCAAGACACTTGCCGCTGAAGCTCCCGGGGGGAAGAACAAGACCAAGTCCGGCAAAAGCTCTGGGGCCCACTCCGGCAAACGCACCTCTTCAGAGTGCTGCGCCGCCGTCGAGGACGCACCATCGAGCTCCCCCGGCAAGTGCAAGAAGGGAATGGCAGCTCCACCTGCAACCAAGAAGGTGTCCGCCAAGGAGGACGGCACTGGTGGTACTTTCACCATCAGTGCCACGCTTGATCCTAAATAGGAAAGTGCGCTTGTTGCTTTCCTGCGGGCGAATGTCGACGTGTTTGCATGGCAGCCGTCTGACATCCCCGGTGTTCCCAGGAAAGTGATTGAGCACAAGCTTGCCGTTTGTCCTCACGCGCGACCCGTCAAGCAGAAGGTCAGAAAGCAAGCGGTGGAGTGCCAAGAGTTTATCGCCGAAGAAATCAAGAAGCTGGAAGCAGCAGGCCTTGTCAGAGGTGTACTTCATCCCACGTGGCTGGCCAACCCTGTTGTTGTGCGCAAGGCAAATGGGAAGTGGAGGCTTTGTATAGACTTCACTGATGTGAACAAAGCTTGTCCCAAAGATCCATTTCCCTTGCCGCGCATTGACCAGATCGTTAACTCCACGGCTGAATGTGAGTTACTTTCATTCCTTGATGCATACTCCGGATACCACCAGATATCTATGGCTGAAGAGGATGAAGAGAAGACCGCATTCATTACTCCATGTGGCACCTATTGCTTCATACGCATGCCCTTTGGATTGAAGAATGCGGGTTCAACATTTGCAAGGGTAGTCCACACTGCTTTTGGGCCACAGATACACAGGAATGTAGAAGCTTACATGGATGATATAGTGGTCAAGAGCAAGTACAAAGATACCCTGATTCAAGACCTGGATGAAACTTTTTCGAATCTGCGCAAGATACAACTCAAGCTTAACCCCGAGAAGTGTGTGTTCGGAGTCCCCTCCGGCAAGCTTCTCGGGTTCTTTGTGTCCCAGAGGGGGATTGAATCCAATCCTGACAAGATCAAAGCCATCGAGCAGATCGAAGCTCCGAAGCGCGTCAAGGATGTACGAAGGCTTGCCGGCTGCTTGGCTGCTCTCAGCGGGTTCATTTCTAAGTCCGCAGAACGCGCCCTGCCGTTTTTCGAAATCTTGAAAAAGGCAGGTCCAATGAAATGGACTCCGGAAGCGGAGACAGCACTGCAAGACTTGAAAGGGTACCTGTCCTCCACCCCAATACTTGTCGCACCTAGACCACAAGAGAAGTTGCTGCTGTATTTAGCAGCAACCAATCAAGTGGTTAGTGATGTGTTAGTAGCGGAAAGGGAGGCAGATGAGGAACCCGCAGCACCGGCAAGCTCATCCAACGACAAGCAGGGGGCTTCCCCGACAAGCTCTGGCCCCGACAAGGATGAGTCTGCACAGATGCAAGAAGAGGTGCGAAAGAGGATGGTGCAGCGCCCAGTTTATTTTGTAAGTTCCCTCTTGCAGGGGGGTAGGTCAAGATACTCTGGGGTGCAGAAGCTGCTTTTCGGCCTCCTCATGGCCTAGAGAAAGCTGCGCCATTACTTCCAAGCACATGAGATAACAATGGTCACTCGCTTTCCGCTGAAAAGGATATTGCAAAATCCAGAGGCAACAGGCAGGATTGTCGAGTGGGCACTGGAGCTGTCAAGCTTTGGTCTCAACTTTGAAAGCACTTCTACTATCCAGAGCAGAGCACTGGCAGAGTTCATAGCAGAATGGACACCAACGCCAGACGAAGAGATTCCAGAGACAAACATCCCCGCCAAAGAAGCGAGCAAAGAATGGGTAATGTACTTCGATGGTGCCTTCTCGGTGCAAGGCGCCGGTGCTGGTGTACTACTTGTCGCACCCACCGGAGAACACCTCAAGTACGTTGTCCAAATGCACTTTCCCAAGGAGCAAGCAACAAACAATACTGCAGAGTATGAGGGTTTGCTTGCCGGCCTCAGAATTGCAGCAGAACTTGGGATCAAGAAGCTGATCGTGCGGGGTGATTCGCAGTTGGTTGTCCGCCAAGTAAACAAGAGCTACCAGAGCCCATTGATGGAAGCTTACGTCGACGAAGTGAGAAAGCTTGAAGAACACTTTGAAGGCCTACAGATGGAGCACGTTCCAAGAGCTCAAAATGACATCACAGACGGCATGTCAAAGTGTGTTGCACTAAAGCTACCTGTGGAACCAGGGATCTTCGTGCTCAAGCTAACTCAACCATCCGTTACACCATCAGTTGGGCAAAGCAAGAAGAGAAAGTTGGTCTCCGGTGACTACTTGCCGCCGGATCTTCCTGAAGTCGCCACCAAGGTCCCCAAGATCAACGACCGAGTTGCTGAGGAACGGTCTGCTCCTGCGGACCCTAGGGTTTGTACAGTTGAAGCAGGCGTTCCCGACAAGTCTTGCCCCGGCAAGCTTGCCGGGGAACGTCCAGCTCCGGCCGAGCCGCAAGTTTTTGCCGTAGAAGTTGACGTTCCCGCAGCAGCACTGATGCCTTTGGTCCTTGTTGTTGAGCCTCAGGCTCCAGCATGGGTGCAGCAAATTGTCCATTTTCTTCAAACTGGAGAACTTCCCGAAGAGCCAGAAGAAGCAGAGAGAATAACCAGGCAGTCAAGTATGTACCAGTTCGTCGGTAATGAACTGTACAGAAGAAGACTCAATGGTGTCAGATTGAAGTGCATTCCCCGGGAAGATGGGCAGAAGCTGTTGGCAGAGATACATGGAGGCATATGTGGCCACCACATTGGCGCAAGAGCACTTGCTGGGAAGGCATTCCAGCAAGGTTTCTTTTGGACAGAAGCCCTCCAAGATGCAACTGCACAAGTAACCAAGTGTGAAGCGTGCCAGTTCCATGCCAAGCAAATACATCAGCCAGCTCAAGCTCTCCAGACGATCCCTTTGTCCTAGCCATTTTCTGTCTGGGGGCTCGACATCCTCGGCCCCTTTCCCCGCACAGCCGGGGGCTTTGAGTACTTGTACGTCGCCATCGACAAGTTCACAAAGTGGCCGGAAGTGGAACCAGTGAGAAAGGTGACCGCACAGTCAGCAGTCAAGTTCTTCAGGTCAATTGTTTGCCGTTTTGGAATCCCTAACAGGATCATCACCGACAACGGCACGCAATTCACAAGTCGCACCTTCATGCAATACGTCCAAGACCTTGGCGCCAAGGACTGCTTCGCCTCTGTTGCTCATCCGAGGAGCAATGGTCAGGCGGAGAGGGCGAACGCTGAAGTGCTGCGCAGGCTCAAGACAAGAACTTTCGACAGGCTACACAAATGCGGAAGAAACTGGATTGAGGAGTTGCCGGCGGCTCTTTGGTCAATCAGGACGACACCAAATCGAGCCACCGGACAGACACCCTTTGCTCTTGTCTATGGAGCAGAGGCAGTTCTCCCCACGGAACTCGTATACGGGTTGCCTCGAGTGCTCGCTTACGATGAGCTCGAGCAAGAGCAGCTGCGACAAGATGATGCACTGCTCCTCGAGGAGGACCGTCTTTAGGCTGTTGTACGAGCTGCTCGATACCAGCAAGCTTTGCGCCGCTACCATAGCCGCAAAGTTAGAGCCAGAAGTCTCGAGGAAGGCGACCTTGTTCTTCGGCGCGTTCAGTCCACCAAGAACTCCAACAAGTTGACGCCGAAGTGGGAAGGCCCTTATCGGGTGAGACAAGTCACAAGGCCCGGCGCCGTCCGCCTTGAGACCGAAGAGGGCTTACCGGTGAGCAACTCCTGGAACATTGAGCACCTTCGCAAGTTTCACCCATAAGGCGCGGTTGCCGTGATCCGTTCCGGCAACCACCTTTTGTGCAAGTCTTGCCGTTGTTGCATGTAAACCTTTGTACAAAGCCGGGCGCAGACCCCGTGCATCAGTAAAACTTTTGTGCCTTGCATGACTTGTCGTTTCATGCCTTTTCGTTTTTCTTGCATCAGTTATCTGTCACTTTGTGCAGCACACACCCCCGGTAAGCAATAATGGGCCGCAAAGCTCCATGCCTATGTTTCCTCCTTTTTCTTTCTTTTCTCAAGCAGAAGAAGTTTTTCCTCGCGAACAAGTTTGCCGGGGGGGAAGGAGACAGTGGTATGGTGCCGTTCAAAGAAAGCCTCGCCTTGCCGGGAAGCAAACCGCACACAAAAGCTAATTTATCAAAGTTTGAGCATTCAAATTTTTAAAATTCTTAAAGTTATCTTCCTTGAACGACCGCACTTTGTATGGAAAACCTGTGCGCGAAGGAACCTACCCGTAGCTAGCCGCGCCCTTACTTTGTTTCGAGCGCGCTCAACGGCTTAAGTGTGCTGCGACAAGTGTCGTGCCCTTGCTTCATTTTCGAGTTCGCTCAACAACCTAAGTGTGCTACGACTAGCTGCGGCGAGGTTTCTTGCCGGTAGAGGCGTTGCCAGCAAGCTGCTGAAGTTCCGCACTCAGCACTCGCGGCAAGGGTCCCTTTGCCGGCAAGTTCCCTAAAAGCGTAGGGTAAAAGCATACAAAGTAAAGAAGTCGAACAAAGGAAATAACACTGCATTAACTACCCAAAATAAAGTTTTATTACAAGATGATTTGTCGCTGCTCTAACTAACTACTGTCCATAACGTGATTGACAGCGACAAAGGAAGCAAGAAGGAAGACAGTCTAGTCCACGCGGTCGCCGTCGACTCTCCTGATCTTGCCCACCTTGGCCACGATGGGGGCGACAAGGGCCTTCAACGCCTCCTGGTCGGCGTCGGGCGGCAAGGTCCTGAGGACGTTTTCAAGGTTGAGCCCGGGGTTGCGGTAGACTATCTTCGTCAGCACTCTCTCCACAACTCCCATGCAAAGCCTGTGCGCCTCGTTCGCCAGCTGCGTGGGGATCCTCTCCCGGAGCTGCTCAAGGGCCGGCGCCACTCCCCTGAAGAATAAGCTCAGCTTGGTGCTATGAGTGAGGTTCGCGTCGGGGGAGTACCCGAGGTGCTCCGTCCCCAGCCCCGCCATCTCCCTGTCGATGTCAGCGGCGGCGGCGACAAGCTCCTCGGTCCACTACTCCACCGTCTGCCTGAAGTTGTTTTGGATGAGGGCGGCGCTGTCTAACAGTGCCCTCTCAGCCCTTAGGTCCTCCTTCAGCTTCGTCTCCCGGTTCCTGGCGCTGTCAAGAGATGCGGTGAGGGTGGACAGCTTCAGCTCCAAGTCTGCAACAGAATCCTTGGCGATGGCGAGCTCCTTGCCCTTGTCGAAGAGACGGACTTATAGCTCTGAGTGGCTGTGGGCGTCTTTCTCCCTCTCCAATGTGAGCGCGGCAACCTTCTCCTCGCTCGTCCTCAAGTTGATCTCCAACTGTGCCACCCTCGCCTCCAAGTCTCTCTTGGCGGTCTCTGCGGCTGTAGCGGCGTCCCTCGCTTCCTGCAGAGCCCCGCCAAGGGACTGCTCGCGCGCGGTAAGGTCGTCCTCATGGCTATCGAGGTCGACCTTCCGCTGCGTCAGCTCACCTTCCCGCCGAGACAGATCTTCGGCGGCGAGCCGTTGCTGCTCCTCTGCTTCGGCCTTTTCAAGGATGAATGCCTGGTGCGCCTCGGCGAGCTCCTCCCGCTCCTCCGCCAAGGACCGGAGGGCCGCCTAGTTGGCGGCCCGGAGCTCTTCGGCGCGCTTCTCCAAGTCGACGCCCGCGTTGGCAGCCAGGGCCTCTCGGGACTCCATCTTGGCCTACCTGGCGTGATACAGGGCCAGGAGCCTCCGCAGAAGCTGCTCCTCCTCGGGCTCGTTGCTGCTGCCGGGCGCGTCGACAAACTTCAGCCCCGCGGAGGCGAGGACTTCCCCATCGAAGACCTCCCCCTCCGCGGGCGCCCTTGACGTAGAAGCCCACGGGAGTTGGATGAAGACCCCGTTTCCGGCCTCCAAGTAGGCGCCAGTTCCGGCCGCGGCAGCGGCAGGGTCGGCGGTCGGCGCAGCGTCAAACGCTCCTGCGGCCTCAGGGCCGTCAGTGCGACCGCCGGTCCCCTCCTCAGCTGCCGGGTCGGCGTCCCTGGTTGTCTCTTCGACGGCGGGCTCCTCGGTGCCGATCGCCTCCTCGGAGGCTGCGGTGCCACCAGTGTTGCCGCGCGCGGCCTCCTCGGTGGCGGCCTCCGTCTCCATAGGCTTTGGAGCGGACGAGTCTGAAGGCAAGAAAAAGAAAGAAGAATGGTCAAGCAAATATCCAAAAAGAAGAAGTCAAAAGAGGAAAAGCACAAGGGTTACCTGCGCGGGCCGCTTCTTCGACGGGGTTCCATGCTGGAGAGTTCTCCCTCGGCGGCGTGGTGGTGGTCGCCGCCGGCGGAGGGCCGCTGGCGCCTTCCCTTGGCGGAGTGCCCACCCTTGGCGGGGTGCTCGCCCTTGGCGGGGTACTCGCCCTTGGCGGAGTAACCGTCCTTGGCGGAGTATTCTCCCTCGCCGGGGAGCTCCTCCTTGGCGGGGAGATTGAGACGCGCCGCTCGTCGGGAGCAGTCTCTTGCCGCTCCTGAGGCTGCGGCTCCGCTTCTGTACAAGCCAACAAACAAGCAAAATGTTAATGAAGATAAGAAGCCCGCGCGCGCCCGGCAAGCGAAGAGTGAACGGAATACTTACACTGGGGGCTGCTCTGCGGGGTAGCTGGCTGGTCCGGCAAGCCTGCCGCGGGCGCATCCCCTGCTGCTGCGACGGGCTCGTCCTCAAGGTCGACCACCGGGATCTTGGCCCTCTTCGCCACCCTTTGGGCCAGGGTCCTGGAAGACAGACATCAAACAGAATCAGACAAAGAAGATTCAAGACAAGAACAGCAAATTGAAGAAAACAAGAGTTGCTTTACTTACTCTTCCTCCTCCTCGTCGGAACTGAGAACGAAGAAGTCGAAGTCCGCCTCGCGCGCCCCGGCGCGAGGAGCTGGAGGAGTAGGCTCCCTCGGGCGCTTGGCGGGCGCTGGAACAGTGGTCTGTGAGGACCCCGCTCCGATCGTCGCCGAGGCCCGAGGGGCGGATGGAGCGGTGGAGCCAGCGCGGGAAGACTCCCCTCCAGCCGCTGCGGAGGCGCGGGGCACTCCCTTGGCGGCCTTGCCCGCCGCGGTGGCGCGCGTCGAGCGGCGCTGGGGCCGCGGGCCCGCTGGACACTCCGCCACGACTGCAGCTTTGCGGGGGCGCCTCCTCGCTGGAGCTGGAGGACTTGCCGGTGGCGGTGAACTTCCCGAGGATGAAGAAGAGTCAAGGTTCAGAGACCCGCCCGAGTCTTTGGCAGAATCGCTCGATTCAGCGCCGTGCTCGGCGGGCTCGCTCGACTCTGTGCCTTGCCCGGTGGCCTCGCTCGTCTCGGCAGGTTGCCCGGCAGGCTTTAACAGTTTGAGGATCTCTTCCTCCTCGGCCCGACTCACCGCCTCCGCGGCATCCGCCTCATCCATGGTATACCCGAATTCGCCCGCGGCCGCGACTACGGCTGCCTCCTCCAATCTGGTGGCAATATAAGCCATCTCCCGGTCGGTGGTGTCACGGGCGAGGCCTTTCTTCTCGTCGAGATTGATGGGCAGCTCCACCAAGTTGTCGAAGAACGTTTGCACGGCTTCGTCAGTAGGCGCCAGCCAAGTGGGGTCACACCATGGCATCGCCGCGCGGATAGCGCTGAGCGATGAATTGTTGCATAGTGGAACTACCCCCCGCGGCAATGTGAACCACTCCGGATGTTTGGCGTCGTGCTTGAATAGCTCGTGGAGCATCCCGTTGAGCTCCAAGACGGTGAAATTATAGTTGAGGCCTAGGCGCAGCCTCATACAATCTGCCGCGTTACCAAACTCCCAAGCAGGCCTTTTCCTCTCCTGCAAGGGAGCAATGCGGCGATGAAGGAAATCTGCCCCGACAGCCCCTACAGTGAGCTTGGCTTGCCGGAGGCAAAGGATCCTAGTGATGGCTATCTTCAGCTTGTCGTCCTCAGGAGCCAGGTCACTCCAGTCATTGCCGCGCACTATTGCAGCTCGGCGAGGGGAAGTGAACTGCTCCGGGGCGTCCTCCATGATCCAGCACCAATTAGCCCTCCACTCCTCCCACTTGCCGCGGAGTTCCCCGGTCAAGTATGCCTCTTTCTTATGGAGCATAAATATCCAAGAAATCCCGCCGGACAGAGGAGACCCAGACTCTACTCGAGGTGTAAAATAATGGCGGAAGAGGGCTACGTTGGGATACACCCCGACAAAGTTCTCGCACAGATGTGCGAAAACAGCCATGGTCAAGACGGCGTATGGGGTGAAATCAAGAAGATGAAACCCGTAGGTGTTCATAACATCATAGAAGAATTCGGAGTACGGAGGGCAGAGTCCGCAATGGAAGAACAGAGCGAAATAGGCGTACCCTCCTGGAAACATGTCGCAGGCCTTGGCGGGGGAGTACCCTGGTGCGCGGTTGCGCCTTTGTCTCCCTCGACCAGAAGAGGTAGAAGGAGTCCTTCAACTCCCTCGCGCCGAGCCTCGGAGGGAAGACCACCATCTTCTTCCGCATTGCTGCTAGTTTCAGCGCCCGGTCGGTCTTCGCAGCTTTTGCCTTGTCGCCCTTCGGGGCCATGGCGGGGACGGCGAGGGAAGTCGAGGGCGCTGGTGAGACTGGCGGCGGCGGAAGAAGGGCGGAGCGCTGCTGTCTTTCGACCTTCGGGGAGGAGGAGAGCGGCGGGGGTTTCTGGAGGTTGAAGAAGCAATGAGCGAATGGGAGGAACTGCCCCTGTTTCGCCTGCTTTTAAGGGGGAGAGGGGGACGTTCCGCATTTTCCCCATTAAAGAAGCAGGCCACGATCTCTCCCACGACGCCGCAATCGACGCGTGCCGTTAGGGAGGGATGCGGCGGATACGGAGTGGAATGCGGCGCGCCGTGGGCCGCGTGTGCCCGTGTGCTGTTTTGGGCCTGGCCCAACAGCGTTCGGCACCGTGTGTGGCCCAGGCCCGGGGGCTCCTGTCGATGTACTAAAGTAGGGATACCTTAGTGTCCCGACTAGTGCACGGGCAGTAGCAGCGTCCCGTGGCAGGGTTTGCCACGCGCTCGCCAAGGCCCACTTTGGTTCCTTTGCAGCCATTCAAGAACAAAGTATTCAAGTCAAAGAAACAAGGCCCCGGCAAGAGGAGCTTGCCGGGAAGGCTGCTCCAGGCTCAAAACCATCCCTTTAGCACAAGACCCTGGCAAGAGGAGCTTGCCAGGAAGGCCAGAGCATGGCATTTCAGGAGACTTGCCGTGGCGCATCGCGCGCCCCGGCAAGGCCCGGAGAGCGACAAGCTTCCGGGCGCGGCAAGGTAGCGACCGCGGCAAGGCGCTTGCCGCGGCAAGCTTCCACTGTGTGCCTAGGCTCCAGCTCATCCGGCCACGCGTCGCCCTGGGGCCCTTCCAGGGGCACGTGGCGGAAGGCTGTGCAGCCTGGGGTACTCGGTGGCAAGCCACGATGACAAGGCCGCCGTCGTGGCGAACGGAGACGCCCGGACGGACGCTTTTTGCACTATTTGGGGCGACGGTGACGGGCATTCAATGCCCTTGTCCCCCACCGTCAGGGTTAGGTACAGAGCACTGTACATACATTGTTACAACTACCACCATTTTTACGTTTTTACCCTCACCTACGTTGCCACCTGTCGGTGACCCCTTTGACCTATAAAAGGAGGCCCATGCACAACGTAGAGGGGGTTCCGATCTTCGATCACTCTCACGCTCGGTGTAGTTAGCAACCAGTACTGTAGCTCTTCTTGCTCCCGAGCCAAGAACACAATACAAACCAAAGCAAGAGTAGGGTTTTACGCATCCGTGCGGCCCGAACCTGGGTAAACTGCTTGCGTGCTCGCCTCGATCCGCTCTTCGTGCACCCTCCGCTCCCTTGCCGTACCGAAAAGGGGCTCCGGTCCCATAGGTGTTCGTGGGCGATCAGTTTCCCCGACAAATTTGGTGAGGAAAAATTTATATAGTGTGCTGAAATTTATTGTCACTTGCTACTATGGCTCAAAATCCTTTGAGGGGCTTGTTCGGGGCATCTTCACCCCGAGCAGAAGAGCAAAGAGTTGCTCCTCAACCTACTGCACCTATTGAAAATGTTTGCTTTGAGATTCCTTCGGGTATGATAGAGAAACTGCTTCAAAATCCCTATACAGGAGACGAAACACTTCACCCCAATTTACATCTAATCTATGTGGATGAAGTTTGTGGCTTGTTTAAGCTTGTAGGTATGCCCGAGGATGTTATCAAGAAGAAGGTTTTCCCTTTATCTTTGAAGGGAGATGCATTGACATTGTTTAGTCTAGCGATGATATGGGATCTGGGAACTATAATCGTCTGAAGTTGGAATTTCATCAGAAGTTCTACCCTATGCACCAGGTTCATCGTGATCGTAATTATATTTGTAATTTCTGGCCTCGCGAAGGAGAAAGCACCGGTCAAGCTTGGGGGAGGCTTAAGTCAATGTTATATTCATGCCCCAATCATGAGCTCTCAAGAGAAATGATCATTCAAAATTTTTATGTTCGGCTTTCTCATAATAATCGCTCCATGCTCGATACTTCTTGTTCTGGCTCTTATATGATGAAGACTATTGACTTTAAATGGGATTTATTGGAAAGAATTAAATGCAACTCCAAAGATTGGGATCTCGACGAAGGTAAGGAGTCAGGTATGACCCCTAAGTTTGATTGTGTTAAAGCTTTTATGGGTACTGATGTTTTCCATCAGTTTAGCACTAAATATGGACTTGGCTCTGAGATAGTAGCTTCTTTCTGTGAATCTTTTGCTGCTCATGTTGATCTCCCCAAGGAGAAGTGGTTTAAATACCATCCCCCTATTGAAGTAAAAGTAGTTGAACCTATTAAAGTTGAAGAAAAGACTATCACTTATAATGTTGATCCTGTTATACCTACTACTTATATTGAGAAACCACCTTTCCCTGTTAGGATAAAGGATCATGCTCAAGCTTTAGCTGTAGTCCGTAAGAGTAATACTAGAACACCTACACCCTCTGAGCAAATTAAAGTTTAACCTAGTGTTGTTGTGGTTAAAGATCTCTTGGTAGAAGATTTAGATGGACATGTTATTTATCTCCAAGAAGAGTCTGCTAGGATAGCCAAACCTAATGCGAGTAATAAACATAAACCTATCGTAGGCTTGCCTGTTATCTCTGTTAAGATAGGAGATCATTGCTATCATGGTTTATGTGATGTAGGTGCTAGTGCGAGCATTATCCCTTTTGATTTGTATAATGAAATTATGCATGATATTGCACCTATTGAGTTAGAAGGGATTGATGTTACCATTAAGCTGGCTAATAGAGATACTATTTCACCAGTTGGGATCGTTAGAGATATTGAAGTCTTGTGTGGGAAGGTTAAATACCCTGCTGATTTTCTTGTTCTTAGTTCCCCACAAGATGCTTTTTTGCCCCATTATATTTGGCAGGCCCTTCTTGAATACCGTTAATGCCAAGATAGACTGTGTGAAAGATATTGTCACTGTCGGATTAGGGGATACGTCACATGATTTTAACTTTGCTAAATTCCGTACACAACACCTCGAAAAGGCACCACCCACTAAGGATGAACTTATTGGTCTTGCTTCTATTGTTGTGCCACCTAATGATCCTTTAGAACAATACTTACTAGACCATGCAAATGATATGCAAATGAATGAGAGAAGGGGGATAGATGAAATATTCCTTACACAGGGACCCGTATTGAAAAATAACTTGCCTGTTGAAATCCTAGGGGATCCTCCTCCACCCAAGGGTGATCCCGTGTTTGAACTTAAACCCTTGTCTGATAATCTTAAGTATGTTTATCTTGATGAAAAGAAGATATATCATGTTATTATTAATGCTAACCTTTCAGAGCATGAAGAAGAAAGATTATTGAAAACTCTGAAGAAGCACCAAGCTGCTATTGGATATACTCTGGATGATCTTAAGGGCATTAGTCCCACTATATGTCAACACAAGATAAAATTGCAAGAAAATGCTAAACCAGTTATTGATCATCAGCGACGGTTAAATCCTAAGATGGAAGAAGTGGTAAGGAAGGTACTTCTAAAGCTTCTAGAGGTAGGTATTATCTATCCCATTGCTGATAGCCTGTGGGTAAGTCCTGTCCATTGTGTTCCTAAGAAAGGAGGTATGACTGTTCTCCCTAATGATAAAGATGAATTGATCCCGCAAAGAACAGTTACAGGTTATAGGATGGTAATTGATTTCCGTAAGTTAAATAAAGCTACTAAGAAAGATCATTACCCCTTGCCATTTATTGGTCAAATGCTAGAAAGGTTATCCAAACATACTCATTTCTGCTTTCTAGATGGCTATTCTGGTTTCTCTCAAATACCTATGTCAAAAGGGGATCAAGAAAAGACCACATTTACTTGTCCTTTCGGTACCTTTGCTTATAGACGTATGCCTTTTGGTTTATGTAACGCACCTGCTACCTTTCAAAGATGCATGATGGCTATATTCTCTGATTTTTGTGAAAAGATTGTTGAAGTGTTCATGGATGATTTCTCCGTTTACAGAACTTCTATTGATGATTGCTTAAGCAACCTTCATCGAGTTTTGCAGAGATGTGAAGACACTAACCTTGTCTTGAATTGGGAGAAGTGCCACTTTATGGTTAATGAAGGCATTGTCTTGGGACATAAAATTTCTGAAAGAGGTATCGAAGTTGACAAAGCTAAAGTGGATGCTATTGAAAAGATGCCATGCCCTAAGGATATCAAAGGTATACGAAGTTTCCTTGGTCATGCCGGGTTTTATAGGAGGTTCATTAAGGACTTCTCCAAAATCTCCAAGCCTCTGACCAATCTCTTACAAAAAGATATTCATTTTGTCTTTGATGATGATTGTGTAGAAGCATTTGAAATACTGAAGAAAGCATTGATCTCTGCACCTATTGTCCAGCCTCCTGACTGGAACTTACCCTTTGAGATTATGTGCGATGCTAGTGATTATGCTGTGGGAGCTGTTCTTGGGCAAAGAGTTGATAAGAAATTGAATGTTATCCATTATGCTAGCAAAACTCTAGATGGTGCCCAAAGAAATTATGCTACCACTAAGAAAGAATTTCTAGCAGTTGTGTTTGCTTGTGATTAGTTTAGACCCTATATCATTGATTCTAAAGTAACTATTCACACTGATCATGCTGCTATCAAATACCTTATGGAAAAGAAAGATGCTAAACCTAGACTTATTAGATGGGTCCTCTTGCTGCAAGAATTTGACTTGCATATTATTGATAGAAAAGGAGCTGAGAACCCCGTAGCAGATAACTTGTCTAGGTTAGAGAATATACTTGATGACCCACAACATATTGATGATAGCTTTCCTGATGAACAACTGGCTGTCATAAGTACTTCTCGTACTGCTCCTTGGTATGCTGATTATGCTAATTACATTGTTGCTAAGTATATACCTCCTAGCTTCACATACCAGCAAAAGAAAAAGTTCTTCTATGATTTGAGACATTATTTTTGGGATGACCCGCATCTATATAAAGAAGGAGTAGATGGTATTATCAGACGTTGTGTTCCAGAGCATGAACAGGAACAAATCTTACGCAAGTGCCACTCCGAAGCTTATGGAGGACACCATGCGGGAGACAGAACTGCACACAAGGTATTGCAATCCGGTTTTTATTGGCCTACTCTCTTCAAGGATGCCCGTAAGTTTGTCTTATCATGTAATGAATGTCAAAGAATTGGTAATATTGGTAGACGTCAAGAAATGCCTATGAATTATTCACTGGTTATTGAACCATTTGATGTTTGGGGCTTTGATTATATGGGACCTTTTCCTTCCTCTAATGGGTACACACATATCCTAGTTGCTATTGATTATGTTACTAAGTGGGTAGAAGCTATTCCAACTAGTAGTGCTGATCATAACACGTCTATTAAGATGCTTAAAGAAGTTATATTTCCGAGGTTTGGAGTCCCTAGATATCTAATGACTGATGGTGGTTCACACTTTATTCATGGTGCTTTCCGCAAGATGCTTGCTAAGTATGATGTCAACCATAGAATTGCATCACCTTATCACCCGCAGACTAGTGGTCAAGTTGAATTAAGTAATAGGGAGTTGAAATTAATCGTGCAAAAGACAGTTAATAGGTCTAGAAAGAATTGGTCCAAGAAACTAGATGATGCATTATGGGCCTATAGAACTGCATACAAAAATCCTATGGGTATGTCTCCATATAAGATGGTATATGGAAAAGCTTGTCACTTACCTCTCGAACTTGAACATAAGGCATACTGGGCTATCAAAGAGCTCAATTATGATTTCAAACTTGCCGGTGAAAAGAGGCTATTTGATATTAGCTGTCTCGATGAATGGAGAACCCAGGCCTACGAGAATGCCAAGTTATTTAAAGAAAAGGTTAATAGATGGCATGAGAAAAGGATACAAAAGCGTGAGTTCAACGTAGGTGATTATGTTTTGCTATTCAACTCCTCGTTTAAGATTTTTTGCAGGAAAACTTCTCTCCAAGTGGGAAGGACCTTACGTTATCGAGGAGGTCTATCGTTCAAGTGCCATAAAGATCAACAACTTCGAAGGCACAAATCCGAAGGTGGTGAATGGTCAAAGAATCAAACTTTATATCTCAGGTAATCCTATAAATGTTGAAACTAATATTATTGAAACCATAACCCCGCAGGAATACATAAGGGACACTTTCCAGAACGATTCAGCCTCCGAAAAGGAAGAGATACGTGATACGGTAGGTAAACCGACTCCAAAACAGTTCTAAAGGCAATTTTCTCCATTTTGGAATATTTAGAAAAATAGAAAAATAATCCGCAGTCCGGAGGTGACACGAGATGGCCTCGAGGGTAGGGCCCTCCTTCCCAGGGCGCGCCCCCTGCCTCGAGGGCACTCCGTGTGTCCCCTGGACTCCGTTTTCTTGTGGGTTACTCCTTTTGTTCGGGAAAAATTCATTATATATACTCCCTAAGGTTTTGACCTCTGTATCACGCAAAATTCCTCTGTTTTTGTTTTGATCTGCTGTTTTTTACAGATCTAGATCATCATGGCATCCTCCAACACCCCCAAGGACACATTCTTCGAGAAGGTCATCAACCCCTACCTGGTGGAGGTGCTGCTCCACCCCAAAACCATGGAGTTGCATGAGGGGGTGCTGCACATCTGTGATGTTGAAGGGCCAAGGAAGACTGGAAACGTGGAGACAAGACTCGAAGCAATGGAGCAACAAGTTTTCAAGTGGCAAGGTATGGTGGAACGAGGTCTCGACGCCAACCACATGATGATCTTGAAGGAAATATGCCCTAGAGGTAATAATAAAGATGTTATTTGTATTTCCTTATATCATGATAAATGTCTTTTATTCATGCTAGAATTGTATTAACCGGAAACTTAGTACATGTGTGGATACATAGACAAAACAGTATGTCCCTAGTATGCCTCTACTAGACTAGCTCATTGATCAAAGATGGTTATGTTTCCTAGCCATAGACATGAATTGTCATTTGATCAACGGGATCATATCATTAGGAGAATGATGTGATGGACAAGACCCATCCGTTAGCATAGCACTATGATCGTTTAGTTTTACTGCTATTGCTTTCTTCATGACTTATACATGTTCCTATGACTATGAGATTATGCAACTCCCGAATACCGTAGGAACACCTTGTGTGCTATCAAACGTCACAACGTAACTGGGTGATCATAAAGATGCTCTACAGTTGTCTCCGAAAGTATTCGTGGTGTTGACATAGATCAAGATTAGGATTTGTCACTCCGAGTGTCGGAGAGGTATCTCTGGGCCCTCTCGGTAACACACATCACAATAAGCCTTGCAAGCAAAATACTAATGAGTTAGTCACGAGATGATGTGTTACGGAACGAGTAAATAGACTTGCCGGTAATGAGATTGAACTAGGTATAGAGATACCGACGATCGAATCTCGGGCAACTAACATACCGATGACAAAAGGAACAACGTATGTTGTTATGCGGTTTTGACCGATAAAAGATCTTCGTAGAATATGTAGGAGCCAATATGAACATCCAGGTTCCGCTATTGGTTATTGACCGGAGATGAGTCTCGGTCATGTCTACATAGTTCTCGAACCCGTAGGGTCCGCACGCTTAACGTTTGATGACGATCGGTATTATGAGTTTATGAGTTTTGATGTACTGAAGGTAGTTCGGAGTCCCGAATGAGATCACGGACATGACGAGGAGTCTCGGAATGTCCGAGACATAAAGATTGATATATTGGATGACTATATTCGGACACCGGAAGTGTTCCGGAAAAGTTTCGGATTTAACGGGATTGCCAGAGGGGGTTACCGGAACCCCCTACGAGGGGGGATGGTCCATAGTGGGCCTTAAGGGAAAGAGAGAGGCAGCCCATAGGGCTGGCCGGCGCCCCACCTAGGGTTCCTAGTTGGACTAGGATTGGGGGGGCGCCACCTCTCCTTTTTCCTTTCCCTCTCTTCCTTCTTTTGGTGATTCCTACTAGGAATAGGATTGCAATCCTATTCCTAGTAGGATTGCAACCCTAGCCGCACCAAACAAGGGCCGGCCGGCCTCCCCCCTTGCTCCTTTATATACGGGGGCAGGGGGGCACCCAAAGACACACAAGTTGAATTGTTTTAGCCGTGTGCGGTGCCCCCCTCCACAGAAGCAAACCTCGGTCATACCGTTGCAGTGCTTAGGCGAAGCCCTGGACCGGTGAATACATCATATCCGTCACCACGCCGTCGTGCTGACGAAACTCTCCCGTGAAGCTCAACTGGATCAAGAGCTCGTGGGACATCATCAAGCTGAACGTGTGCTGAACGCGGAGGTGTCGTACGTTCGGTGCTTGATCGGTTGGATCGCGAAGAAGTTCGACAACATCAACCGCGTCACTTGACGCTTCCGCTCCCAGTCTACGAGGGTACGTAGACACACTCTCCCCTCTCGTTGCTATGCATCTAGTAGATAGATCTTGCGTGATTGTAGGAAAATTTTAAAATACTACGTTCCCCAACAGTGGCATCATGAGCCAGGTCTATGCGTAGATGATATGCACGAGTAGAACGCAATGAGTTGTGGGCGATACTAGTCATACTGCTTACCAGCATGTCATACTTTGCTTCGGCGGTATTGTGAGATGAAGCGGCCCGGACCGACATTACGCGTACGCTTACGCGAGACTGGTTTCACCGTTACAAGCACTCGTTGCTTAAAGGTGACTGGCGGGTGTCTGTCTCTCTCACTTTAGCTGAATCAAGTGTGGCTACGCCCGGTCCTTGTGCAGGTTAAAACAACACATACTTGACGAAACATCGTTGTGGTTTTGTAGGCGTAGGTAAGAACGGTTCTTGCTAAGCCCGTAGCAGCCACGTAAAACTTGCAACAACAATGTAGAGGACGTCTAACTTGTTTTTGCAGGGCATGTTGTGATGTGATATGGTCAAGACATGATGAGTTATACAGTTTTGTATGAGATGATCATGTTTTGTAAAGTTATCGGCAACTGGCAGGAGCCATATGGTTGTCGCTTTATTGTATGAAATGCAATCGCCATGTAATTGCTTTACTTTATCACTAAACGGTAGCGATAGTCGTAGAAGCAATAGTTGGCGAGACGACAACGATGCTACGATGGAGATCAAGGTGTCGCGCCGGTGACGAAGGTGATCATAACGGTGCTTTGAAGATGGAGATCAAAAGCACAAGATGATGATGGCCATATCATGTCACATATTTTGATTGCATGTGATGTTTATCTTATTATGCTTCTTATTTTGCTTAGAACGACGGTAGCATTATAAGATGATCCCTTACTAAATTTCAAGGTATAAGTGTTCTCCCTGAGTATGCACCGTTGCGAAAGTTCGTCGTGCCGAGACACCACGTGATGATCGGGTGTGATAAGCTCTACGTTCAAATACAACGGGTGTAAGCCAGTTTTGCACACGCAGAATACTCGGGTTAAACTTGACGAGCCTAGCATATGCAGATATGGCCTCGGAACACTAGAGACCGAAAGGTCGAGCGTGAATCATATAGTAGATATGATCAACATAAGATGTTCACCATTGAAACTACTCCATCTCACGTGATGATCATACATGGTTGAGTTGATTTGGATCACGTGATCATTTAGATGACCGGAGGGATGTCTATCTAAGTGGGAGTTCTTTAATTAATATGATTAAATTGAACTTTAATTTATCATGAACTTAGTCCTGATAGTTATTGCATATCTATGTTATTGTAGATCAATGGCCCGTGCTACCGTTCCTTTGAATTTTAATGCATTCCTAGAGAAAGCTAAGTTGAGAGATGATGGTAGCAATTACACGGACTGGGTCCATAACCTGAGGATTATCCTCATTGCTGCACAGAAGAATTATGTCCTTGAAGCACCGCTAGGTGACAAGCCCCCTCCCGCTAATGTGGACGCTTTGAACGTCTGGCAATCGCGGTCTGATGACTACACGATAGTTCAGTGTGCCATGCTTTACGGCTTAGAACCGGGACTTCAACGACGTTTTGAACGTCATGGACCATATGAGATGTTCCAGGAGTTGAAGTTAATATTTCAAGCAAATGCCCGGATTGAGAAATATGAGATTTCCAATAAATTCTACAGCTGCAAAATGGAGGAGAATAGTTCTATCAGTGAACACTTGCTCAGAATGTCTGGGTACTACAATCATATGACTCAACTTGGTTGCAAGGTTGACGAGGATAGTGTTATTGATAGAGTTCTTCAATCACTGCCACCAAGCTATAAAGGCTTTGTGATGAACTATAATATGCAAGGGATGCAAAAGACAATTCCCGAGCTCTTCGCCATGCTCAAAGCTGCGGAGGTAGAAATCAAGAAGGAGCATCAAGTGTTGATGGTTAACAAGACAACTAGTTTCAAGAAAAAGGGCAAGGGAAAGAAGGGGAACTTCAAGAAGAATAGCAAGATAGTTGCTACTTCCACGAAGAAACCCAAATCTGGAGCCAAGCCTGAAACTGAGTGCTTCTACTGCAAGGGGACTGGACACTGGAAGCAGAACTGCCCCAAGTATTTGGCGGATAAGAAGGATGGCAAGGTGAACAAAGGTATATGTGATATACATGTTATTGATGTGTACCTTACTAATGCTCGTAGTAGTACCTGGGTATTTGATACCGGTTCGGTTGCTAATATTTGTAACTCGAAACAGGGACTACGGATTAAACGAAGATTAGCTAAGGACGAGGTGACGATGCGGGTGGGAAACGGTTCCAAAGTCGATGTGATCGCCGTCGGCACGCTACCTCTACATCTACCTTCGGGATTAGTTTTAGACCTGAATAATTGTTATTTGGTGCCAGCGTTGAGCATGAACATTATATCTGGATCTTGTTTGTTGCGAGACGGTTATTCATTTAAATCAGAGAATAATGGTTGTTCTATTTTAATGAATAATATCTTTTATGGTCATGCACCCTTAAAGAGTGGTCTATTCTTATTGGATCTCGATTGTAGTGATACACATATTCATAATATTGAAACCAAAAGATGCAAGGTTAATAATGATAGTGCAACTTATTTGTGGCACTGCCGTTTAGGTCATATTGGTGTAAAACGCATGAAGAAACTCCATAATGATGGACTTTTGGAATCACTTGATTATGAATCACTTGGTGCTTGCGAACCATGCCTCATGGGCAAGTTGACTAAAACTCCGTTCTCCGGAACTATGGAGCGAGCAACAGATTTGTTGGAAATCATACATACTGATGTATGTGGACCAATGAGTGTTGAAGCACGCGGCGGGTATCGTTATTTTCTGACCTTCACTGATGATTTGAGCAGATATGGGTATATCTACTTAATGAAACACAAGTCTAAAACATTTGAAAAGTTCGAAGAATTTCAGAGTGAAGTAGAGAATCATCGTAACAAGAAAATAAAGTTTCTACGATCTGATCGTGGAGGAGAATATTTGAGTTACGAGTTTGGTCTTCATTTGAAACAATGTGGAATAGTTTCACAACTCACGCCACCTGGAACACCACAGCGTAATGGTGTATCCGAACGTCGTAACCGTACTTTATTAGATATGGTACAATCTATGATGTCTCTTACCGATTTACCACTATCGTTTTGGGGTTATGCTTTAGAGACAGCTGCATTCACGTTAAATAGGGCACCATCTAAATCCGTTGATACGACACCTTATGAACTATGGTTTGGCAAGAAACCAAAGTTGTCGTTTCTTAAAGTTTGGGGCTGCGATGCTTATGTGAAAAAGCTTCAACCTGATAAGCTCGAACCCAAGTCGGAGAAATGTGTCTTCATAGGATACCCAAAAGAGACTGTTGGGTACACCTTCTATCACAGATCCGAAGGCAAGATATTCGTTGCTAAGAATGGATCCTTTCTAGAGAAAGAGTTTCTCTCGAATAAAGTGAGTGGGAGGAAAGTAGAACTTGATGAGGTAATTATACCTTCTCCCGGATTGGAAAGTAGTACATCACAGAAAATTGTTCCAGTGATTCCTACACCAATCAGTGAGGAAGTTAATGATAATGATCATGAAACTTCGGATCAAGTTTCTGCTGAACGTCGTAGATCAACCAGAGTACGTTCCGCGCCAGAGTGGTACTGCAACCCAGTTCTGGAAATCATGTTACTAGACCATGATGAACCTACGAACTATGCGGAAGCGATGATGAGCCCAGATTCCGCAAAATGGCTTGAAGCCATGAAATCTGAGATGGGATCCATGTATGAGAACAAAGTGTGGACTTTGGTTGACTTGCCCGATGATCGGCAGGCCATCGAAAATAAATGGATCTTCAAGAGGAAGACCGACGCAGACGGTAATGTTACTGTTTACAAAGCTCGACTTGTTGCGAAAGGTTTTCGACAAGTTCAAGGAGTTGACTACGATGAGACTTTCTCACCTGTAGCGATGCTTAAGTCTGTCCGAATCATGTTAGCAATTGCCGTATTTTATGATTATGAAATCTGGCAAATGGATGTCAAAACTGCATTCCTGAATGGATATCTCAAAGAAGAGTTGTATATGATGCAACCAGAAGGTTTTGTCGATCCAAAAGGTGCTAACCAAGTATGCAAGCTCCAGTGATCCATCTATGGACAGGTGCAAGCATCTCGGAGTTGGAATATACGCTTTGATGAGGTGATCAAAGCATATGGTTTTATACAGACTTTTGGAGAAGCCTGTATTTACAAGAAAGTGAGTGGGAGCTCTGTAGCATTTCTAATATTATATGTGGATGACATATTGTTGATTGGAAATGATATAGAATTTCTGGATAGCATAAAAGGATACTTGAATAAGAGTTTTTCAATGAAAGACCTCGGTGAAGCTGCTTATATATTGGGCATCAAGATCTATAGAGATAGATCAAGACGCTTAATTGCACTTTCACAAAGCACATACCTTGATAAGATTTTGAAGAAGTTCAAAATGGATCAGTCAAAGAAAGGGTTCTTGCCTGTATTACAAGGTGTGAAGTTGAGTAAGACTCAATGCCCGACCACTGCAGAAGATAGAGAGAAAATGAAAGTCATTCCCTATGCCTCAGCCATAGGATCTATCATGTATGCAATGCTGTGTACCAGACCTGATGTGTGCCTTGCTATAAGTCTAGCAGGGAGGTACCAAAGTAATCCAGGAGTGGATCACTGGACAGCGGTCAAAAACATCCTAAAGTATCTGAAAAGAACTAAGGATATGTTTCTCGTGTATGGAGGTGACAAAGAGCTCGTCGTAAACGGTTACGTCGATTCTAGCTTTGACACTGATCCGGATGACTCAAAGTCACAAACCGGATATGTATTTTTATTGAACGGTGGAGCTGTCAGTTGGTGCAGTTCCAAGCAGAGCGTCGTGGCGGGATCTACGTGTGAAGCGGAATACATAGCTGCTTCGGAAGCAGCAAATGAAGGAGTCTGGATGAAGGAGTTCATATCCGATCTAGGTGTAATACCTAGTGCATCGGGTCCAATGAAAATCTTTTGTGACAACACTGGAGCCATAGCCTTGGCGAAGGAATCCAGGTTTCACAAGAGAACAAAGCACATCAAAAGACGCTTCAATTCCATCCGCGATCTAGTCAAGGAGGGAGACATAGAGATTTGCAAAATACATACGGATCTGAATGTTGCAGACCCGTTGACTAAGCCTCTTCCACGGGCAAAACATGATCAGCACCAAGACTCCATGGGTGTGAGGATCATCACTTTGTAATCTAGATTATTGACTCTAGTTCAAGTGGGAGACTGAAGGAAATATGCCCTAGAGGCAATAATAAAGATGTTATTTGTATTTCCTTATATCATGATAAATGTCTTTTATTCATGCTAGAATTGTATTAACGGGAAACTTAGTACATGTGTGGATACATAGACAAAACAGTATGTCCCTAGTATGCCTCTACTAGACTAGCTCATTGATCAAAGATGGTTATGTTTCCTAGCCATAGACATGAGTTGTCATTTGATCAACGGGATCACATCATTAGGAGAATGATGTGATGGACAAGACCCATCCGTTAGCATAGCACTATGATCGTTTAGTTTTACTGCTATCGCTTTCTTCATGACTTATACATGTTCCTATGACTATGAGATTATGCAACTCCCGAATACCGTAGGAACACCTTGTGTGCTATCAAACGTCACAACGTAACTGGGTGATCATAAAGATGCTCTACAGGTGTCTCCGAAAGTATTCGTGGTGTTGGCATAGATCAAGATTAGGGTTTGTCACTCCGAGTGTCGGAGAGGTATCTCTGGGCCCTCTCAGTAACACACATCACAATAAGCCTTGCAAGCAAAAGACTAATGAGTTAGTCACGAGATGATGTGTTACGGAACAAGTAAAGAGACTTGCCGGTAACGAGATTGAACTAGGTATAGAGATACCGACGATCGAATCTCGGGCAAGTAACATACCGATGACAAAAGGAACAACGTATGTTGTTATGCGGTTTTGACCGATAAAAGATCTTCGTAGAATATGTAGGAGCCAATATGAACATCCAGGTTCCGCTATTGATTATTGACCGGAGATGAGTCTCGGTCATGTCTACATAGTTCTCGAACCCGTAGGGTCCGCACGCTTAACGTTTGATGACGATCGGTATTATGAGTTTATGAGTTTTGATGTACCGAAGGTAGTTCGGAGTCTCGGATGAGATCACGGACATGACGAGGAGTCTCGGAATGTCCGAGACATAAAGATTGATATATTGGACGACTATATTCGGACACCGGAAGTGTTCCGGAAAAGTTTCGGATTTAACGGGATTGCCGGAGGGGGTTACCGGAACCCCCTACGAGGGGGGATGGTCCATAGTGGGCCTTAAGGGAAAGAGAGAGGCAGCCCATAGGGCTGGCCGGCGCCCCACCTAGGGTTCCTAGTTGGACTAGGATTGGGGGGGGCGCCACCTCTACTTTTTCCTTTCCCTCTCTTCCTTCTTTTGGTGATTCCTACTAGGAATAGGATTGCATTCCTATTCCTAGTAGGATTGCAACCCTAGCCGCACCTAACAAGGGCCGGCCGGCCTCCCCCCTTGCTCCTTTATATACGGGGGCAGGGGGGCACCCAAAGACACACAAGTTGAATTGTTTTAGCCGTGTGCGGTGCCCCCCTCCACAGAAACACACCTCGGTCATACCGTTGCAGTGCTTAGGCGAAGCCCTGCACCGGTGAATACATCATATCCGTCACCACGTCGTCGTGCTGACGAAACTCTCCCATGAAGCTCAACTGGATCAAGAGCTCGTGGGACGTCATCAAGCTGAACGTGTGCTGAACGCGGAGGTGCCGTACGTTCGGTGCCTGATCGGTTGGATCGCGAAGAAGTTCGACAACATCAACCGCGTCACTTGACGCTTCCGCTCCCGGTCTACGAGGGTACGTAGACACACTTTCCCCTCTCGTTGCTATGCATCTAGTAGATAGATCTTGCGTGATCGTAGGAAAATTTTAAAATACTACGTTCCCCAACAGATATCGGAGCTTGCCAACAATCTCAAGATGGACTCAAGGATCTTCGGAGAAGCAATCTCCAATCTTCAACAGAAGATCGATCACCTCCAAACCTAAATCTATGACCTGCAAAACCAAAACTATGAGTATGAATATAGATTCAAAAAAATGAGTTTGGCTGTAGATTTGAGTATCCCGGAGACTCGATCATCCTTCTACGATGTTGAGCCCATGCCTTGGAAGAACAACAGGCCTACGTTAGCGACAACTCCAGCATCACCAACCCCGAAGAAGGAGACATAATCATTTGGGTATGGGCACTCCCCTTGGCAACTGCCAAGCTTGGGGGAGTGACCCCGGTATCGTATCACCATCACTCCTATCTTTATCGTTTTACTTAGTTCGATCCTTTGGGTAGTATCTTGATCTATTAGAATAAAGTTAGCATGATCTAGTTGTGAGCTTTTGCTTTGTGAGCTTTATCCTTTGTAATCGAGTCCGTGAGCTATATAATAAAGATTAGTGTTGAGTCAAGGGCTTGATTTCCTCACTTGGGTCATGATAAAAGAAAGAAAAAAAAGAGAATCAAAGAGATCATATCGATCTTATGGGAAGTAATGACTTCACATACAAGAGTATAATAAATAAAAGTTGTTGGGAGGTGACAAACATTGTTTTGGTCATCGTTGCAATTAATAGGAAGTAATAAAAGAAGAGAGGCTTCACATACGAATTTACTATCTTGGACATCTTTTATGATTGTGAGCACTCATTAAAGTATGACATGCTAAAGAGTTGATGTTGGACAAGGAAGACAACATAATGGGTTATGTCTTCTTATATCCAAAATAAAGTATATTGTCTTGGATCTTCCAATATGTTGAGCTTGCCTTTCCCTCTCATGCTAGCCAAAACTCCTCGCACTAAGTAGAGATACTACTTGTGCTTCCATATATCCTTAAACCCAGTTTTGCCATGAGAGTCCACCATACCTACCTATGGATTGAGAAAGATCGTTCCAAGTAAGTTGTCATGTTGTAAACCCGCTAATATATGCATGATTTGTTAGTGTGGGAGAAATTAGCTTTATACGAGCTTGTGATATGGAAGTAATAAAAGCGACGGACTGCATAATAAAGGTCCTTATCACAAGTGGCAATATAAAGCGAAGTTCTTCTATGCTAAGACTTTGTGCATCCAACCATAAAAACACATGACAACCTCTGCTTCCCTCTGGGAAGGGCCTATCTTTTATTCTTGTCTTATAAGCGCCAAGGTGAGATCCAACTTTCCTTTTTCATTTTATCCTTTGGCAAGCACATTGTGTTGGAAAGATCCTGATATATATACCCACTTGGATGTAAGTTTTCATGATCTATTACTGTTGACATTACCCTTGAGGTAAAAGGTTGGGAGGGAACACCATAAACCCCTATCTTTCTCTATGTCCAATTAAAACTCCATAAACATAAGTATTGATGTCACATCCCTAGTCAGTGCTTGCATTAGGACTAGATAGAGTGTGCATCATGTTTACTTTTCAAAGAAACTTGAAATGGGAATGACAGAAACCCCAGCACCCCTCTTCTAACAACTAGGGTTTAATAAAATCTTTTCCAATGTACCCAAAATGCCCTTCAAAAATGTTCATCATTTCTGCCTTGGTCTTAAACCTCTGCCAAAAATGGTGCACAATTTTCTAGGACATCCAAGGTCTCTGGATTAATTCATATGGCATTTGCATTTGGGCATTTAAATGCTATAAAATATTTTGTGTGCCCAAATAATCATAAACTAAAATGTTTCATGCTCTTCATATTATATACAGTGGGCATGACTAGTTTTATGAGCTATAAAAATGTTCTAGCATTTTTATTAATTCAACAAAGTTGCAAAAGAAATGAAACAGAAAGAAATAGAAAAAAAGAGAAGAGAGAAAGAGCTTACCTGGCGCCTAACAGGCCCACCTGCCAGCCCAGCCGAGCCACCGCTCCAGCGAGCTGCTTGGCTCGGCCAGGCAGGCAGGCAGGTGCTCGACGGCGGCCGCAGCGCGCGCCACGCAGCTGCCCGCCGCCCTGCTTCCTCCCCTCGCCGTTCTGGTGAGTGGGATCGATCCCCCACTTCCTCCCCGAGCTCGCTGACACTCTCCACCCTCCCCAGCTCCTCTCCCTCGCCTTCCCCGCACCATGGCCGACGCTGCCGTGCTCGCGCCGTCGTGATAGCCGCGTCCACCGCTGTCCCTGAGCTCCGTCATCGTGTCCGTCCGCCCCACCGTCCTCGACTACGTCGAGCAGGCTGAGCCCCGAGCGCTTGCCCACTCTGGAGTCGCCCCGACCCCGTCTTCCCCAACTCTGGCCGCAGAGATCCCCCTCGCCGCCCCGCTCAGCTCCGACCATCCCCAAGCTCGCCTCGGCGTCTACTACAACCGCCGTGAGCTCAACTCCGTCCTCCCCTTCTCTGTTGGCTCTCTCCTGCACTGAACGCACCGCACGAGGCTCACATGCACGCACCGCCGCGGAGCTCGTCGCCGACGAGGCTCCGGCCATCTAATGGTCCGGCCACCGTGCCCACCAGCTTCACCGTCACATATAGGTGCTGTAGGATCACTCCACGCACCTCTACGAGCACCCCACCGACGAGTTCGACCTTGCCCGAACTCCGACAGCCGGTGGACTCGTCGCCGGCGTCGTTTCCGGTGACCCCGAGGCCAGCCACCACCACCACTCGATGCGGCTCACTCCCAGCTACCCGTAGGTGTGCTCCGCTGTCGTTTTGGCAGCCAGAGCCCAAATCCCGCACCTTACCACCGCGTTTGGCCTCGCCGGCGGCTAAACGCCGGCGAGTTAGCCCTGTTTGACCAACGGTTTGACCCCCTGGGTCACTGACATGTGGGCCCTGCCTGTTAGTCAAACCTAGTTTAGTGTTTAATTTAATTTTAATTAGTCAGTTAACTAACTGTGACACTGACCAGTGGGTCCCACTGGTCAGGGTTGACCTGGGCCGCCCTGTTGACTGGCTAACGTCAGCATAATGTCATGCTGACGCAGTAAAGGATTTTCTGGGATTTTTAGATTTAAAAATAATTCAGGAAATTCCAGAAAATGCTTTAAACTTCAAAAAATCATATAAATTCAGCAGTAGCTCAGATGGAAAAGATTTATGTATGAAAATTGATCAGAAAAATCCAATATTTCCAATGGCACTAGTTTCATGCATGTTTGAGCAAGTTAACCTTGATGTTTACATTAAAACAAGTTAATGCACTTAATTAAATAATAATTTGGGTTTCAATTTGAATCTTCGATTCAAATGGGCTCAAACCCTTCTGGTTATAGTTGCATTAGCCCAAAACACATGCACCTTGCCATATCATGAGCATGCATCATATTGTTGCATTTGTTTGCTTATTGATTGTATCGCCGGTATTCTCCGTCTTAGGTTCTGCTCCCGAGGATACTTCTGCGTATCGAACTGAAGAGCAGTACCCGACAACCACTTTGTCAGGGAAGCAATCATTGATCATTCCAATACAAACCCATCTTCTCGCTCCTGCTCTCTTTTACTGCATTAAGACAATAGCGTGTGAACTGCTACTTGCTGCGGTAGGTGAACCCTATTCCCTTGCATGACCTGTCATTGCCACAGTAAATAGTTGAAACCCACTAGCATGTGTAGGAGTTGACTGAGCCATGTGATGTGTGATCCACCATGCTATTTGTTTATGTTGCCTGCTATGCTTAGAGTTGTGTCAGGTCTGGTTCATCTGGGTGATGGATCAGAGTGAAATGATCATACGGGTAAAGAGAAGGAAGTGTGGAATATGTTTGGTAAAGGTATCGATGAAAGGCCATGTAGGAGTACATGGTGGGTTGTTTCATTGGAATCGTCCATAGGACCCGAGATCTGTATGTGTGATTCAAGTTACAGTTACTACCACGCATTGGGCTCCGGGCGCTCCAAGCCCTCTCGTCTTATTAACTGCCCCTGTTCTCTGTCCAGGAGTTGCAACTAGTTTCTGGTGTTTGTAGTTTACTGGTGGTCGTGCACAGTGCTGACCCTCGGGGTGGGCTGTGATGCGACAGGTACATGGCACGGTGTACCGGTTGCCCGTTTGGTCACTCGGGAACCCTGTACACATCGTTTGGGGCCGTGAGCGACACCCCGGCCGGATCTCCCCACGGATGGAACCCAAATAGGCGATAAACCTGGACGAGAGACTTGTGTAGTTAGTCAGGTCGTGGCCGACACCCTCGCTGGGCTTCCGCTTGAAGGTTGTCGAGTACATGTCGAGTAAACGGCGATAAGTGGTGGAAGCGTGTGTGAAGAAGTACACCCCTGCAGGGTTATCAATCTATTCGAATAGCCGTTGTTCGCGGTACGGACTACTTGGTTACTCTTACAGTTCATAGACAAGTTGATCGATACTATTACAAGCCTCAAGACAAGTGTGAGTGCCGTGGATGGCCCTTCCGTAGGATGACAGCAGAGGATCCTCGGTGGTGTATTGTTGTGGTGAGTAGAGGACTCGTGTAAGTAGTAATATCTTGCATTCTGTTGAGAGTTGTAGTATAGGTTAGCCAAGAGTTAAAGCTGGCTTTCTGCTATGAACTCCACTACCCCCTGTTGATAATGTTGCATGTATGATAGGTTCTGTTGTAAGACTTGCTGAGTACTTTTGTACTCATGTTTGCTTAATAACTGTTGCAGAGGAGAACCCTGCCCCTTCTGATCGGTTCTACATAGACGTTGACGTCGACGAGTAGCTTGTCACCCAGACGGAGATCTGGAGTTTGTGAAGGGCCTTGTAGATAGTCAGGCTACACCAAGCCTGTTTTATTTTCTAAGATGTCTGTACCCAGACATGTAGCTTACCCTTGTGCTTGTATGACTGTATGACTTGAGTGTTGGGTCATGTGACCCCTACCTGTATGGATATGTTATGTATGGCTCTTGGAGCCTCTTAAATAAAGTACTTTGAGTCATAGAGTTCTGTTGTGATGCAATGTTGTATTTGCATATATTGAGCATATTGTGTGTATGATTGAAATGCTTGGTATGTGTGGGATCCGACACCTAGTTGTTTTCCTTTGGTAGCCTATCTTACAGGGAAATGCCTCCTAGTGCTTCCAATGAGCCTTGGTAGCTTGCTACTTCTCGGAACACGTAGGCTGGCCGACATGTGTCCTTCTTCGTTCCTGTGTCTGTCCCTTAGGGGAAATGTCATGCGTTGTTTCTTTAAGTCCATGTAGCTTTCTACGACTTGGGTTCATACGTTGATGACCTACACGTTCGTTGCTGGGTCATGGATGCCTGTCTCTGTAATTTAGTGCCGCTTTTGGTTTATGACTAGCCATGTCGGCCCGGGTTCTCTGTCATATGGATGCTAGCGACACTGTCATATATGTGTGCCAAAATGCGCAAACGGTCCCGGGCCAGGTAAGGTGGCACCCGTGGGGATACCGTGCGTGAGGCCGCAAAGTGATATGAAATGTTACAGCTAGATCGGTGTGACTTAGGATCGGGGTCCTGACAGCGTTGGCATCAGAGCTGGACTGCCTGTAGGTTTCTCAAGCCAAACTGGTCGATGTTGAGTCTAGAAAAATTCTTAGTTATATGTAGGGGAATTGATTGTGGAAGGGAACGTAAGGCTCTATTTACTCCTTTACCTTATGCCCTTCTGATCTGAGTCGGTCTATTCTTACTATGGGGATTTAGGACTAGGCCTCTTATCCTTACTAGGTTCACGTGTTACTAATCCGTAGACTCTTAGGATTGTTGGTTTCAAGCCTCAGTTCAGTTGCTACCGTTTTAGTATGATGAATTGTTGGACCCGGAACCTTGATATGATATTGTTGAGTGGCTATGCTATCATTTGTATGATGTCTCAAATCTTTTTTGAGCATTTACAGTTGTTATGCTGCCCGATTTCTTCCAGAAACACTAATGCCTTTGCATTACTTCGTGTTTCAGATGTCTGGCCGCACACCTCACCAAGTGGTTCGTTTGATTCGGTGCATTAATGTGCCCGGTCACACGGCCATGCTAGTCCGTGTGCTGACTGAGACCGGTTACCGCTGGTATCCTGAGTACACCGTGGAGGAACAGTACCGGGACTTCAATCAGAGTCAGTATTTCTGCACAGTCTGGATATACCCCTCATATCCCGGAGCTAACGACCCCATCCATTGGTCTTATGGACTCGGGGTTACTATCGAGATGGCAGTGTAGGATGCCGCTTATTCGATGATGACCATCCTCCGGGCTAGGCATGCCATGTTGCTGAACACTAAGTTCTGTTACATGTCAGCCTCACTTCCCGGAGAGGAAGGCTACTACACTGGTCTGTATACTGATGCTGCTCATGAAGAGCCACTGCTTCAGACTACTGTTCAGATGCTGGAGGATAGGGACCGCGAGGTCCGTGCCCTCCGAATGGAGCTGTATAACACTCGAGCCGCCCACTGGACTACTTTGACATGGCTTGCACCTGCTGTGCATACCGGATACCTAGATATGCGGGATTGATACGTCCAAATCGTATCTATAATTTCTGCTTGCTCCATGCTTCTTTTGTGTGATATTGCTATGATATTTATGCATTTCCATACACTTTTGATCATATTTGGACTAACCTATTAACTTAGTGCACCCCAGTGCCAGTTTCTGTTTTCTGCTGTTTTTGTATTTCAGGTTTTCCCATTACTTAAATTGCCAGAAAAATTCCGGGAAAAATATATAAAAAATCAGCGCTCCAGAAGCTTCCACGCGCCAGAAGTGGGGCCAGAGGGGAGCCAGGGGCAGCCCAGGCGGCCCCACCCCTGGCCGCCTAGCGAGGGCGCCTGGGCCCCCTCTCCGCTTCTGGTGACCCCCTTTGGCATATATTTACCTCTCGTCGCGGAAACCCTGATTCCAGAACCCTTTTCTCCAGAAGCTATTCCGATCTCCGCCGCCATCGCCACCAAGTTTCGGGGGACCAGAATTCTTGTGTCGGCATCCTGCCGGGACGGGGAAGTGCCCCCGGATTCATCTCCATCGACGTTGCTTCCTCCCTCCATGATGCGGAAGTAGTTCCTCCTCGGGGCTGAGGTTTCTACGTGTAGCTATGTGGTTATCTCTCTCTCCCATCATGTGATCTTCATTGTGATCATAGGCTATGTTAATCTACGGTGATCCCATGATATTTCCCCTTCCTCTATGTATTGAATTGATGTACTCACTTGTCTTTATCTAGTATAATCCCCGAGACCACGGTGACAGCGGTCTATTGGACATGGATTAGAAGAATATTTTCATGAGTGATTTCCTCTTTTGTGTGTTGATTGAAGATTGAGAGTCTCTTGGTGCTTGTCTTTGACTATCCTGGAGATATGTTGTGGTGATTGTGGTACTCTCTTTGGATGGCCGCGATGACATTGGGAAATCCATAGATTGAGAACTAGGAACTTTGAGGTGTGCTTTTGTAGCCCTACATAATTCTCGTCCTCTCTTGACCACAAAGGAATGACCTCCGAGTGCGTCTCCATTGCATGTTTTATGGGAAATATCATGTGATTAGACTATGTCAATGTTGTTGGGAGTTGCCACTAGTGAAAGTATGAAGCCTAGGCCTTGTTTCCACCATTGCAATACCATTTGAGCTCACGTTTACCACTTGTTTGCTTGCTGCACTTTTTATTACAGATTTATATTACTTTGCTTTGCCACTCCTATCATCCATATTTTACCATCTCTTCGCCGAACTAGTGCACCTATACATCTGACAAGTGTATTAGGTGTGTTGGGGACACAAGAGACTTCTTGTATCTTGATTGCAGGGTTGCTTGAAAGGGGTACGTTCAACCTCCACTTCCCTGAGTTCGATAAACCTTGGGTTACTCACTTAAGGGTAATTTCTGCTGTCCTACAAACCTCTGCTCTTGGAGGCCCAACACTGTCTACAGGAATAGAAGCGTGTAGTAGACATCAAGCTATTTCTGGCGCCGTTGCCGGGGAAGTGAGGTAAGTGAAGGTACCTTCTTTAGATCTTGCAATTAAATCTTTTCGTTTCTTGTTTTTAGTTTCACTAGTTATGTTTATGGAAAATCGCACTCTTAGTTCGCTGCTTGGGGAAGACCGCTTTACCACACCCGTGGTAGAGAAGTCTCCTCCACCTACTGAATGTATCCCGTTCCAAATACCACTTGGGATAATTGAAATAATTAGGAATGATTGTTATGATGGGACAGTCAATCCTAGTATTCATTTGTTGAAACTTACAGAACTTTGTGAGTTGTTTAAGATTTCAGGTTTGACAAGAGATGGAGTCATGAGGAAATTATTTGCCTGGTCACTGAAAGGAAAAGCATTGGAATGGTATAAGCTACTAGATGACTCTCACCTGCTGGATTGGGAAGAGATCCAGTCTCTCTTTTACTCCAAGTTTTATCCTCTTCATGAAGTCCATGAGAATAGGAATTATGTTTATAATTTCTATCCTCATGACGGAGAGAGCATAGCTCAAGCTTGGGGGAGACTGAAAACGTTAATGCTAAAATGTCCTAACCATGGGCTCCCCAAAGATATGATTATTACTAATTTCTATGCGAGGCTCTCTCGACAGGATAAAGATTTGCTCGATGCTTCCTCTATGGGTTCTTTCACAAACGAAAAGATTGATGCTAAATGGGAACTCCTTGAAAGAATTCAACGCAACACTGAAGATTGGGAGATCGACAAAGGTAAAGAGTCAGGTATAATTTATGAGTATGATTGCATTAAGTCCTTTGTTGAAACTACAAGTTTTAATAAGTTTAGTACTAAGTTTGGGCTTGATTCTCAACTCCTTGTTAATTTCCTCAAATCTTTTGCTTCACATCTTAATATGCCTAAGGAGGATTGGATCAAGCATCATGAACCTTTTAAAGAGATTTGCAAAGAAAATGAAATTGTTCAAGATGATTGCAACATGCATGATCCAATTCCTAAAAATGAAGTTTTATATGAGCAGGTTAATTTTTGTGGAGTGGATAGACCTTTTGAAAGGCCTATGATTGAAGAAAAGAAGTATTGTAAGCAACATAAGCATGAAAGAACAATCACTTGGGTCAAAGATTTAAATGAAATTGCTACAGAATTGTGTGACCTTTATCCTTTTACTTGTGAACTTTGCTGTATAGAGGGTCACTTTAATTTTCAATGCATGCACTTTCAAAACATAATTGTTAACCAGTTGTGTGATAACATGATCACCCCTGATCTTTCTGATGAGCTTATGTTATTTTTGATGTGTGAAGAGTTATCAGAAAAAACTTCTTGGCTAGATGTTAATGCCATAGGAATAAAAAACACTTTGCAAAATTGCCATCTCTATTGTGTTGTTAATTGCCATAAAAATGATTACATAAGTAAGATTAGAAAGGAGGGAACTTTACCAAAGTATAAAAATGTCTCTTATATTTCTGCTAATAAAAAGGAGAGTTTCTCCCAAGTTTCCCCTATTGTTTCTAATGATAAACCAGGATATGTGGAGAAGCTTCATATCCAACCACTCCCTCCTAAGGTGAAGAAGAAGAAAAATAATAGGAGGAGGAAGAGGATCAAGAAGGAAGAAGAATGGGTATCAACCTGGCCTGAGCATATTCCTCCCATCAACTTTTATCCTAACGGTTGTATGTTTAAAGAAGCAGGTGAAGTTTATTGCCTTAATTATCATCTTGATGATACGTCCGTAGGTACTATTGAAGATGATTTTGATTATGATATGCATGTTACTTATTCTGATTGGGAAAATGATGATAATGCTACTTATGATCTTGAAAATCTTTTTGGTACGAACCCTGAAAGTGATGATATGGAAATCTCTAAGCTTGGGGGTGATAGGATTGCAAATCCTTTACCCACTAGTGATGTGATAATTGATAATTCTTTTGCTAGTAAGAATAAAGACAACATGTTTGCAAATATAGTTGCTAGCAATGATAATGCTCTTCTCTACTATGATGATGTTATAACTCCAATCTATAGTGATTATAAAGGTACCTATGACATAAGGAGAAATTATCCTTATGAAACTTGTCATAATCATGGAGGGAATTACTCCCTTGTTGAACACCATCTTCCTAATACACAATCAATCTATAGTGTTCAAGTTGTTTATGATAGTCCTACTCCCACTATTACAAATGAGAAAGATTATGCTTATGTGGAGAGTAAGAGTACCTTTTTGCATGTGGATCATGGTAACAATGCTTTATGTGATGCTTATATTGTTGAGTTTATTCGTGATCCCACTGAAAATTATTATGAGAAGGGAACATATGCTTATAGATATTTCAATAATATCAAGTTCCCTCTCTTTATGTTGATGGTTTTGAAGCTGCACTTGTTTTGTCTTCCTATCCTTATTGCTTTGTGCTTCAATGAATTATTCTATTGTGATATTCCTATGCATAGGAAGCATGTTAGGCTTAAATGTGTTTGGTATTTGCTTCTTGATGCTCTCTTTTGTTCTTCAACTATTATTCCTACGAGAGCATCATTAAAGTCTTAAGCCTATCTTTATGGCTATAAAGAAAGAGCTCTAGGGAGACAACCCTTGTTATCTTTGCTTTCAGTTTGTTCGTTCAGTTTTTAGTGGTCTTGATGTTTGTTACTACTGTAGCAACATCATTGTATCTTTATTTTTCAGCTTTGTTCCAAGTTTAGCCTCTGATTGCAAGAAAGTGCAAAAGTTGTGACGTGCTGGCCAGAAAACAAATTCTGTCCTTGGACAGAAAAATTCGTATAAAATCACCAGATCATCTTTTGGATCTGAATTTTTTTGACAGCGTGCTCTATACAATTTTCTTTCGGGCGTCTGTTCTGAGTTTTTTGATTTGAGTTGCAGAAGTGCCCCGAAACAATTATTTACTACCTGCTGGTCTGTTTTTCACAGATTCTGTCCTGTTTTGCCTTTTATTCGTTTTGCAAACCTTGAGCTTGCTTTTTCTTTGCAAAAACCTTTTGGCAATCTTGAGAAACAGTAGCTCTTCAAGATTATCTTTATTTCCAGTAGGGAAAAATTATTTTATTGTGGGTACTAACCTCGCTAAACAGATTATGATGAGTTATGTATGAAGGGAGTTTTGAAGTGTGCGAGGGAAGATGATAAAAGAAGATTCAGGAGGGTCAAACGCTCAAGCTTGGGGATGCCCCCGTGCACCCCCAAGAAATATTCAAGAAGACTCAAGCGTCTAAGCTTGGGGATGCCCCCGTGCATCCCCTTCTCCATCAACAATTATCAGTTTGTCTTTCGTTCCACTATATTTTAATCACTTCATGCGTTATGTGCTATGCTTGGAGCGTCTTGCTCTTAGTTTCCTTTTTTGTTTTCTTTAGCTTTGCTTGCTGTTCATAACAAGTTAGAACCCAGCTTTCTTTGTGTGGGAAAGAAACACGCTCCACTTCAACCTAGAACACAACATAGGATTTTCATGCTTATCTTTGCTGTGTGTGTTCTTTGTCTTTCCATACCTACTGTTATGTTTAGTTCTTAGTTTTCATGCTTTTCTTTTTAAAGAGCTTTTGTTTAGTTGGTTGCTGAACTCTCTTGAGTTTTCATGTTTATCTTGTTAAGAGAGTTTGCCTGTTGCACTGACTTGTGTGTCTTGACTTAAAGTAGGTAATTGAGGTTGCTATTTAATTTTAATAGTAACTTGCAATAGTTTTGAGGAATTGCCATGAGTAATGTCTGAACTTTTTGTGTCAAGAGCTTTAGCCTACTTGTCGGGGGAAACTGTCCGCCACGAACACCTATGGGACCGGAGCCCCTTTGTCTGTGCGGTACGAGGGCGGAGGGAGCACGAAGAGCAGATCGAGGCAAACACGCGGGCAGTTTTACCCAGGTTCGGGCCGCACGGATGCGTAAAACCCTACTCCTGCTTGGTTGTCTATTGAGTTGAGCGTTCGGGAGCTTGAAGAAGCAGCTACACCGTGCGTGAGAGTAATCTAGGTTTCGAACCCCCTCCACGTTGTGCATGGGCCTCCTTTTATAGTGCAAGGGGTCACCGACAGGTGTCAACGTAGGAGAAAGGGGTAAAAAAGTAAAAGAGGTGGTAGTTGTAACAGTGCGGGAACAGTGGAGCTACAGTACAGAACAGTGGTCTATACCTACTTTAACAGTGGGGGACAAGGGCATTTAATGCCCGTCGCCGTCGACCCCAAAAGCTCCCGCCTTAGCGTCTCCTTCCGCCACGGCGACGGATTTATCGCCGTGGAGTGCCACCGTGTACCCCAGGCTGCACAGCCATCCGCCACGCGTCCCTGGATAGGTCCCAGGGCGACGCGTGGGCCGATGAGCTGGAGCGCGGGCACACAGCGCAGCCTTCCCGGCAAGCACCTTGCCGGGGCCTTGATCTTGCCGGGCCCGGGAACTTGCCGCTCCCCGGGCCCCTTGCCGGGGCGCGCATAGCGCCGAGGCGATGTCTTCTAGTCTTCCTGGCAAGCTCCTCTTGCCAGGGTCTTGTGTTAGTGGAACAGTCTTGAGCCTGGTACGGCCTTCCCGGCAAGCTCCTCTTGCCGGGGTCTCGGTCTTATGTCTTGTATACTTTGTTTTTGAATGGTTTAATAGGGGGCAGGAAGGTCTCCGGCGAGCACGCAGTAAACCTTGCCGCGGGAAGCTGCGACTGCCCGTGCACAAGTCGGGGTACTGAGGTACCCCTACCTTAGTGCACCGACAGGAGCCCCCGGGCCTGGGCCACACACGGTGTCGAGCGCTGTTGGGCCAGGCCCAAAACAGTGCACGGGCACCCGCGGCCCGCGGCGCGCCGAATCCACTTCCATATCCACCGCACCCCACGGTAACGGCACGCGTCGATTGCGGCGCCGTGGGATGGGACGTGCCCACGATCTCTTAATGGAAAGGGCGAAACGCCCCCCACTCCCCCATAAAAGCAGAGGTAGCGGGCGCGGTTCCCCTCCTTGCGCTCTCATTACGTCGTCTTCCACCTGCAAAAGATTCCTTCTTGCGCTCCGCCTCCACACCTCCGCCGCCGCCGAGCTCTTCGTCCCCTTCCTCCCGCCGCGTCCGCCATGGCCCCAAAGACCGACAAGGCGAAGGCGGAGAAGTCAAAGAAGGAGAAGTCCGAGCAAGCGGCCAAGCTCATCGCTTACCGGAAGCGGCACGTCGTCTTCCCGCCGAAGCTCGGCGTGCAGGAACTCTGGAACAAGTACTACTTGTTCTGGTCCAAGGGAACCGATGCGCATCCCCGCACGCGAGCATACCCGGCCGTCGCCAAGGACAACTATCCCGGCGGGTATCACTTCTTTGCTGCCTTTTTCCATTGTGGTCTCTGTCCTCCTTTTTCGAACTTCTTCTGTGATATCATGAACACATACGGCTTCCATCTGCTTGATTTCACCCCCAACGCCATTCTCACCATGGCTGTTTTCGCACATATGTGCGAAAACTTCATAGGAGTCCACCCCAACGTAGCCCTCTTTAGACACTTTTTCACTCCTAGAGCCGAGGCCGATGCCCCCCTCTCCGGAGGAATTTCTTGGGTCTTCCGTCTCAATAAGAAAGGGGCGTACTTGCCGGGGGAGCTCCGCGGCAAGTGGGAAGAATGGCGGGCGGAGTGGTGCTGGATTGTAGAAGACCAGCCGCAGGCCTTCACTGCGCCGCGCACAACGCCCATTGTGCGCGGCAGGGATTGGAGTGATCTAGACTCCGACGACGTCAAGCTCGACATCGCCCTTGTCCGGATTCTTCGTCTTCGGATGGCCCGGCTGTCGGTTGCCGAGGTGGGCGCAGATTTCCTCCGCCGGCGCATCGCCCCTCTCCAAGACCGGAAGAGGCCGGCCTGGGAGTACGGCGGCCCGGCAGACATCATGAGGCTGCGCCCCGGGCTCAATTTCAACTTCACCACTCTGGAGCTGCGCGGAATGGTACGGGAACTCTTCAAGTACGACCCGACGCACCCTGAGTGGTTCAGGACTCCCCGGGAAGTGGTGCCGCTCTGCAACAACGTCGCGAGGGACCGGATCCTTGCCATGATGCCGATGTGCGACTCGCATGGCTTGGACCGCTCGTGGATCGCCCCGAAGCCCATCGACGTCCTCAACTTCTACGACAACCTCGCCGAGGTGGCGAGTAACAAGGAGGACCTCAAGCTGCACACGCGGGACACCACCGACCAGGAAATCGCCTACATAGCTTCTCGGGCTGAGGAGGCCGCCGCAGCCGCGGCGGCAGGAGTCTTCGGGTTCTCGCCGGAGGAGGCGGAGGCCGAGGAGGCGTCCACCCAGGCGGAGGAGGCGGAGATCCGCCGGTTGCTGAACCTCCCACCCGACGCGCTCGCCGGGGTCCCCTCGTTGAGGCACTCCGGGATCCATGGGATCGCGACGGAGGCTGGGGCAATGGAGGGCACCGCCGGAGGGAGTAGAGGCGCCGCGAGGGGCGGAGGCGCCAAGGGAAAGAGGGCCGCAGCGCTGGATGCTGGGCCCAGCGAGCCGGCCGGGGCAGAGGAGGAGGAGGAGGAGGAGGCCGAAGACTCCGGCGGATCCACGGAGTTATACGCCGACGACCTCTCCTCGTCGGAGAGCTCCCCGCCCCCGGCAAGCCCGAAGCAGTCCCCGGCAAAGCGCCTCCGCAAGGCGGCGACGGGGGAGAGGGCGCAGGCGCCCCGGCAACAGCCACCTCGGCGGGCGGCTCCCCAGGGGAGTCAAGCCGCGCCAAGGCCGTCCGGCGCACCAGCCGCAGCGGAGGCGGCCCGTGCGCGGACCACGACGGAGGCGCCCCGTAGGCCGGCAGCGAGCCGGCAGGGGTCTTCTCGGAGCGGAGCGGCGGCTCCGCCCGCTCCTCGGGCGCCGGCAGCCACAGGGGCTGGGTCTTCGCAGCCCCCAGCCCCGGTGAACACCAAGCGCGCGAGGGAGTCTTCATCTTCCGCTCCTCGCGCCGACGCGCCCACGGTGGAGTATGACTTCTCCGCCCTGAGCGAGGACGACGAGGAGGACCAAGAGTAAGGATTCGGGACCTCATATCTTCTTGATTCCTGTCTTGATTCTTCTGTTGATGCTGACTCTGTTTACTGTTTTGATTTCAGGACCCTGGCCCATCGCGCAGCGAAGAAGGCCAAGGCGCCCGAGGCTGAGGTCGCGGAAGGCTCAGCGGCAGCGGCAACAGGGAGTGTGCCGGAGCCGAGCCCGCCGGACTCGAGCGCTGCCCCGATGAGCAGTCCCCAGCGCAGCCCGCAGCGCAGCCCCCAGCGTAAGTCTGGGGTTCTTTCTTTTTCTGCTTTGGGGAACGCCTGAGGATTTGATTTTGTCTTCACGTGTTGACATCTCTTGTCTCGCTCCGTGCAGAGGAGGAGCCCCAGCGGGAAGAGCGCCCGGAGGCCACAGCTGAGGAGCCGCAGGCCCCGCCATCCCCGCCAAGGCAGAACTCTCCGGCAAGGGAGAGTGCTCCGTCAAGGGCGGGTACTCCGCCAAGGCAGAGTACCCCGCCAAGGACGAGCAGCCCGGCAAGGGCGGCCACCCCGCCAAGGCCAAGTTCCCCGGCGAGGGCGACTACTCCGACGAGGCCGAGCTCCCCGGCGAGGGAGCCCGCCGCTGAGGACGTCCGCCAAGGTAATCTTTGTGACTTGTCTTCTTGGCTTATCTCTTTTTTGGATATTTGCTTGAGTCTTGAATTTCTTTCTCTTCTTCTTCTTTCTAGATCTCCCTCCTCCTGCGCCCATGGAGACGGAGGTGATTATCCTTGAGGAGGAGGGCGCGCAGGGCGGCGGCGGCGACGCTCCAGTCGTCGAGAAGGTAACCGAGGCCGCCGAGCCGGCCGCGCAAGAGACTGCTCCGGCCGCAGACGCAGCGGCCGGGGAGGGGGACGGTGGCCGCACTGCCGACCCGGAGGCGGCGGGAGCATCGGATGCTGCACCGGCCACCGGTCCCTCCGCCGGCGAGGAGCAGAGGTTCTATCTCGAGGCCCCCAATGGCGTCTTCATCCAGATGCCGTGGGGGTCTTCGTCGCGAGCTCCTGCGGAGGGCGAGGCGTTCGACGGAGAGGTCCTCGCCTCCGCAGGCCTGAAGATCGTCCAGGCGGCCGGTGGAGGTGAGGGGCCCGAGGAGGAACGATTGCTTCATCAGCTCCTGGCCCTTTACCGGGCCAGGCAAGCAAAGCTCGCTTCCCGGGAGGCTCTTGCCGCCAAGGCCGCGGCAGAGATGGAGAAGCGTGCGGCGGAGCTCAGCGCCGCCAATCAGGCTGCCCTCCGCCAGGTGGCGGAGGAGCGTGAGCGCCTCGCCGGCGAGTACCAAGAGTGGGTACTCGAGAAGGCCGAAGCCGATGAACAACAGCGTCTCGCCGGGGTGGAGATGTCCCGGCGAGAGGGAGAGCTCGCGCAGCGGAAGGTTGAGCTGGACTCTCATGAAGAAGACCTTGTCGCTCGCGAGGCTGCCCTTGGCGGGGAGCTGAAGGAGGCGAAGGCCGCCGCGGTTGCCGCGGAGGACGCCAAGAAAGAGCTCGCCGCCAAGGTCGAACAACTGGAGAAGGCGATGAAGGTGAGCGCCGAGAAGGTTGCCGCGCTCATCTTGGAGCGCGAGAAGGATGCTCACACAAACTCAGAGCTTCAGGTGAGCTTATCGAAGAGGGGCGACGAGCTGAAGGCCGCCAAGGACTCCATTGAGGACTTGGAGCTGAAGGTCACCACCCTGAAGGAATCGCTCGATGCTGCCCGGGCCCAGGAGACCAAGTTGAAGGATGAGCTCCGCAAGGAGCGAACCTTGGTGGAGAGCGTCAACAAGGCATCCGAGCTCTTCCGGCAGACTATTGAAGTGTGGACCGAAGAGCTGGTTTCTTCTGCGTCCAATATTGACCAGGAGTTGCTGGCGTTGAAGGTCGAACATCTTATCTACTCGCCGGATCCAGATCTCCCGCACAGCGCCAAGCTCAGCCTCTTCTTCAGAGGAGTCGCTCCGGCTCTTGCAGGTCTCCGGAACCGCATCCCCGCGCAGCTGGCCGAGGAATCGCGCCGGCTCTGCGCGGGAACTCTGGAGCGGGTGTTGACGAAGATCGTGTACCGCAACCCGGGAATCAACCTCACGAACGTTCTTCGCACCCTGCCGGCTGATGCAGATACGGAGGCCCTGAAGGAGCAGGTCGGCCACATCATCGCCAAGGTGGCAAAGCTTGGCAGGAAGGAAGGCGACCGCGTAGACTAGGGCTCCATTTATCTTTATCTTTTTGTTGCTGCACATTACATTATGAACTCATTAGTCCATCGCGACAAACTATCCTTTGTAAGATATTTGCTTTACTTCAATCAATCAGTGCAATGTTATCTTCCTTGTTCCAATCTTTGACTTTGTATGTTTTTCACCCTACGCTCCCGGGGAGCTCGCCGGCAAGGGGCCCTTGTCGCGAGCGCTGAGTGCTGGACTCTAAGCAGCCTGCCGGCCAAGGTCCTCGCCGGCAAGCAACCTTGCCGCCACTAGTCGCAACGCACTTAGCTTGCTGAGCGTACTCGGAAACGAGGCAAGGGCGCGACACTTGTCGCAGCTCACTTAAATCGTTGAGTGAACTCGAAAACAAGATAAGGGTGCGGCAAGCCACGGGTAGGTTCCTTCGCGCACAGGTTTTCCATACAAAGTGTGATCGTTCAAGGAAGGCAACCAAAATTTAAAATTCGAACTGGTCAAATTCTAACAACTTATCTTTCATATGCTGCTTGCTCATACTGCTTGTTTTCCGGTAAGGCTTCTCTTACTTGAACAGCACTTAGTTCCTCCTCCATCTCCTTCCCCCCCGGCAAACTTGTGCGCGAGGAACGTTCCTTCTGCTTAAGAGAAAAGGAAAGGGAGAGGGAAACAAGCATATTGCCTTTCGGCGTAATAGTACTTACCGTATGTCTGAGTGTTGCATCAAATGCCAAACAGAACATGCAAACAACGAAGAGAAGCATGCAAAAGGCAATCGATGCGAAAAACACGAAAACTTTACTGATGCACGGGGTCTGCGCCCGGCTTTGTACAAAGGGTTACATGCAACAGCGGCAAGGCTTGTACAAAAGGTGGTTGCCGGAGCGGATCACGGCAACCGCGCCTTAGGGGTGAAACTTGCGAAGATGCTCTATGTTCCAGGAGTTGCTCACCGGTAAGCCTTCTTCGGTCTCGAGGCGGACAGCGCCGGGCCTTGTAACTTGTCTCACCCGATAAGGGCCTTCCCACTTCGGCGTCAACTTGTTGGAATTCTTGGCGGACTGAACACGCCGAAGAACAAGGTCGCCTTCCTCGAGACTCCTGGCCTTGACTTTGCGGCTATGGTAGCGGCGCAAAGCTTGCTGGTATCGAGCAGCTCGTACAGCAGCCTGGAGACGTCCCTCCTCAAGGAGCAATGCGTCATCTTGCCGCAGTT
>LR738715.1:828296164-828332860 GCA_902687465.1 Secale cereale | reverse complement strand
TGAAGGTGCGACTAGTAAATTGCGTACCGTTGTCGGTGATGATCCTGTTCGGGATCCCGAAACGGCAAACAATCGACCTGAAGAACCTGACTGCTGACTGTGCCGTCACCTTCCTCACCGGCTCTACTTCTGGCCACTTTGTGAACTTGTCGATTGCAACGTACAAGTACTCAAAGCCCCCGACAGCGCGAGGGAAAGGGCCGAGGATATCGAGCCCCCAGACCGAGAAGGGCCATGACAAAGGGATTGTTTGGAGAGCTTGAGCTGGCTGATGAATTTGCTTTGCATGGAACTGGCACGCTTCACACTTGGTTACTAGTGCAGTTGCATCTTGGAGGGCTTCTTGCCAAAAGAACCCTTGCCGGAAAGCTTTCCCGGCAAGTGCCCTTGCGCCAATGTGGTGGCCGCATATGCCTCCGTGTATTTCTGCCAACAGCTTCTGTCCATCTTCTCTGGAGATGCATTTCAACCTGACACCGTTGAGTCTTCTTCTGTATAGCTCGTTATCCACGAACTGATACATACCTGACTGCCTGGTTATCTTCTCTATCTCTTGAGGGTCGTCGGGAAGTTCTCCAGTTTGCAGAAAACGGACGATCTGCTGCGCCCATGCCGGAGCCCGAGGCTCGACGGCAAGGACTAAAGGCTCGAGGGCCGCTGCGGGAACCTCAGCTTCTACGGCAAAGACCTCTGGTCCTGTCGGAGCTGACGGTCCCCCGGCAAGCTCGCCGGGGCGAGGCTTGTCGGGAACACTTGCTTCAACTGCACAAGCCCGAGGGCTTGCAGGAGCAAACTGTTCCTCAGCGTTGTTGTTGATCTTGGGAACTTTGGCGGCGGGTTCAGGAAGATCCGCCGGCAAGCAGTCACCGGAGACCAACTTTCTCTTCTTGGACTGCCCAATTGATGGCGTAAATGATGGCTGAGTTAGCTTGAGCAAAAAGGTCCCTGGTTCCACAGGTAACTTCATCGCGGTGCACTTTGAAAGGCCATCTGCAATTTCATTTTGAGCTCTCGGGACGTGCTCCATCTGCAAACCTTCAAAGTGCTCTTCAAGCTTTCTCACTTCATCGACATAAGCTTCCATCAAAGGGCTCTGATAGCTCTTGTTAACTTGTCGGACCACCAACTGAGAATCGCCCCGCACAATCAGCTTTCTGATCCCAAGTTCGGCCGCAATCCTGAGGCCGGCAAGCAAGCCTTCATACTCTGCAGTGTTGTTTGTCGCTTGCTCCCTGGGAAAGTGCATCTGGATAACATATTTGAGGTGCTCTCCGGTGGGCGCGATGAGTACCACGCCGGCACCGGCGCCTTGCAGCGAGAAGGCACCATCAAAATACATTACCCATTCACTTGTTGCTTCTTGCACGGGTGCACTCGTTTCTTGAATTTCTTCGTCTGGCGTCGGGGTCCATTCGGCAATGAATTCTGCCAAAGCTCGGCTCTGTATGGTCGAAGTACTTTCAAACTTGAGTCCAAAGCTTGACAGCTCTAGTGCCCACTCGACGATCCTGCCTGTCGCCTCTGGATTGTGCAATATCCTCTTCAACGGAAAGCGAGTGACCACTGTTATCTCATGGGCTTGGAAGTAGTGGCGCAGCTTCCTCGAGGCCATGAGGAGGCCGAAAAGCAATTTTTGCACACCAGAGTACCTTGATCTAGCTCCCTGGAGAAGGGAACTTACAAAATACACTGGGCGCTGTACCATCTTCTTCCGCACCTCTCCTTGTTCCTGCGCAGAGTCTTCCTTGTCGGGGCCAGAGCTTGTCGGGACAGCCCCCTGCTTGTCGCTAGATTCGCTTGCCGGTGATGCTGATTCCTCGTCGGACTCCCTCTCCGCTACTAACGCAGCACTAACCACCTGGTTGGTTGCCGCTAAGTATAGCAACAACTTTTCCTGTGGTCTAGGTGCGACAAGTATAGGAGTGGAGGACAGGTACCGTTTCAAATCCTGCAACGCCGCCTCCGCTTCCGGAGTCCACTTCATGGGACCTGCCTTCTTCAAGATTTTGAAGAAAGGTAGGGCGCGTTCTGCGGACTTTGAAATGAACCTACTGAGGGCAGCAACGCAACCTGCAAGCCTTCTGACATCCTTGACGCGCTTCGGGGCTTCTATCTGCTCAATGGCTTTGATTTTGTCGGGGTTGGCTTCAATCCCCCTCTGTGATACAAAGAACCCGAGAAGCTTGCCGGAGGGAACTCCAAAGACGCACTTCTCGGGGTTCAACTTGAGCTGTATCCTGCGCAGGTTCTGAAACGTTTCTTCCAAGTCTTGAATCAGGGTTTCCTTGCTTTTGCTCTTCACCACGATGTCATCCATGTAAGCTTCTACATTTCTGTGGATCTGTGGCTCAAAAGCAGTGTACACTACCCTTGCAAAGGTTGAGCCTGCATTCTTCAATCCAAATGGCATGCGGATAAAGCAATAAGTGCCACATGGAGTGATAAACGCAGTCTTCTCTTCATCTTCCTTGGCCATGAAAATCTGATGATAGCCTGAGTATGCATCAAGAAAACAGAGTAGCTCACATCCGGCGGTGGAGTCAACGATCTGGTCAATGCGCGGCAAAGGGAAGGGATCCTTGGGACATGCTTTATTGACATCGGTGAAGTCTATACACAGTCTCCACTTCCCGTTGGCCTTGCGCACGACGACTGGGTTTGCCAACCACGTCGGATGGATCACACCTCTAACTAGACCTGCTGCCTCTAGTTTCTTGATCTCCTCATTGATGAACTCTTGGCGCTCCACGGCTTGCTTCCTCACTTTCTGCTTGATGGGCCGCGCATGAGGACAGACAGCAAGCTTGTGCTCAATCACCTTCCTGGGAACACCGGGGATGTCAGACGGTTGCCAAGCAAACACATCGACATTCGCCCGCAGGAAGGCGACGAGCGCGCTTTCCTATTTGCTGTCAAGGGTGGCACTGATGGTGAAGGTACCACCAGTGCCATCCTCCTTTGCGGACACTTTCTTGGTTGCCGGAGGAGCAGCCATTCCTTTCTTGCTCTTGCCGGTGGAGCTCGATGGAACGTCCTCGACGGCAGCGCAGCACTCCGAAGAGGTGCGGTTGCCGGAGTGGGTCCCAGAGCACTTGCCGGACTTGGTCTTCGTCTTCTTCCCCCCGGGAGCTTCAGCGGCAAGAGTATCCTTCTCGGCCGCAGCTGCCGCATCCCGGTAAATCTTGTCGGCGCAAATAAGCGCATCCTTCTTGTCGCTGTGGACAGCGATGACGCTTATCGGCCCCGGCATCTTCAGCACGTTGTAGGCATAGTGGGAAGCTGCCATGAACTTGGCGAGGGCGGGACGGCCGAGTATTCCATTGTAGGGCAATGGAATATCAGCGACGTCAAAGGTGATGCGCTCAGTCCTGAAGTTGAGCTCCCCGCCAAAGGTCACCGGCAGAGTGATCTTTCCCTTGGGCTTGCTCCTTCCCGGGTTGATTCCTTGGAATGAACCGGTCTCTTCGAGCTCGCCGTCTTGAATCTGGAGTTTCTTGATCACAGCGGAGGAGATCAAGTTCAGCCCGGCCCCGCCGTCAACCAACATTTTGGTGACCTTGAGGTTGCGGATGGTGGGAGAAACCAGCATCGGCAAGCACCCGACCGCCGTGGTGCGGTCAGGGTGATCCTCAAGGTCAAAAACGATGGGCGTGCTGGACCATTTGAGGAGCCTGCGCGACTCCACGGGCGGCTCCGCTGCATTCACCTCACGCACCCACTGTTTCAGCTGGCGGTGGGAGGTGTGCAGGGAGGCGCCACCGTCGACGCACAGGACCTCCGTGGCCTTTTGGAACTCCTGCTCGCTGTTCTCGTCGTCCTCCATGTCTTCATCGTTGTCTTCGTCGTTGTCGCGGCCCCGGGGAGGTCGATCTCCTTGCCGCTGCTTGGCCTTGCCGCGGCGTCCTCCCCGGCCGTTAAACGGCCGCTTCTTGCTGGGCTCTTCCCCGCCACCTTGGGCCTTCTCCTTGTCGCGCCTCTCGTACTCAGCTTTTTGCTGCTCGACGAGGTACTCGACGCGCTTGCAATTGGAGAGATCGTGACCCTTGGTGCGGTGAATCTTACAGTATTGCTTGTCGGAGCTACCCGGCTTGTCGGCCGCCGCCGCAGGGGCAGGCTCCTTGCCGGAGCCGCCAGCCTGCGTTTGCTTGGCGGGGGCCTCCTTGCCGGACTTCTCGACGGCAAGCACTTCCTTCTTGCCCTTCTTTCTGTTGTTCCGCCGCCGGCTCTTCTTTGCCGGGGCGGCGTCGTCGCTGTCGCTTCCCCCCGCGCCAGCATCCTCCCCGGGGAGTTTCCTCCCCTCTTCCGCGCGTGCGCACTTGTCAGCAAGAGCGTAGAGCTCGCTGACGTCCCTGATCTTGGTCATCGCCATTTCCTCACGCATGCGGCGGTTACGCACGTTCTGATGGAACGCGCTGATAACCGCGGCAGGGTGAACGTCAGGGATGTTGTGCTGCACCCGGCTGAAGCGTTGGATATACTTGCGCAGGGGTTCGCCTTCCTTCTGGGCCAAGATGTGGAGATCGCTCTCCTGGCCATGGGGTTTGTGGCCGCCGGTAAAGGCGCCAACAAACTGATGGCAGAGGTCGGCCCAAGAAGAGATAGAGCCTTCCGGCAAGTGCATGAGCCACGAACGGACGTTCGGCTTCAGCACGAGCGGGAAGTAGTTGGCTAGGATCTTCTCGTCGCGCCCCCCGGCAGCTTGCACTGCGATAGTGTAGACGCTGAGAAACTCCGAGGGGTGCGTCTTGCCGTCGTACTTCTCCGGTACGTCGGGCTTAAAGTTCTTCATGCTGGGCCACTGGACGCGCCGCAGCTCGCGGGTGAACGCAGGGCAGCCTGCCGCGTACGGCAAGTCGCCTGGTTCACCGGGCGCGTATGCGTCGACAGTGTTCCCAGCTCTCTTGTCGGACTGTCGCCGAGCTTCTCGGCGGCGCTCGATCGTGGTTCGAGCGTCTTCATCTCGCCGGTCGTCGAGGACCTGGCGCTGGTCCCGACGGGCCCGCGGGTCCGACGAGGCTGTGGAGCCGTCGTCGGGGTTGTTCCGGCGGGGCGGCGTCTTCTGCTTCTGCGGCGGGGAGTGCACGCTTGTCGCACCCCCAGCAGTCTTGTCGCCGATAGCCTTCGTCTTCTCAGCTTGCCGCGGCCGTGAGGTCGACGGCTGCTGTGGAGAGTCGTTGTTGGCGAAGTCTATCAGGCTCCGGATAGTGGCCCTCCATTCTTCGGCCTTGTCGGCCGCCGGAGGAAAATCGAGGAGTAGCTGCGCCCTTGCGAGCGCTTCTGCCGGAGTAGTGGGGAACGCGGGTGAGCGGTGCGAGGAGCGGGATACGCTCGGACTTCTAACGACGTTAGAAGGAGCGGGGTCCCGCGCCGGCGCCTTCGCTTTGCTTGTGCCCGGACGGGGGTCCGGGGCGTCCCGCGAACCTCCAGTTTGACCTTGCCCCAGCAAGCGGATACCACCTCCCGTGGTATGGCGCTGCGGGGTCGTCGTGTGCTGTGATGGACGCGGCGCGTCCACGGAGACCGAGGTCCGGTCGTCCGTCCTGTTCTTGGATCTGGTGGCACCGTGAGTGTCCTCGCCGGCAACCACCCTTCCGACAGCGTCTCCCCCGCCCACCGTTGGCTCTGGTGGCGGCGGATGAGACGCAGACGGGCCTCCGACCTCCGAAGGCTTCTTCTTCGGGGCCATGGAGTTGTCGCTGATGAAGTTGGTGATGAAGTTGGAGAGGTTGATGAAGAATGCGCCCGCGCGAACGCCGGATCAGGTTCGCACAACCTCGACGCCCCCTACCTGGCGCGCCAAAGATGTCGGGGGAAACTGTCCGCCACGAACACCTATGGGACCGGAGCCCCTTTGTCTGTGCGGTACGAGGGCGGAGGGAGCACGAAGAGCAGATCGAGGCAAACACGCGGGCAGTTTTACCCAGGTTCGGGCCGCACGGATGCGTAAAACCCTACTCCTGCTTGGTTGTCTATTGAGTTGAGCGTTCGGGAGCTTGAAGAAGCAGCTACACCGTGCGTGAGAGTAATCTAGGTTTCGAACCCCCTCCACGTTGTGCATGGGCCTCCTTTTATAGTGCAAGGGGTCACCGACAGGTGTCAACGTAGGAGAAAGGGGTAAAAAAGTAAAAGAGGTGGTAGTTGTAACAGTGCGGGAACAGTGGAGCTACAGTACAGAACAGTGGTCTATACCTACTTTAACAGTGGGGGACAAGGGCATTTAATGCCCGTCGCCGTCGACCCCAAAAGCTCCCGCCTTAGCGTCTCCTTCCGCCACGGCGACGGATTTATCGCCGTGGAGTGCCACCGTGTACCCCAGGCTGCACAGCCATCCGCCACGCGTCCCTGGATAGGTCCCAGGGCGACGCGTGGGCCGATGAGCTGGAGCGCAGGCACACAGCGCAGCCTTCCCGGCAAGCACCTTGCCGGGGCCTTGATCTTGCCGGGCCCGGGAACTTGCCGCTCCCCGGGCCCCTTGCCGGGGCGCGCATAGCGCCGAGGCGATGTCTTCTAGTCTTCCTGGCAAGCTCCTCTTGCCAGGGTCTTGTGTTAGTGGAACAGTCTTGAGCCTGGTACGGCCTTCCCGGCAAGCTCCTCTTGCCGGGGTCTCGGTCTTATGTCTTGTATACTTTGTTTTTGAATGGTTTAATAGGGGGCAGGAAGGTCTCCGGCGAGCACGCAGTAAACCTTGCCGCGGGAAGCTGCGACTGCCCGTGCACAAGTCGGGGTACTGAGGTACCCCTACCTTAGTGCACCGACACTACTAGTGATAGATGTCGTATTTTGGGCAATCCGTGTTTATTTTCGAAAACCTACAAAATAGTTGAGAACTTTAGCTACTAAATGGATCACTAATCTTTGGAGGGATCGAATATTAGAGTACACTCACGTACCATGAGCCGAGGATGCGCAAGGATAACCAAACACCCATACACTCCTCCTCGGGGTACTTGTCTCTTTGTGAACCTCCTAATTAGATTGAGAGTTACCGATAATAAGTGCATGAGTTCTTTGGACTAATGTGAATATTCGAAAGTTGACACTTCCACCTATCCATATTTTTCTAGCCTCTTCGGTGTCGTGCATTGCCCTTTCTCACCTCGAGAGTTGGCGCATACTTTGCCGGTGCATCCAAATCCTTGGCACGATACGCTCTGTCATCATAAGCCTCATTATATCCTTCCTCAAAATAGCCACCATACCTACCTATCAAGGCATTTCCATAGCCTTTCCGAGATACATTGCCACGCAACATCCATCTTCTCATGACTTGATCTTCATGTCATACATGCTTTTTGCTTGATCGATGAGCCGCATGCTAGTTGGGCCTTTCCCTAATCATTGCTACATGACGCACTAGTATCATTGCATATCCTGCTACACTGGCAGAGGCATACATTTGCATACATCATGATAGTTTCATTTTCTTTATGTTGAGTACTTTTGTAAAGTGTGAAAGATCTTCTATACTTCTTGTAATATATAGAGTGTTGCCCCTAAAGTGAGGAAAAGATCCCAAAGAGGACAAAATCAAAAGATCCCAAAGAGGACAAAATCAAAAGATCCCAAAGAGGACAAATGAGAGATAAATAGAAAGAGCCATTGAGGCCACAAAAAAATAAAAAATAAAAGAGAAAAAAGAGAAAAAGAAATAAAAAGAGAGAAGGGGGCACACTACTATTTCTTTTGAGAGATCCACACTCGTACTCCATCTTACCTTGTACTCCATAGAGATTATCATTTATGCATATAGCTATGTGGGGACCTTTACACTATAGAACTTGGCTTGTATATTCCAATGATGAGCCTCCTCAAAAGAGATCTAGGTCTTCTTGAGCAAGCAAGTTGGATGCACCCCCACTAGTTCCATTGGAGAGCTTACCTTAGCTCATATGTGCATCCGTTGCATGGCAATCCCTACTCCTCACATCATATCTATCATTTGGCTTTCTCTCGCCGATGATTGTCCTCATTGATGTGAGCCTTTCATACCTTTTTTGTCTTCCCCCTCTATCATTTTTCTCTCTTTGCCATCCTAAGTGTCGACTTTCTTGCTTATGCTCATCCATTGCATGAGTGCTCAAAATATCGAAAGGGAGTGGATCATTTTGACTTGTACCTGGCTGACGGTCTGGGGATGAGTCAAGATAAGATTCCAAAGAAGACCAAGTGTGAAACTTTAGTAGATTAAGTTCTCAACAACACAAAAACTATGTTTTACTCTCTCATATATCCCTATCCCCTTTCTTGCACGCAAACACCATTTGGAGACATTTGAGTCACGGACAGCGAGAGCTCTTGCACCTTTATGTTCTTATATTACTTGTTACAATGCTAATATAGACTCTTGCCTGTTATGACTTGAATTGAATTACATGCCTTGATTGCTTTACTTAAAAAGTTCTTATATGGTTGATAGCATGTCACCACAGAAATTATGCTTGTTATCATTTACCTACTCGAGGATGAGCAGGAATTAAGCTTGGGGATGTTGATACGTCCAAAACGTATCTATAATTTCTGCTTGCTCCATGCTTCTTTTGTGTGATATTGCTATGATATTTATGCACTTCCATACACTTTTGATCATATTTGGACTAACCTATTAACTCAGTGCACCCCAGTGCCAGTTTCTTTTTCTTCTGTTTTTGTATTTCAGGTTTTCCCATTACTTAAATTGCCAGGAAAATTCCGGGAAAAATATATAAAAAATCAGCGCTCCAGAAGCTTCCATGCGCCAGAAGTGGGGCCAGAGGGGAGCCAGGGGCAGCCCAGGCGGCCAGCCCAGGTGGCCCCACCCATGGCCGCCTAGGGAGGGCGCTTGGGCCCCCCTCTCCGCTTCTGGTGACCCCCTTTGGCATATATTTACCTCCCGTCGCGGAAACCCTGATTCCAGAACCCTTTTCTCCAGAAGCTATTCCGATCTCCGCCGCCATCGCCACCAAGTTTCGGGGGACCAGAATTCCTATGCTGGCATCCTGCCGGGACGGGGAAGTGCCCCCGGATTCACCTCCATCGACGTTGCTTCCTCCCTCCATGATGCGGGAGTAGTTCCTCCTCCCGGCTGAGGTTTCTACGTGTAGCTATGTGGTTATCTCTCCTTCCCATGATGTGATCTTCGTTGTGATCATAGGCTATGTTAATCTAGGGTGATCACATGATATTTCCCCTTCCTCTATGTATTGAATTGATGTACTCACTTGTCTTTATCTAGTATAATCCCCGAGACCAAGGTGACAGCGGTCCATTGGACATGTATTAGAAGAATATTTTCATGAGTGATTTCCTCTTTTGTGTGTTGATTGAAGATTGAGAGTCTCTTGGTGCTTGTCTTTGACTATCCTGGAGATATGTTGTGGTGATTGTGGTACTCTCTTTGGATGGCCGCGGTGACATTGGGAAATCCATAGATTGAGAACTACGAACATTGAGGTGTGCTTTTGTAGCCCTACATAATTCTCGTCCTCTCTTGACCACAAAGGAATGACCTCCGAGTGCGTCTCCATTGCATGTTTTATGGGAAATATCATGTGATTAGACTATATCAATGTTGTTGGGAGTTGCCACTAGTGAAAGTATGAAGCCTAGGCCTTGTTTCCACCATTGCAATACCATTTGTGCTCACGTTTACCACTTGTTTGCTTGCTGCACTTTTTTTACAGATTTATATTGCTTTGCTTTGCCACTCTTATCATCCATATTTTACCATCTCTTCGCCGAACTAGTGCACCTATACATCTGACAAGTGTATTAGGTGTGTTGGGGACACAAGAGACTTCTTGTATCTTGATTGCAGGGTTGCTTGAAAGGGGTACGTTCAACCTGCACTTCCCTGAGTTCGATAAACCTTGGGTTACTCACTTAAGGGAAATTTGCTGCTGTCCTACAAACCTCTGCTCCTGGAGGCCCAACACTGTCTACAGGAATAGAAGCGTGTAGTAGACATCAGGGATCTGTACCCCGTGCGGACTCGTCTGCCTGATCGTATGGATTGGCGTGACGTTGGGGGTATTACACCTCCACGTGGGCGTCGGTTACCACCAGCATCAGGCCCGAGGCCACATCCATGTCCCTATGGTCCACAGCCTTCGAGTGCTCGAGAGTTTCAAGATCCATCTGTTGCACTTCCAGGCTACGGTGGTAATCTTTACGAAGATTACTACGGGAATGTCTGAGCTAGACCGTGGCAGTAGTAGTATTGTAGTAGTTGTATTTCCACAGTCCTACGCGTCTGGTGGAATATGACTTAGCTAGTACTGAGTTCCGGAGGTGTAGTTAAATAATGTATAGGAGCTTGGAATGCCTCTGATGGGATGTATCGTCTTTCACCGCAGTTGTACTTTAGCCTTGGCTTGTATTAAACTATGTATGGTGTGTATGACCACTGGTGTATATATAGCAGTTTCTATATTACCATGTCGTACGGATGAACATCTCTGCATTCCGTGTCATCCATTACATTCTGCACTCCTATGTCAAGTTTTTGCGATCCTTGTCTAAACCATTGTTTTGTTTTCCTAGGATGGTCAACACTCGCAGCACTCCTGCTGCTCAGGAGCAGGGTGAGGCTAGTGGGGCTAGAGATGAGAATCTGCCCCAGCCACCCTCCTTGGCTAAAGTTATGCTCGAGGCAGAACAGAACAAGAGAGAGACCAACCGTCTGCTGGAACGCATGGAGCAGAACACTAGGTTTCGTCAGAGGAATGATGTGGTGTCAATCAATGACTTTATCAAGATGTGCCCACCCAAGTTCCATCATTCCACTGAACCTCTGGATGCAGATGATTGGCTTCGTAGTATCACCCACAAGCTACACTCTGCCCGTGTGGCCAAAGCTGGTAAGGTTATCTACGCCGCCTACCATCTTGAGGGCCCTGCCAGTCTATGGTGGGAGAACTTTGAAGCTATGCGTCCTGCTGGCCAAATCACTACCTGGGTTGAGTTCAGTGAGGCATTCCGTGAACATCACATTCCGGAAGGTCTCATGGATCGCAAGCGGGAGGAATTCTGCAATTTCACCCAAGGCCGGTTAACTGTGGATGGCTATAGTCGCGAGTTGGGCAACTTGGCACGCTATGCACCTAAGGAAGTATCCACCGATGCCAAGAAGCAGGCGAGGTTCCGCAAGGGACTCAGCCCCGAACTCCGCCAAGATTTACGACTGCACGAGTGCACTTCCTTCCAGAAGTTGGTGAACAAGGCGTGATAAGACGGGCCAGACTGATTTTGAAGCCACACGCAAGCATCCACGTGACTTTGGTTACTCATCCAGCTCTGGCTCTCACAAGCGCCGTGTGTGGGTTCCTAACACTGCTCTGCCACCCAAGTACACACCGAGGCCATCCTATGAGGCGCCTCGCCCAACTCAACAGTATGCACCTGCCAAGACTTATGGAGGACCACCTACCAACTTTGCTCCACGCACTGGCACTGTGACATGCTTCAAGTGTGGAGAACCGGGGCACTACATGCGTGAGTGTCCTCAGAACCAACCAGGAAAACCCGTTGGCCGTGGTAAGCCAACCGGCAAGGTGAATTATGTCAAGCCAATCCCCACTACACGTGGTCATGTCAACTATGTCTTTGCTGAGGAAGCTTATGAGGATCCTAACGTCGTCCTTGGTACGCTTCTTGTTAACTGCCATCCGGCATCTGTTCTTTTCGATACTGGAGCATCCCATTCGTTCATATCTGAGAGCTATGCTCGAATGCACAACATGACTTTTTGTGACATGCCTACTTCCATGGTTATTCAAACTCCTGGTTCAAAGTGGCAAACATCTAGGGTAAGCCATGGAAACGAAATCCTTGTAGATAGACTTGTTTTCCTTGCATCTCTAATCGCTCTCAAGTCCTCAGACATAAACATCATCTTGGGTATGGACTGGATGACAACTCATTACGCCAAGATTGATTGCTACACTAGGACCGTTCAACTTACACACCCATCCGACAAGACAGTCAATGTCTTGGCCCGAATGGCTGAGCGTCAGCTCTACTCTCTTAATGCCAGCCCTCTACCAGAACTCGAAGATATCCCGGTAGTCCGTGACTTTCCGGATGTTTTTCCAGAAGAACTGCCAGGTGTTCCACCTGATAGAGATGTCGAGTTCGTGATAGATCTTATTCCAGGAACTATTCTGATCTCTAGGAGACCCTATAAGATGGCACCCCTAGAATTAGCCGAGCTTAAGAAACAACTCGATGAGTCCTTGCAAAAGGGTTTCATCCGTCCTAGTTCTTCCCCTTGGGCTTGTCCCGTCCTCTTTATCAAAAAGAAGGATGGAACGGAATGGATGGTTGTAGATGACCGACCTGTCAATCTAGTCACCATAAAGAACAAGTATCCGCTCCCCAGGATCAACGACTTGTATGATTAGCTCGCTAGATCCTCAGTCTTTTCCAAAATGGATTTGAGGTTGGGCTACCATCAAATCAAAATCAAGAACGGGGACATTCCTAAAACGGCTTTTGTTACTCGTTATGGCCAATACGAGTACACCGTCATGTCCTTCGGATTAACCAATGCCCCAGCCACCTTCTCCCGGCTAATGAATTCTATATTCATGGAGTACTTGGATAAATTCGTCGTGGTATACCTCGATGATATACTCATCTACTCCAAGAACAAGAAAGATCATGCTGAGCATCTAAGGCTGGTATTGGCGAAACTACGAGAGCACCGCCTTTATGCCAAATTCTCTGAATGTGAATTCTGGTTGCCGGAAGTGACCTATTTAGGTCATGTGATCTCTGGCAAGGGTATTGCTGTCAATCCCGAGCGAGTTCAAGCCGTCCTTGATTGGACTCCCCCTGAATCAGTCAAGCAAGTTAGGAGTTTCCTTGGCTTAGCGAGCTATTGCCGACGCTTCATCGAGAATTTCTCCAAGGTTGCTAAACCTCTAACTGAACTCCTCAAGAAAGATAAAAAGTTTGAGTGGACCCCACAGTGCGAGTCCAGCTTTCAAGAACTGAAAAGACGCCTGACATCTGCACCCGTACTGGTACCACCAGACTTTTCCAAGGATTTTATTATCTACCGCGACGCCTCGCGACAAGTACTAGGTTGCATACTCATGCAAGATCGTCAAGTGATCGCATACGCATCTCGACAATTGTGTCCACATGAGGATAACTATCCTACACATGATCTAGAGCTTGCAGCTGTAGTCCACGCACTCAAAACATGGCGACATTACCTTCTTGGTAATCGTTGTGAAATCTTCACTGATCATCAAAGTCTGAAATACATCTTCACCCAATCGGACTTGAATCTCAGGCAAAGACGTTGGGTTGAATTGCTCACAGATTACGACTTAGGAATCACTTACACCCCTGGGAAGGCCAATGTCATGGCCGACGCACAAAGTCGTAAGTCTTATTGTAACAACCTGATGTTACAACAAGGGCAACCACTTCTTTATGAGGAATTTCGTAAGCTTAACCTTCACATTGTTCCTCGAGGATTCCTTTCCACCTTGGTGGCGAAACCTACCCTTATGGATCAATCATAGCTGCCCAGAAGCAAGATACAGGGATTTCCCGAATTAAGAGAAACATTCACAAAGGAGTTGCAGGTTGTTTCTCCATTGATAACAGAGGTGTTGTTTTCCTCAAGAACCGTTTAGTGGTTCCCAAGAACCAACATCTACGGCAGTTAATCCTTAAGGAGGCTCATGAATCTCCTCTCACGATTCATCCCGGTTGTACCAAAATGTATCAGGACCTACGTCAGAGGTTCTGGTGGACTAGGATGAAGAGAAAAATCGCTCAATTCATTGCCAACTACGACGTTTGTCATCGAGTCAAAGCAGAGCATCAACGGCCTGCTGGCACCCTTCAACCTTTAGCTATTCCTGAATGGAAATGGGACAAGATCGGTATGGGCTTCATTACCGGGTTTCCTGGGACCAGGAAAGGCAATAATGCTATCTCCGTCGTTATCGACCGCCTCTCTAAAGTAGCCCATTTTCTACCTGTTTGAGAGAGTATAACCGCTAGCCAGCTAGCAGACTTGTATATCTCTCGGATAGTATCACTTCATGGTGTGCCGTTGGAGATTAACTCAGACCGTGGAAGTCTTTTCACTTTACAATTCTGGGAAAGTTTCCAGAATGCTATGGGAACTCATCCCTCTTTCAGCACCGCCTTCCATCCGCAGTCAAGTGGTCAAGTGGAACGAGTCAATCAAATTCTGGAAGACATGCTTCGAGCCTCTGTCATCTCTTTCGCTATGGAATGGGAGAAGTGTCTTCCATTTGCCGAATTCGCTTATAACAATAGTTATCAAGCTAGCTTGGGCAAAGCTCCCTTCGAAGTTCTATATGGACGTAGGTGTCGAACACCTCTTAACTGGTCAGAAACCGGGGAAAGACAATTCTTGGGTCCGGATATGATCCAGGAAGCAGAAGAGCAAGTTCGCATCGTTCGTGAGAAATTGAAAACAGCCCAGTCTCGCCAGAAGAGCCAATATGATAGTCATCATAAGGCTGTGACTTTTGAAGTCGGTGATAAGGCTTACCTTCGGGTTACTCCTCTTAAGGGAATCCATTGCTTCGGCATCAAAGGCAAATTGGCCCCTCATTACATCGGTCCTTTTCGCATTCTTGCCAAACGAGGAGAAGTTGCCTACAATTGGAACTACCTCCGCACCTCTCCAGAGTTCATGATGTCTTCCACGTATCTCAACTCAGGCGTTGCTTCTCGGATCCTATCCGCGGAGTGCACCACGAAACGCTTGATCTCCAGGACAATCTCACATATCGAGAATACCCCGTTCGTATTCTTGATCAAACCGAGCGCACCACTCGACGTCACAATATCAAGTTTCTCAAGGTTCAATGTTCACATCATTCCGAGAGTGAAGCTACCTGGGAAAGGGAAGATCGTCTTCAACTTGAGTACCCCACCCTCTTTCCGGAGGAACCCGAATCTCGGGACGCGATTCTTTTGAGTGGGGGTGAGTTGTCACATCCCTAGTCAGTGCTTGCATTAGGACTAGCTAGAGTGTGCATCATGTTTACTTTTCAAAGAAACTTGAAATGGGAATGACAGAAACCCCAGCACCCCTCTTCTAACAACTAGGGTTTAATAAAATCTTTTCCAATGTACCCAAAATGCCCTTCAAAAATGTTCATCATTTCTGTCTTGGTCTTAAACCTCTGCCAAAAATGGTGCACAATTTCCTAGGAAATCCAAGGTCTCTGGATTAATTCATATGGTATTTGCATTTGGGCATTTAAATGCTATAAAATATTTTGTGTGCCCAAATAATCATAAACTAAAATGTTCCATGCTGTTCATATTATATACAGTGGGCATGACTAGTTTTATGAGCTATAAAAATGTTCTGGCATTTTTATTAATTCAACAAAGTTGCAAAAGAAATGAAACAGAAAGAAATAGAAAAAAAGAGAAGAGAGAAAGAGCTCACCTGGCGCCTAACAGGCCCACCTGCCGGCCCAGCCCAGCCACCTCTCCAGCGAGCTGCTTGGCTCGGCCAGGCAGGTAAGCAGGTGCTCGACGGCGGCCGCAGCGCGCGCCACGCAGCTGCCCGCCGCCCTGCTTCCTCCCCTTGCCATTCTGGTGAGTGGGATCGATCCCCCACTTCCTCCCCGAGCTCGCTGACACTCTCCACCCTCCCCAGCTCCTCTCCCTCGCCTTCCCCGCACCATGGCCGACGCCGCCGTGCTCGCGCCGTCGTGATAGCCGCGTCCACCGCCGTCCCTGAGCTCTGTCATCGTGTCCATCCGCCCCACCGTCCTCGACTACGTCGAGCAGGCTGAGCCCCGAGCGCTCGCCCGCTCTGGAGTCGCCCCCGACCCCGTCTTCCCCAACTCCGGCCGCAGAGATCCCCCTCGCCGCCCCGCTAAGCTCCGACCGTCCCCAAGCTCGCCTCGGCGTCTACTACAACCGCCGTGAGCTCAACTCCGTCCTCCCCCTCTCCGTTGGCTCTCTCATGCACTGAACGCACCGCACGATGCTCACCTGCACGCGCCACCGCGGAGCTCGTCGCCGACGAGGCTCTGGCCATCTAATGGTCCGGCCATCGTGCCCACTAGCTTCACCGTCACATATAGGTGATGTATGATCACTCCACGCACCTCTACGAGCACCGCACCGACGAGTTCGACCTCGCCCGAACTCTGGCAGCCGCTAGACTCGTCGCCGGCGTCGTTTCCGGCGACCCCGAGGCCAGTCACCACCACCACTCGACGCGGCTCACTCCCAGCTACCCGTAGGTGTGCTCCGCCGTCGTTTTGGTAGCCGGAGCACAAATCCCGCACCTCACCGCCACGTTTGGCCTCGCCGGCGGCTAAATGCCGGCGAGTTAGCCCTGTTTGACCAAGGGTTTGACCCCCCCCCCTGGGTCACTGACATGTGGGCCCTGCCTGTTAGTCAAACCTAGTTTAGTGTTTAATTTAATTTTAATTAGTCAGTTAACTAACTGTGACACTGACCAGTGGGTCCCACTGGTCAGGTTTGACCTGGGCCGCCCTGTTGACTGGCTGACGTCAGCATGATGTCAAATCTGACGCAGTAAAGGATTTTCTGGGATTTTTAGATTTAAAAATAATTCAGGAAATTCCAGAAAATGCTTTAAACTTCAAAAAATCATATAAATTCAAGAGTAGCTCAGATGGAAAAGATTTATATATGAAAATTGATCAGAAAAATCCAATCTTTCCAATGGCACTAGTTTCATGCATGTTTGAGCAAGTTAACCTTTCTGTTTACATTAAAACAAGTTAATGTGCTTAATTAAATAATAATTTGGGACTCAATTTGAATCTTTGATTCAAATGGGCTCAATCCCTTCTGGTTATAGTTGCATTAGCCCAAAACACATGCATCTTGCCATATCATGAGCATGCATCATATTGTTGCATTTGTTTGCTTATTGATTGTATCGCCGGTATTCTCCGTGTTAGGTCCTGCTCCCGAGGATACTTATGCGTATCCAACTGAAGAGCAGTACCCGACAACCACTTTGTCAGGCAAGCAATCATTGATCATTTCGATACAAACCCATCTTCTCGCTCCTGCTCTCTTTTACTACATTAAGACAACAGCGTGTGAACTTCTACTTGCTGCGGTAGTTGAAACCTATTCCCTTGCATGACCTGTCATTGCCACAGTAAATAGTTGAAACCCACTAGCATGTGTAGGAGTTGATTGAGCCATGTGATGTGTGATCCACGATGCTATTTGTTTATGTTGCCTGCTATGCTTAGAGTTGTGTCAGGTCTGGTTCATCTGGGTGATGGATCAGAGTGAAATGATCATACCGGTAAAGAGAAGGAAGTGTGGAATATGTTTGGTAAAGGTATCGATGAAAGGCCATGTAGGAGTACATGGTGGGTTGTTTCATTGGAATCGTCCATAGGACCCGAGATCTGTATGTGTGATTCAAGTTATAGTTACTAGCACGCTTTGGGCTCCGGGCGCTCCAAGCCCTCTCGTCTTATTAACTGCCCATGTTCTCTGTCCAGGAGTTGCAACTAGTTTCTGGTGTTTGTAGTTTACTGGTGGTCGTGCACAACACTGACCCTCGGGGTGGGCTGTGATGCGACAGGTACGTGGCACAATGTACCGGTTGCCCGTTTGGTGACTCGGGAACCCTGTACACATCGTTTGGGGCCGTGAGCGACACCCCGGCCGGATCTCCCCACGGATGGAACCCAAATAGGCTATAAACCTGGACGAGAGACTTGTGTAGTTAGTCAGGTCGTGGCCGACACCCTCGCTGGGCTTCCGCTTGAAGGTTGCCGAGTACATGTCGAGTAAACGGCGATAAGTGGTGGAAGCGTGTGTGAAGAAGTACACCCCTGCAGGGTTATCAATCTATTCGAATAGCCGTTGTTCGCGGTACGGACTACTTGGTTACTCTTACAGTTCATAGACAAGTTGATCGATACTATTAAAAGCCTCAAGACAAGTGTGAGTGCCGTGGATGGCCCTTCCGTAGGATGACGGAAGAGGATCCTCGGTGGTGTATTGTTGTGGTGAGTAGAGGACTCGTGTACGTAGTAATATCTTGCATTCTGTTGAGAATTGTAGTATAGGTTAGCCAAGAGTTAAAGCTGGCTTTCTGCTATGAACTCCACTACCCCCTGTTGATAATGTTGCATGTATGATAGGTTCTGTTGTAAGACTTGCTGAGTACTTTTGTACTCATGTTTGCTTAATAACTGTTGCAGAGGAGAACCCTGCCCCTTCTGATGGGTTCTACATAGACGTTGACGTCGACGAGTAGCTTGTCACCCAGACGGAGATCTGGAGCTTGTGAAGGGCCTTGTAGATAGTCAGGCTACACCAAGCCTATTTTATTTTCTGAGATGTCTGTACCCAGACATGTAGCTTCCGCTTGTGCTTGTATGACTGTATGACTTGAGTGTTGGGTCATGTGACCCCTACCTGTATGGATATGTTATGTATGTCTCTTTGAGCCTCTTAAATAAAGTACTTTGAGTCATAGAGTTCTGTTGTGATGCAATGTTGTATTTGCACATATTGAGCATATTGTGTGTATGATTGAAATGCTTGGTATGTGTGGGATCCGACACCTAGTTGTTTTCCTTTGGTAGCCTATCTTACAAGGAAATGCCTCCTAGTGCTTCCAATGAGCCTTGGTAGCTTGCTACTGCTCGGAACACGTAGGCTGGCCGGCATGTGTCCTTCTTCGTTCCTGTGTCTGTCCCTTAGGGGAAATGTCACGCGTTGTTCCTTTAAGTCCATGTAGCTTGCTACGACTTGGGTTCATACGTTGATGACCGACACGTTCGTTGCTGGGTCATGAATGCCTGTCTCTGTAATTTAGTGCCGCTTTTGGTTTATGACTAGCCATGTCGGCCCGGGTTCTCTGTCATATGGATGCTAGCGACACTGTCATATACGTGTGCCAAAATGCGCAAATGGTCCCGGGCCAGGTAAGGTGGCACCCGTGGGGATACCGTGCGTGAGGCCGCAAAGTGATATGACGTGTTACAGTTAGATCGGTGTGACTTAGGATCGGGGTCCTGACAATTGCGTGAGTGTGAGCAATTGTGAAAGACCTTATGATAGTTGAGTATGTAGGCTTGCTGAAAAGGTCTTATATTGACTCTTTCCGATATTACGATAAATTGCAATTGCTTCAACTAGCAGAGTGGCCCGCCTGATGTGCGGGCTAGAACTTTTTTTATCATGCTAGTGTATTATTTGATTTGTCTATAGAAATTTGTAACCAAATATGATCCACGTTCACAAATATAAGTCATTTTCAAACATAGCTTTGTCTTAGGTAATTTGGTTTTCTCATTGATATATAAATCTATATGTTACGTTGTATTCATGTATATGCTTGTTATCTCCACTATAGTAACTTTTCATAATCAGTCCTATTGTGCAAATTATCAATTCTACATGGGTATTAGTGTTGCGAGGGCATCATCATAAACATGCCTAGTGATTCTCATATTGCCATGTTCAGAATAGTATGGTTCTATAGCCATAGGAATTGTTATGGTAAATGAGATATAACCATAGAAAGTTATATTTAATTAGTTTTTATCTATGGATAAATTATCTTCTCATTATAGAAACACACAATATCATGACCATAAGTGTCGTCTTCATGTGATCTATCCAGCAGAGCAATGGGCAAATGATGTTTATATAAAATTATAGAAGTCAATCAGTTACGTCCAATATAAAAGGGGCCACTGAGATGAATTACCACATGCACAAATATGAAGATACATTAAATTGACTCGTTAGGCATAAACTTTTAATAATAAGTATTATTTGTAAAGATCGTCTAGCTGTGGTATGTTGGATATTTCTAGATCGATTGTTCATTTTCTAGTTAATCGGTATGTGGGAGACTTATGGTAACTATAAACTACCCTAAGCTTTAACCCCTAAGACCCGACAGTACATACTTTGAACGTATGTCATTGTGCTGCTAATATACCATACATCAACTTTACTTATCCGTTTTGCTGGAAAAAAGCATCTAATCAATAATATACCACTATAATACTCATTCTATCAGTTACCTTTTGTTCAGTCTAAATATGAAGGAAGTAAATTCTTTGTCATCCTAACCATACCGGTGAGGGAGTCCGGACACATTGACCAGATGGATCTTAATTATTGCCAAGGATATTTTATTCATGAAAGAACCTATTTGAAAATCATGCTCCACTCTGCGAAAGTCGCTAAGAGAAAAACTAAATCATTCACTAAAGATCAAGTAGTGTAATATTCCACAATTTTGAACCATACATTGAACATTCTGTCAAGAAGTTGGTACAGAATATGACCACCAAGTTACTGAAGCATGATTGTTGTTCAGAATCATGTTATCTTTAGCTTATATTTTTGTTAGCCGATGGGGTTGACGCAGGAAAGTAGTTTCCTCAAGAGTTGAAGAAACAAAAATTAAAGAAATTCACAAACATGCCTTCATACTTGTGATATTTTTTCGTGGCAGTAATTCTACCAATAAAGAGGAGTGTGGTATGCATATAAAAAAAACATCACATATGACTCTAGGCAGGGCGGGCCTAGACGACATTCATTAATGACCCATATATATTGCAGTTTCTGAATGGTACCTGCATCTCCTTTCTCTTTAAACCTAACAGCAAATGCACACCACACCACCAATTAGATAGACGGAACACGTGTGCGTACAACAATTTTTGTGTGATACTACTTCGGAGCCATACAGATTAAAAGGAGGTGAGGATCCGACGGCTCAAACAAATAGATCGTACTGAAATTAGATGGAATTCGTCATACACATAGCACTGCTCTTCGATGGCCACCAATTAAGTTAACAAACGATGTAATTTTTTTATGAAAACTATTCTGATTCCGTTTATACAGCGCTGCAATGGTACCTCTACTGAACACACATAACTAAAGTTGAAGGATCACAACTATATGGTCCAACAATGCACATTAAATCTGTTTATATATATTTCTGCCACAACCATGTGAAGAAAGTGTACCTTCTGACTGGTTTGTTGTACCATGCTGATGCTACGAGCAAAGTAGCTGAGTCAATCTATCTTCACCTGCCCGTGCATTGCATTACAAACATGTACACACTTATGAAGTCGAGGATGCAAATATTCATGATGCACTAAAACCATGTGTGCAAGGTGCAGCTAAATGTTAAGGGTACGAATTTATCTTGGATAAATATTCAAGAAAATAACCGCACAATAATTCTCATGCCGAAATGGTTGTCGGTTCTCATAGGCAATAACCTCATCCTCTATATGGTGTCTGAAAAAAGTTCAAAAACGGAAAAAAAATAAGCATTTAACCTAAAGATTAACTTAGAAATCAAAATTTTGTTGGCAGTGTCGACAGTTCCAAACTTTGAATGGCTCACCTGATAATGACAAACTCATGGTAAGCTAAATCCTAATTAACAGTTGATCACGGCACACAAAAGCAAATGGAAAGTACGAATACTTGTGAAAACTAAACTATATTGCTGTGAAACAAATCATACATTAAAGAAAAATCTTTAAAAGTTGCTTTATTTGAATAGCATAATATTTTAATAACATCTAAGGAACACATACAAAATCAAATTTCATGTGTCCGAAAAATCATTTATCTTTAGGTTACATTAATATAAGCTAATTAATAATATACTGCACTATCACGATGTACAGTGCTTAGGTATGAGGACGTTTCTCCTAATCTGCTTGCCTCCTAAACAAATTTTGAGTAGTACTATATCTTACCTTAATGACGAAGGTAGCACTCATGGCAATATTTTTGACTGGATCCAACTACATGGCAGTTGTAGAATACTTGCCGGGGTGTGTTGTAGATAGCCAGGAGCATGTTTTGCTCTCAGGATGCATCTCCTTGGGACAATATCTGCAGATTGCTAACTGCACAAAGATCCGTTTCAACCGATTAGAAAGATGCCCTTGTACACAAAGCATCTCAATAGCAATACACGCATGTACGCATCAAGGAAAGTTAGCTACGCTAGCTAACCAACATGCGGCCGGCCGGAAAAGTTACTTACCCACGCACAAACTACACACAAGAAGAGTCAATTTAATAAATCATAAACCTAGACGGACACTGCTTATATGCTGGCAGCGCCTCCATATGAAGGAAGAGACCTAGAGCTGCACCCGGATGCCAGCCGGATGGTGCCGAGGATAGTATCAAGAGGGAGACGTTTGTTCATCTGTTTTCTTCCGGCGTCCATATCCTATCGATATCCCTTGACGTCTGCAAGGCTGCGCCAACAACCCATCGAGAGTTTTTTTCATTATTAGGTTAAAAGTTTGATTATGAGAGACCAGATATGACACGTTAGCATTTATTTAGTTACGACAACGCTATATAAATATATATGTTAAGCATATCTAACGGTTACAAGATTGTAATTTTAAAAGACCCACCAGATCGAGGGCTAGTATTTTCTAATTAACGTGGATTTTTTAGACTAATTCGCTTGCTTCTGGTTAACCGGTCATTTACTTTTTATATATAAATAGATGACCGAGACAAAAGTTTGTCAGTTTCCAATGAAGTTTATGATGCATATTTGATATTGTGGATGAATTGTTACTTTAGCATAATGATCATATGACTATATTTATATAAGTTGCTGATTTTGAGAACGATCATGATGCCCTCATGTACGTATTCTATTTTTATCGACACCTCTATCTCTAAACATCTGGACATATTTTTGGATATCGGCTTTCGCTTGAGGACAAGCGAGGTCTAAGCTTGGGGGAGTTGATACGTCCATTTTGCATCATGCTTACAAGTTGATATTTATGGCATTATGGGTTGTTCATACATGTTTTGTCACAATACTTATGCCTTTTCCCTCTTATTTTGCAAGGTTTACATGAGGAAGGGGAAATGCTGGCAGCTGGAATTCTGGGCTGGAAAGGGAGAAAACTCTGGAAACCTATTCTGCACAACTCCAAAAGCCCCGAAACTCCACAGAACATTTTTTCGGAAAATATAAAAAATATCTGGTGAAAGAAATCCACGAGAGGGGCCACTGGCTGGCCTCGAGGGTGGGGGGCACGCCCCCCTGCCTCGAGGGCCAGTCGGTGGGCCCCAGCTGCCCATCTTCTCCTATATGAAGCGTTTTGACCTGGAAAAAATCAATAAGAGGCTTTCGGGACCAGACGTCGCCGTCTCGAGGCGGAACCGAGGCGGAAACCAATCTAGGGCTCCGGCAGAGCTGTTCTGCCAGGGATACTTCCCTCCGGGAGGGGGAAATCATCACCGCCGTCATCACCAACAACTCTCCCATCTTGGGGAGAGCTATCTTAATCAACATCTTCACCAGCACCATCTCCTCTCAAAACCTAGTTCATCTCTTGTATCCAATCTTTGTACCCAAACCTCAGATTGGTACCTGTGGGTTGCTAGTAGTGTTGATTACTCCTTGTAGTTGATGCTAGTTGGTTTATTTGGTGGAAGATCATATGTTCAGATCCATTATTCATATTAATATCCCTCTGATCATGAACAATATTATGTATTGTGAGTAGTTGCTTTTGTTCCTGAGGACATGGGAGAAGTCCTTCTATTAGTAGTCATGTGAATTTGGTCTTCGTTCGATATTTTGATGAGATGTATGTTGTCTCTCCTCTAGTGGTGTCATGTGAACATCGACTACGTCACACTTCACCATTATTTGGGCTTAGAGGAAGGCATTGGGAAGTAATAAGTAGATGATGGGTTGCTAGAGTGACAGAAGCTTAAACCCTAGTTTATGTGTTGCTTCGTAAGGGGCCAATTTGGATCCATATGTTTCAGGCTATGGTTAGGTTTACCTTAATACTTCTTTTGTAGTTGTGGATGCTTGCATTAGAGGTTAATCATAAGTGGGAGGCTTGTACAAGTAAGGGCAGCACCCAAGCACCGGTCCACCCGCATACCAAATTATCAAAGTACCGAACGTGAATCAGATGATTGTGATGAAAACTAGCTTGACGATAATTCCCATATGTCCTCGGGAGCGCTTTACCTTGCATAAGAGTTTGTCCATGCTTTTCCTTTGCTACAAAAAGGATTGGGCCTCCTTGCTGCACCTTATTTACTTTTACTGTTTGTCACTTGCTACCAATTATCTTATCACAAAACTATCTGTTACCTATAATTTCAGGGCTTGCAGAAAATACCTTACTGAAAACTGCCTATCATTTCCTTCTGCTCCTCGTTGGATTCGACACACTTACTTATCGAAAGGACTACAATAGATGCCCTACACTTGTGGGACATCATTGTTGCCTACCATGTTCTTTTGTTTGTATGAGATTCTGCAGTTATTACCATGAGATAGATAGATACGTATCTTCTTCTTTACATCACCTCTCGCTGTTGTAAGACCAATCACCAATAGGAAAAATATATCAGAAAATACTATGATATTTAGTTATGGATTGAACATGGCATTTGATAAGATGGTAACACATGAAATGAGTAAGAAGGCATTGGTTATAAATGGAGCGCAGGTAAAATGCAACTATAGTATAAAACATAGAAAATAATAGTGAAGACCGAAAGAGACTAACTTGACATAAATTTCAAACAGCTTTGCTTTGAACACTTCATATTCGCACTAGTAGAAAACGGGGCAATGGTCCAGCCCATTAGTCCCGGTTCAGTCCAGAACCGGGACCAATGGGGGCATTGGACCCGGTTCGTGAGCCCAGGGGGCCAGCCGAGCCACGTGGGCCATTGGTCCCGGTTCGTCTGGACCTTTTGGTCCCGGTTGGTGCGACGAACCGGGATCAATGGGTCTTGCTCCTGGCCCACCACCATTGGTCCTGGTTGGTGACTTGAACCGGGACCAAAGGCTCCCCTTTAGTCCCGGTTCATATCACCAACCGGGACCAATGAGGTGCCTATATATACCCCCTCGCGTAAGAGCTAAGCACACTGCTTTTTTCTGGCCGAGGGGGAGAGGGCTTGGTGGTGCTCTAGCTCACCTCCTATGCACACAACGTATTCGATGGAATGCCCGAGCCACACTAGTTAAGCTTTTCTCCTCTCGAAGCTCGAACTCGAAGCTCCATTTTCTCCAAGATTTGTCTAGGTTTAGCGATCCGTCACGTCCCGTCCCCATCTTCGCCACCGTCGATCGCCACCGCCGATCTCGTCACCGGCACCACCGTGGTGAGCCTCTTGTTAAGTACATGCTTTTCTTACTTTTATTATTGCTTGTTATTATTGCTTTCGATAGATATTTGTCTAATTTTCTTACGTTTATTATTGCTTGCTATTATATAGTGCGATGGTTTTGATATCCGCCCACGTGGGCCCTCGTCCTGTCTACGATTCGGATGTGGTATATTATCTTTAATTTATAACTATTTGTTTTAGTGTTTAGGACAATTATGCCGACCAACCTGACATGCATAGATGTTTTTATATGTCTAGGAGGTAGTTGAACCGGAAATTCCAACCGACCCTCTTGTGGAGAGGTTAAATTTAGTTGAAGAGGAAAACATTTCCTTGAAGAAAAAATTAGAAAAAATGGAGGAGGAGAAGATGGAATTGGAGTTGCATGTTGCGGAAGTCGTCGATGATCACAAGATCAAGATGGACCCTATTGTCGAGAGGTTAAATTTAGTTGAAGAAGAAAACAATTTCTTGAAGGAAAAAATAAAAAAAATTGAGGACGAGAAGATGATATTGGAGTTGCATGTTGCGGATTTCGTCGATGATCACAAGATCAAGATGGATGCAATGCGGTTGAAGATTAGAAAGATTAGAAAATATGCCATTCATACCGAGGCTTGGTATCATTATGCCGTTGGATCAATTGTTACCTTGGTTGCGATTATGATCGCATTTGTTTTCGCATTGAAATGTTTTACATAGTTTCAATGTATGGTGAAAATTAATTAGATGCTCTGGAGAGCTATATGTTGTTAGATGAGAACTATGTATGTACTTTGGTTTTAATGTGATGATGAACTTCTATTAATTTGGTCACTTAGTTATCTATTTATGATGTTCTGTAATGGTTTTTGACACACTTAATTATATATAATGCACGCAGATGAACCGACAATGGATGTACGGTGACAGACACACCTCTGAGTACATTAAGGGCGTGCATGAGTTTCTCAATGCGGCTGAGGCAAACAAGCAGAATGGTTTTATGTGTTGTCCATGCACTAAATGTGGGAATACGATGTCTTACTCTAACCGGAAAATCCTTCACTCCCACCTACTTTACAAGGGTTTCATGCCACACTATAATGTTTGGACGAGGCACGGAGAAATAGGGGTTATGATGGAAGACGGCAAAGAATAAGAGTACGATGACAACTATGTGCCCCTTGAATACGGTGATGCTGCAATGGGGGAGCTGGTGAAGATCAAGAGGAACCAGATGATGTGCCCAATGACGCTGCAACGGGTGAAGCTGCTGAAGATCAAGAGGAACCAGACGATGTGCCCGATGATGATGATCTCCGCCGGGTTATTGTCGATGCAAGGACGCAATGCGAAAGTCAAAAGGAGAAGCTGAAGTTCGATCGCATGTTAGAGGATCACAAAAAAGGGTTGTACCCCAATTGCGAAGATGGCAACACAAAGCTCGGTACCATACTGGAATTGCTGTAGTGGAAGGCAGAGAATGATGTGGCTGACAAAGGATTTGAGAAGCTACTGAAAATATTGAAGAAAAAGCTTCCAAAGGATAACGAATTGCCCGACAGTACATACGCAGCAAAGAAGGTCGTATGCCCTCTAGGATTGGAGGTGCAGAAGATACATGCATGCCCTAATGACTGCATCCTCTACCGCGGTGCATACAAGGATCTGAACGCATGCCCGATATGTGGTGCATTGCGGTATAAGATGAGACGAGATGATCCTGGTGATATTGACGGCGAGCCTGCCAGGAAGAGGGTTCCTGCGAAGGTGATGTGGTATGCTCCTATAATACCACGGTTGAAACGTCTTTTCAAAAACGGAGAGCATGCCAAGTTGATGCGATGGCACAGTGAGGACCGTAAGAAAGATGGGAAGTTGAGAGCACCCGCTGAAAGGTCGCAGTGGAGAAAAATCGAGAGAAAGTACTAGGATGAGTTTGCAAAGGACCCAAGGAACGTATGGTTTTCTTTAAGCATGGATGGCATTAATCCTTTCGGGGAGCAGAGCAGCAATCACAGCACCTAGCCCGTGACTCTATGTATGTATAACCTTCCTCCTTGGATGTGCATGAAGTGGAAGTTCATTATGATGCCAGTTATCATCCAAGGCCCTAAGCAACCCGGCAACGACATTGATGTGTACCTAAGGCCATTAGTTGAAGAACTTTTACAGCTGTGGAATGGAAACGGTGTACTTGCATGGGATGAGCACAGATAGGGGGAATTTAACCTAAAGGCGTTGCTGTTCGTGACCATCAACGATTGGCCCGCTCTCAGTAATTTTTCAGGACAGACAAACAAAGGATACCACGCATGCGCGCACTGTTTAGATGACACTGAAAGTATATACCTGGACAAATGCAGGAAGAATGTGTACATGGGCCATCGTCGATTTCTTCCGACCAACCATCAACGTCGAAAGAAAGGCAAGCATTTCAAAGGCGAGGCAGATCACCGGAAGAAGCCCGCCATGCGTATCGGTGATCACGTACTTGCTATGGTCAATGATTTACACGTAATCTTTGGAAAGGGCCCCGGCGCCCTAGCTATTCCGAATGACGCTGAGGGACACGCACCCATGTGGAAGAAGAAATCTATATTTTGGGACCTACCCTACTGGAAAGACCTAGAGGTCCGCTCTTCAATCGACGTGATGCACGTGACGAAGAACCTTTGCGTGAACCAGCTAGGCTTCTTGGGCGTGTATGGAAAGACAAAAGATACACCTGAGGCACGGGAGGACCTGCAACGTTTGCACGAAAAAGACGGCATGCCTCTGAAGCAGTATGAAGGTCCTGCCAGCTACGCTCTTACGAAAGAAGAGAAAGAAATCTTCTTTGAATGCCTTCTCAGTATGAAGGTCCCGACTGGCTTCTCGTCGAATATAAAGGGAATAATAAATATGCAAGAGAAAAAGTTCCGGAACCTAAAGTCTCATGACTGCCACGTGATTATGATGCAACTGCTTCCGGTTGCATTGAGGGGGCTTCTACCGGAAAATGTCCGATTAGCCATTTTGAAGCTATGTGCATTCCTCAATGCAATCTCTCAGAAGGTGAGCGATCCAGAAATCGTACCAAGGCTAAGGAGTGATGTGGCGCAATGTCTTGTCAGATTCGAGCTGGTGTTCCCACCATCCTTCTTCAATATCATGACGCACGTCCTAGTTCATCTAGTCGACGAGATTGTCATTCTGGGGCCTGTATTTCTACACAATATGTTCCCCTTTGAGAGGTTCATGGGATTCCTAAAGAAATATGTCCATAACCGTGCTAGGCCAGAAGGAAGCATCTCCATGGGCCATCAAACAGAGGATGTCATCGGGTTTTGTGTTGACTTCATTCCTCGCCTTAATAAGATAGGTCTCCCTAAATCGTGGTATGAGGGGAGACTGACTGGAAAAGGCACGCTTGGAAGTAAATTGTGGTATGGACGGATATTCTTGGTCTCAAGCACACTACACAGTTCTACAGAACTCTACCTTGGTGACCCCGTATGTCGATGAACAAAAGAACAGTCTGCGCTCCAAACACCCGGAGCAGTGCGATGACTGGATTACATGTGAACACATCAGGACTTTCAGCAGTAGGTTGGAAACACGTCTCAGAGGTGACAACACTGTTTGTGATGAGCTGTACTTGTTGTCCAGGGGACCATCTTTGACTGTATTGATTTACAAAGGATACGAGATAAATGGGAATACATTTTACACAATTGTCCACGATCAAAAGAGCAAAACAGCGGTGTCCGCTTTGATGCAACAACCGAGAGGGGAAAGGACACATATTATGGTTACATAATGGACATATGGGAACTTGACTACGGACATGATTTTAAGGTCTCTTTGTTTTAAGTGTAAATGGGTCAATCTGTCAGGAGGCGGGGTACAGGTAGACCCACAGTACGGAATGACAACAGTGGATCTGAAAAATCTTGGGTACACTGACAAACCGTTTGTCCTAGCCAATGATGTGGCACAGGTTATCTATGTGAAGGACATGTCTACCAGACCGAGAAAAAGAAAAGATAAGGAAGCGAATACATCATACGATGAGCCAAAGCGCCACATAGTTCTTTCAGGAAAAAGGGACATCCTGGGAGTGTAGGGTGACAGACATATCTGAATAATATGAAAAGTTTCATGAAATTCCTCCCTTCAAAGTCAAGGCTGACCCAAGCATCCTGATAAACGATGAAGATTATCCATGGTTACGGTGCAATAAGCAAATGACACCAGCAAAAAAAAAGTGAAGACTTTTTTCCGCAACTATTATAATGATACCATGCCAACTTTGTAACAAACGAGTATGATACCATTGTCCGTTTTGTACATGCACATGCTATGCCAACTTTTTCAGAGTTCATTTGAAAACTATGAATTTAGGTTGAATTTTCTCTATAGGTGCATCTATGTTCATTTTATTAGTAAAGTTAACCACAAACTTGTGATTCACACAAATTTCAAAGAATTCAAATTTGAAAACTAATGGCACTAACAGAAAGTTTATAATTAAAAAATAAAGCAAAAAACAAAAGAAAATAAGTAATGCAGAAAACAAAACAAAAAATCCAGAAAAAATAGGGCTCGTCCCTGGCCCATGACCATTAGTCCCGGTTTGTGCCATAAACCGGGACTAAAGGGTTGGTCCTGTTGCGCTCAGAGTTTAGTCCCACCACGCCAACCGAAGGGCGCCCACACCGGTTTATAAGCCCGTCCCTCTCTCCCTTGTTGAGCTCCTCTCAAAGTGAAAATGGATGCCCCTATACAGGGAATTTGACCTAAATTCATAATGAATTTCTCTGAAATTCATTGAAATTGATTATGAATTTAGGTTGAATTCTCTCTATATGCGCATCTATGTTCATTTTTTAGTAAAGTTAATCACAAACTTGTGATTCACACAAATTTTAAAAAATTCAAATTTTAACTATTCAAATTTGAAAACTAATGGCACTAACAGAAAGTTTATAATTTTTCTAAAACTAATGGCACTAACAGAAAGTTTATAATTTTGCTGACTTAAAAGCAAAAAGAATTAAAAAATAAAGAAAATAACAAAAGAAAATAAATAATGCAGAAAATAAAAGAAAAAAACTGAAAAATAAAATAAAAATAGCAATAATAAGTATTTTGTTGTAAGTAGAAACAAAATAAAATAAATAAAGAAACAAAGAAAACAAAAAAACAAAAAAAGTGTTTTCATATTTGAAATCTAATGGCACTAACAGAGAGTTTATAATTTTTCTAAAACGAAAAGCAAACATAATTAAAAAATAAAGCAAAAAAACAAAAGAAAATAAATAATGCAGAAAACAAAACAAAAAAAACTGGAAAAAATAGCAACAATAAGTATTTTGTTGTAAGTAGAAACAAAATAAAATAAATAATGCAACAAAGAAAACAAAAAAAGTGCCACCTACTGGGCCCCCACGACCTGAATACGACTAGAAACCCTACCATGGGCCAGGATTTAGGCCCGCGGGAGGCCCAGTAGGTCCACAGGCACACAGCGGAAGGTTAGGCCCAAAAGCCTGCAATTGAGAGGAGCTCGAGAGGGCAGAGGCAGTGGGGCTTATAAACAACTCCGAGCCCCTGACAACTAGTGAGGTGGGAGTAAAGATTTTGGCCGCGGGGCAGCACAGGGCCTTTGGTCCCGGTTGGTGGCACCAACCGGGACTAAAGGGGGGTATTGGTACCGGTTCGTGGCACCAACCGGGACCAATGCCCCCCTTTTGTCCCGGTTGGTGCCACCAACTGGGACCAAAGGTCTCTCCTTCTCGCCCTTTGGGCTGCTGAAAAGAAACCTTTGGTCCCGGTTGGTAGCACCAACCGGGACTAGATGGGGCATTGGTCCCGGTTGGTGCCATGAACCAGGACCAATGTCTTTGCTATATAAACCAGCACTTAGCGTTTTTCAGATTTCATCTTCAGTTGCCCCCGGCGACGCCAAGCAAATCGACGCCGCCACGCTGCCCCGTCGTCGTCGCCGCGCAGCCCCGTCTTCGCCGGCCCATCATCGTCGCCCCGCGCCGCCCCGTCGTCGCCCGCTCCTCGGCGCCATCGCCGAGGCCTCCACGACCTCGCCGTCGCCTCTCCGCGCCGGCCCCTGCCCTGCCCAGAGCGCGGCGCCGCCTCTTCCTCAGCCCAGCCCGGACCTCGCCGTCAACGACACCGCCCCCAGTGAGCCCCCGCGCCCCTGCCCTGCCCCCGCCGCCGCCGTCGATGTGGCCGCCGTCGCTGTGGATGTGGCCGCCGTGGCCCCACCGCATATATGCATGTTTTTTTTCTGCATATATATATGATGTTTTTTTTGCATATATGTTGATGTATATATGTTAATGTATGTATGTATATGTATGATTATATATGATGATTTTTTTTAATAGATGATCATATGAATTTTTTTGTTGATTTTTTTTGTTCATATATCGTATGATGTTTTTTTATTGTTGATAGATATGATTTTTTTCATTGTCGTTAGTTGTACTGTTTAGGGTTAGGGTCATCAAGGAAGAAGGAAAATAAGCAAGAAACTGGGACATGAGGGGGGGTCGATATACCCCCTCCCGGATAACTTCGACATGAGGGGGGTCGATATACCCCCTCCTCGATAAATTTACTAAGTTAAAATGTTCTCGTGTTGGGGGGGAGAAGAAAAGAGAGGAAGAAGAGGAGAGATAAATAAGAAGAAGAAAAAAGAAGAAAAATAAGAGGGGAAGAAGAAAGGAATAGAGGAGAAGAGAGAAAATAGAATAATTCCTTTCTTCTTCTCCTCTTTTTTTTCTTTTTTTTCTTCGATCTTCTCCTCTTGCTATTCCTTTCTTCTTCTCCTCTTTTTATGTCTTCTTCGTTTTCTTATGTTTTATCGGTTCTGTCGTCGTCGATATACCCCTCCCGATAACTTCAACACGAGGGGGGGTGGTCGATATACCCCCTCCCCGATAATATTATTTTCCCATGTACGTATGTCGTGTCGATATAAACTCCCGATAACTTCAACACGTGGGGGGGGGTCGATATACCCCCTCCCGATAACTTCAACACGAGGGGGGGTCGATATACCCCCTCCGGATAACTTCAACACGTGGGGGGGGGTCTGTCGTCGTTGATATACCCCCTCCCCGATAACATTATTTTTCCCGTGTATGTATCTCGTCGTTGTCGATATTACCCCCTCCTTGAAGCGTTCTCGAGGCCCCCACTAACCCTTGAAGCGTTGTCGAGGCCACCGAAACCCTAGAGAAGCAGCTTCGAGGCCACAAATTAATATATATGATTCCTTACTGTGATTAGCTAGCTAGTTCTACGTTTGCCATTAATATATCCATCTGTCATGTTTGAATAATAATTGCCATGTTATAAATATTTGTAGAAACTATGGATGACACCCCCCGAGATGAAGCACAAGAAGCGATGTTGCTGGACATAATTGCAAACGGACGTGATGTCGTCTTGTCGTTTCTCAACGACACCGATGAGCTGTTGGAAAGAGAGGATGAAGAAGCAGGCTATGATTATGATGGCTCCCGTGACCCAATGCACATGCAAGAAGTAGACCGTGAGGACGGCTCCGGTGACCCAATGCCGGTGCAAGAAGGAGACAGTGATGACGGCTCCGGTGACCGAACCGTGTCCGGCCAGCAGGTATATATATTAGTTAAGCCTGTGCTAACTAGTTAATTGATGCATTCATTGTTTTGGTATGTACACATATTAATTAACTCTCGTCTTTGTTCTTTTTTCTAGCCCTCCGGATGGAGCACATCTTCGGTAAGGAGACGAGGCCCGAAGAAAAAGTTGAGCTCAGATGAAAAGTTTAAGATCATAGAAATCGCGCGCACCGGCCAACCGATTGAACCCATCCGGACAAAGAACACATTTGTTAATCAGTGCGGGGTTCTGGTTAGGGACAAGATCCCGATCATCATCCAGCAATGGTTAAAGCCGGCTGCAGAAGACCCTCAGGTGCCTTATGTCACTGATATGCAGAAAGAAGATCTTTGGACTGAGCTGAAGTCAAATTTCACCCTACCGCCAGAGGATGATCCGGCGAAGCCAGTTAAAGAGGAATTAATCAAGTCTTTTGCTCTTACGAAGATGGCAGACCTATTCAGGAGGTGGAAGAAAGTCCTGAATAAGTTTGTCCGCAAAAAAAAGACACCAGAATTCAAGGGCATATATGAGAAGATCAGAGATGACTGGCCCGCATTTGTGGCCTATAAGACATCGGGAAAGAGTAAGAAGATGTCGGCGACAAACAAGCAAAATGCTGCGAAGAAGATGCATCACCATCGCACGGGGTCAGGTGGCTACCTCAGAGCCCGGCCCAAGTGGGCCAAGGCTGAGAATGATCTGCTTCATAAAGGGATCAAACCAGAGACAATGAACTGGCTAGACCGTTGCAGGACTTGGTTCTTCGGGGCTGGCGGAACCTTGGACCCTATATCAGGGTGGTGCATTTGGACGGATGAGCAATTGGAAATACAACTCAAGAAGCTTCGGCACTATATCAAACCAGCACAGCAAGGGACGTTCGTTCCCGACAGAGAGAATGACGAGCTCACAATGGCCCTCGGGAATCCTGAGCGCCCTGGACGGACACGAGGCACGCCATGCTCCGTTCCGTGGAGTGATGGGTTTTCGGACGCAGGCGGTTACAAATGCCACGAGAGGAGGAAGAAAGTGCAGCAGACCGAACTGCAGGCACTACACGCTATCTCCCCCGAAACTACCCCGCCATCTCAGCGGAGAAGCAGCGTGGCTTCCACCAAGCTGCTTCAGCCGGAGCATGTCTTGACGGCTCCTGCCAGCTATCCCGTGGATGCTATCACGGAGTCTCAAAATTGCCACCTTATGACGCAATGGATTAATATGGAGGTCAAGGCGGCTGCTGGCTCTATTTATCCTACTGGACCCGGCGCAACTTTTCACTGCCGGCCAATTCCAGAAGGATATGCTAGGGTAATGGTGGATGAAATAACGGAGGGATTTGAGGACCTCCAGCTTGACCACCCTACCAGTGAAGGGGAGACTCGGCTGGGTTCTTCTCTGAAGACTCCATGCCTATGGCGGAAGGACCTCATCAACCTTCAGAACTGGACGCCTCCGCCTCCTCCTCTCCTCCGGCGAGTCAGGCCACTCCGCGTCCTCCACCGCCTCCTCCTCCGGCGAGTGACGATCAGGGCACTCTGGCTCCTTCTCCGGTGCGTGGCGGCACTCTGCCTCCTTCTCCGCCTGCGCCGACACGCCCGAGCAGCCAGCCTCCTCCTTCTCCGCCTCGTCAGCAAGGGCGAAAGAGACCCGCTGCCGCTCCGGGTGCTCCGGCGCGTCGTAGTCCTTCTCCTCCGCCGCGTAAGCAAGGAAAGAAGACAGCCGCTCCGTTTGGTCTGCCGGCGTCTAGCAGTACAGCCAGAGGCGGGAGGCAATACAGATTCGGTCCTTCCCTCACGCCTCTAGAGAAGTTACCATATGAGAGGTCCGACGAGGAAAACGCGAATATCGCTAAAGCCGAAGTGAAGTACTGGCTTGAAGGGTTGAAAGCACAGAGACATCCACTTCCGGAGGAGAAGATAGATCTGGTGAAAGCAAAGTGCACTTTGGCTGCCCTGAAGAAACCAGCAAAGTGTCGCCGAAAGACAACTATGACCGCATTATTGAAAAGTCATTTCACGAAGCGAAGCGGTCGGGAAGTACTAGAAGTGATCAAAGGTTAGCAGAAGGACGAGCTGGGAAACAAATTGCCCAGCTCGGCGAACAAGCGGACCAATCATGCCCCCCGCTCAAGGTGTCTAGCGACATCGTCGCTAATGATCCGAGGATGGTGCCCGGTTATAACAATCTTGGAGATTACCTGCCCGACGATGTACATTATGATTTCTTGGAGGTGCAGATACAAAGATACGAGTACGGGAAGCCTCTCGTCAAAGATGAAAGATCTCTATCAACGATGATGCGAAGATTGCATGATTGCTACTTGAAAATATGCAGAGAGTCTTGGGGGAGGGATAGTTTGTATGTGAGAGTTAAACTGGAGCATGACCTCGTTGGAATTGAACTGTTGCCTATTCCATTTGAGGAGTTCTATCAGTTTTTCAATCAATTGGCCCTCGATAAAGCAACGGTCACCTGCTACTGTCTGTAGTACTACTTCTGTCATTAAGTCTCTCTATATAGCTCAGACCTTTCATTGCATGTATTTATAATTATCCTCACTATATTATGCAGATTGAAGATCATCGAATTGAAGAAAAGTCAAGTCGGTGATATTGGGTTCATTAACACATATCTCATAGATGCAACTGAGGTTAATTGCGTGCCGCAGATACCGAGGCCAACTTGCTACGATCATTGGTAGTAAATGAAAACAAAGATATAATACTCTTTCCTTACAACTTCAAGTGAGTGTTACTGTCTTGTGCATATTCTGTTTCCCTTATATATTAGTCAAGGTTATAGTAATGTAATTGATGAGTTAATGCATGCGTGCACAGCTTCCACTATATTCTCCTAGAGATTAAGCTTGAGCAGGGAGTAGTAACTGTCTTGGACTCTAAACGAAAAGATCCCAAGGAGTATGCGGACATGACTCAAATGGTCGAGAAGTAAGTTAAATTGATCATTATCCACCATGCATATCAGCAACTTTGTTCATTTCTGATATCAAGTAATTGTTTTCTTTGTCTGGCAGGGTTTGGAGAAAATTCACCAAAAAAGCTCCGGGACTGCCGAAGCAGCTGGAATTTAGACACCCAAAAGTAAGTACTATATAGTAGCATGTTCCGCACATCTCCTATTGATTCAAGCGCTAGTTTCATCAATACCATTTGGCATTCTTGCTTATCAGTTCGATTGACCTCTATTTCTTGTAAAGTGGTTGTGGCAGGAACAAGGGAATGATTTCTGTGGATACTACATTTGCGAGTCCATCCGCCACACGACCTGTGAGCGGGGCTACTCTGACGCACAATTTGAAGTGCGTAAGCAATAATATTCACAATTTTATTTCATTGCCATCATTTGTGTTGAGTTTCATTGTATTGACCCCCTTCTTCAAATTAGATCTTTCGGATGCGGAATGAACTCCTACCACCAGATCGTCTGCGAGCAATTCAAGAGGAATTGGCGGCATTCTTCCTTGACCACGGGATCGTTGACGGAGAATACTATGTGGACCATGCGTCCGTATGATAGGAGATTATATTTGTAAGAGATAATTATTGTATATATGTACCCGGTAGTGTCAGATAGATATACGAGAACTTGTTGTTCGACCAATCTCTCGGAGAAGGAGAGGGTCGATATCACTTCTCTCTGTATGCATATATATGTTGATGATGATCTTCTGTTTCCTTCGTTTGCTTACTAGCTAGCTAGCGTGTCTAGTCCTCTCTATATGTATGTATAGTACGTAGCGTCGACCAAGCACGGACATAAGAGAGGACACTTCTCTCTATTAATTAGCTAGCTAACACAATATATGAAACACCTAAATTAACCCCCCAAAACCCCCAACCCCCCCCCCCTCAAAAAAACAAA
>LR738715.1:828229828-828290118 GCA_902687465.1 Secale cereale | reverse complement strand
CGCCCACGGCCCCGACCCCGACCCAGGCTCCGGCCCCGTTGCTCGACCCCGACCCCGACCCCACCCTCTGTAAGGCCCCCACCGCTCCTCCTCTCTATGGTAGCTAGGTTTTTTGGTTAATTCACTTAGGTTTTAGTTAGGGCAGATGGTTAATTGGGATATATATTTAGTTATGAATTTAGCTAGGTTTTTTCTTCAAGTTCTATATTTTTCTACCTTTTATATGCAAATTTGAAGTGGACATGTGATATGTGAACATGTGATGTTTTGGACATGTTATATTTGGAATTTGGACATGTCATTTGGACATGATGATTATGTGCAGTGTAAATGATTTGAGTGGCCTATGTTACGCCGGAATGTTGATTCATTTCCGTTCCGGTGAATTTCAGGCGCTCGATATGTCCATTTTTTAGCAAAGTTCCATGTCCCAAAACCAAGCAAGAAGGATGGATTCGCGCATAAAACTAACTTCTGCTACATCCATGTCCCAAAACCAAGCAAGAAGGATGGATTCTACATTGTCCATCTCATGATTGAGTTCAGCACAGATCACCAAAAGCTTCGCATGACAAGCAGAAATGATGATCATATCCACAAGTGGCTAGAATCTCAAGGAGAAGCGGATTATAAACTTAGAGATTACTTCTTTCGCATCCAAAGGGGCATTGCGATGATCATCATGAAAGAAGTCGTCACTGAGAAGGGGATGTTCCACCACGGCCCTATATCGCGAGCTGACGTCCGAACTCGCATAGGCATGCAACGTCTAGACCTCACGCCGTTCAAGAAGCTAGGGTCCATCCTTGATGATATGGAAGGATGGAACTTCTAGTGATTTATGATGCCGATGATGATGATATGTGTCGGTTCAACTTGTATACTTTCTGTAGCGATGAAACTTTGTGATGTCCACGGCCCTGCCGAACTTGCGTAACGCTACTTTGTTAGTTTGCTTACGATGACCTGTGTACCTCTAGTTATTTAGTTTGCGTACTGTATGTTGCATCTAGTTACTAACCCTTTCTTTTTCATGTTGCTCTAGTATAATTTGTTGCATATGATTGTACATCCTCTTGATGAAGATGCATCTCTAACAGGTACCTAGTTTCTTGATGGCGAGATGCCAGTGCTATGCCGTGTACAACGGGAAGGTTCCGGGGGTGTACAACGAGTGGCCTGAGTGTCAGACGTTGTAGTTGCAAGTATTCGAGACTTGCATGTATCGCTATTTTCGAGATGATGACGAGATACCACTTTGTGTTGGATGATGATTATGATGAGACTATTTGTCTGTATATGCTATGATTACATTTGTGGCCTCACAGCCATTTGTATGTGTATCATGATGACATTTGTATCTGCTAAACATTCTTGTATAAAGCATGTTCAAATACAAAACAAATATACAGAAAAAAACAAAAACTACTAAAATTAGCAGTAGTGAGTGGGGAAAAGTTAGCAGCAGCGTTACAGTAGCAGTAGCGCGTCCAGCCAAAGTGTGCTAGATCTATAAGCAATAGCGAGCTTGTGCGAAGCACGCTGCTGCTACACTTGTATAGCAGTAGCGCGGGCGTGCACGCGCTGCTGCTAAGGGTTAGCTGTAGCGCCTTATTAGTAGCGCCGGTCCCCGCGCTACAAATATACCTAGAACCCGCGTTGCTGCGAGGCTTTTCCCTAGTAGTGTAATCAATTACATGCATACTAAAGTAGGAGAAACGAGGATCTAATCATCTACTTATTTTTGTGGTGATGCTTGCCATTGCTCTGCTTCCGGCTGGATCCGTGGCCGTTTTGGGGAAGGAGGCACTTCGTCATGTCAACGATCTGCCTGTACATGTCATAGCTTGTGTACACCTCCTTGATAGCATACACGACGTGAGCTTTGTCAAGTTTCTCCATCCAGGCCGAGTGCCAAGCACGCTTGTCCTTGTTGCACGAATCCTTCATGTCTCTGTAATAAGGGTCGATGATGGCCTCGGCGAGGTGAACTAGAGAGTCCTTCTCATGCTCCTTGCTGCCCCAGATCTTGTATTGGCCCTAGATGTCGACATGATTCTGGCAGGCCATGCCCGAATTCTCGAGCGCCTTTACATCGTTGGTGATGTCCAGCATAGCAAACATGCAGTGGGGGCTATTGACAAACCTTGCGAAACGGTCGCAAGGTGATAACCCGCAAGTATAGGGGATCGCAACAGTTTGCGAGGGTAGAGTATTCAACCCAAATTTATAGATTCGACACAAGGGGACCCAAAGAATATTCTCAAGTATTAGTAGTTGAGTTGTCAATTCAACCACACTTAAAAGACTTAATATCTGCAGCAAAGTATTTAGTAGCAAAGTAGTATGGAAGTAACGGTAATGGTGGCAAAAGTAATAGTAGCAGTTTTTGTAGCAATTGTAACAGTGGCAACGAAAAAGTAACTAAGCAAAGATCCATATGTGAAAAGCTCATAGGCAATGGATCAGTGATGGATAATTATGTCGGATGCGATTCCTCATGCAACAGTTATAACATAGGGTGACACAGAACTAGCTCCAGTTCATCAATGTAATGTAGGCATGTATTCCGAATATAGTCATACGTGCTTATGGAAAAGAACTTGCATGAAATCTTTTGTTCTACCCTCCTGTGGCAGCGGGGTCCTATTGGAAACTAAGGGATATTAAGGCCTCCTTTTAATAGAGTACCGGACCAAAGCATTAACACTTAGTGAATACATGAACTCCTCAAACTACAGTCATCACCGTGAGTGGTCCCGATTATTGTCACTTCTGGGTTGCCGGATCGTAACACATAGTAGGTGACTTTTGACTTGCAAGATAGGATCAAGAAGTCACATGTATTCATGAAAATATAATAGGTTCAGATCTAAAATCATGGCACTCAGGCCCTAGTGACAAGCATTAAGCATAGCAAAGTCATAGCAACATCAATCTTAGAACATAATGGATACTAGGGATCAAACCCTAACAAAACTAACTCGATTACATGGTAAATCTCATCCAACCCATCACCGTCCAACAAGCCTACAATGGGATTACTCACACACGGCAGTGAGCATCTTGAAATTGGTGATGGAGGATGGTTGATGATGACGATGGTGACGGATTCCCCTCTCCGGAGCCCCGAACGGACTCCAGATCAGCCCTCTCGAGGAAGATTTAGGCTTGGCGATGGCTCCGTATCGTAAAACGCGATGAATCCTTCTCCCTGATTTTTTCCTCCCCGAAAGTGACTATATGGAGTTGGGGTTGAGGTCGGTGTAGTCCCAGGGAGCCCAAGAGGCAGGGGGGCCGCCCCAGGGGGCGCCCTGCACCCTCATGGACAGGGTGTGGGCCCCCTGATGCTGATTCTTTTGCCAATATTTTTCATTAATTCCAAAACGTGTCTCCGTGGATTTTCAGGTCATTCCAAGAACTTTTATTTCTGCACAAAAATAACACCATGGCAGTTCTGTTGAAAACAGCGTCAGTCTGGGTTAGTTCCATCCAAATCATGCAAGTTAGAGTCCAAAACAAGGGAAAACGTGTTTGAAAAGTAGATACGTTGGAGATGAATCAACTCCCCCAAGCTTAAACATTTGCTTGTCCTCAAGCAATTCAGTTGACAAACTGAAAGTGATAAAGAAAAACTTTTACAAACTCGGTTTGATCTTGTTGTTGCAAATATGTAAAGCCAGCATTCAAGTTTTCAGCAAAGATTATGAACTAACCAGATTCACAATAACATTTAGGTCTCATGTTTACTCATATCAATGGCATAACCAACTAGCGAGCAATAATAATAAATCTCGGATGACAACACTTTCTCAAAACAATCATAACATGATATAACAAGATGGTATCTCGCTAGCCCTTTCTGAGACCGCAAAACATAAATGCAGAGCACCCCTAAAGATCAAGGACTGACTAGACATTGCAATTCATGGTAAAAGAGATCCAGTCACAGTCATACTCAATGTAAATTAATAGCAATGCATGCGAATGACAGCGGTGCTCTCCAACTGGTGCTTTTTAATAAGAGGATGATGACTCAACATAAAAGTAAATAGATATGCCCTTCGCAGAGGGAAGCAGGGATTTGTAGAGGTGCTAGAGCTCGAGTTTTGAAACAGAGATAAATAATATTTTGAGTGGCATACTTTCATTGTCAACATAACAACCAAGAGATCTCGATATCTTCCATGCTACACACATTATAGGCGGTTCCCAAACAGAATGGTAAAGTTTATACTCCCCCACCACCAACAAACATCAATTCATGGCTTGTCCGAAACAACGGGCATCGTCCAAATAACAACAATCCTGGGGGAGTTTTGTTTGCAATTATTTTGATTTGATTTGAGCATGGGACTGGGCATCCCGGTTGCCGGCCATTTTCTCGTGAATGATGAGCGGAGTCCACTCATCATTAGAATAACCCACCTAGCATGGAAGATATATACAACCCTAGTTGATACATGAGCTATTCGAGCATACAAAACAAAATTTCATTTGAAGGTTTAGAGTTTGGCATATACAAATTTACTTGTAACGGCAGGTAAATACCGCATATATGAAGGTATGGTGGACTCATATGAAATAACTTTGGGGTCTATGGAAGTGGATGCACAAGCAGTATTCCCGCTTAGTACAAGTGAAGGCTAGAAAGAGACTGGGAAGCGACCAACTAGAGAGCGACATCAGTCATGAACATGCATTAAGATTAATCAACAATGAGGGCAAGCACGAGTAGGATATAAATCACCATGAACATAAATATCGTGGAGGCGATGTTGATTTTGTTTCAACTACATGCGTGAACATGTGCCATGTCAAGCCACTCGAATCATTCAAAGGAGGATACCATCCTATCATACCACATCACAATCATTTTAATAGCATGTTGGCACGCAAGGTAAACCATTATAAACTCCTAGCTAATTAATCATGGCATGAGCAACTATAATCTCTAATTATCATTGCAAACATGTTTCATTCATAATAGGCTGAATCAGGAATGATGAACTAATCTTATTTCGAAAAACAAGATAGGTCGAGTTCTTACCAGCTTCTCTCATCTCAATCAGTCCATCATATATCGTCATTGTTTCCTTTCACTCGCATGACCGAACGGTGTGGATAATAATAATAGTGCACGTGCATTGGACTAAGCTGGAATCTGCAAGCATTTAATACAAGGGAGAAGACAAGGTAATAAGGGCTCTTGGTTAAATCAACAATAATACATATGAGAGCCACTCAACATTTTCATCATGGTCTTCTCCTCTCGACCCCCAAAGAAAAGAAATGAAATAAAACTATTTACACGGGAAAGCTCCCAACAAGCAAAAGAAGAACGAGAAATCTTTTTGGGTTTTCTTTTAATTACTACTACTACAGGCATGGAAAGTAAACTAGCTAAGAGCTACAACTAAATTTTTTGGGTTTTTCTTAAGGTTTTTTAGACACACAAGACGAAGGCTTAGAAAAGAAAATAAAGTAGCATGGATAGTACAATGAAAAAGTATGAGCACCGACAACTAGAATGAGTGTGGGAACATGAATGTAATGTCGGTGAGAAATACGTACTCCCCCAAGCTTAGGCTTTTGGCCTAAGTTGGTATATGCCCACGGATCGAAGCTACTCTCTCCGGTGTACTGAGGAGGGTCCTCAGGGTGCCACTGGTTGGCGATCTCCTCCGGATCCCACTAACAAACAGACTATCGTTAAGGGTCAAGTGGTGGCTCAGGCTCAGGCTCTAGGACTTGTGTCAGCCTCCAGTATGCATAAATGGCCTCGGGCAAGATGAGATACGTGCGTGAAAGTATGTTAAACAAAGAGGGTGCAAGCAAGGTAATAATCTCAGAGTGAGTTTTATCAAATATCAAATTATACTTAAGCATCTTATTCTTATTTTTAATAATAAATCCATGTGCTACCATACTCTTATAATATAGAAAAATAGGGGGCAAGAACTTTTCCTCTTTCTCATAATGCCTAATAGGTATCTCAAAGTGTTTAGTAAGGCGGGAAGCAAAGATGCCTCCGAAGATGGGGCCCTTTGTACGGTTCCGACTTAATCGTTTAGCAACAATAGCGCCTAAGCTGAAAGTTGTATCACGAAACAAAGCATGGCGCAAAATGACAAGATCGTGAGCACTAAGATTTCCACTATTCCCGTGACCAGTTAAGCATCTACTAGAAAATATCGCAAAGTAACATAGAACAGGAAAATGTATACTAGTAATTCTTGCATCGGAAACTTTCCTCGTTTCCCCTACAACAATTCTATCAATAAATCCATCCACATCACTAAGATGTGGTTCCTCGATGCTGCCCACGAAGGGTATCTTGCAGACCCAACAAAAATCATGGAGTGACATCTCCTTAACCTCATCATATAAGTGAAACTCCACTAAAGGCGGGGATTTCTTAGCATGGAAATAAAAAATTTACACAAAAATATTAGTGAGTAGGAGATATTGTTTGCGCTGGTCGTGGAGGAAGTCAGTGAGGCCTGCATTCTCAGCCAAGTAATAAAAGTCATCGTAAATTCCGGCGGCTCTCAAGAACGCATCACAAGGCCATTCGCACGGCCAAACCTCCACAGTGCGAGGAAGATTGTATTTGGGCTTTTTATTCTCCCCATTCTACTTATCCTTCGAGCTTCGGCTCGAAGAGCTCCTCAACAATCTCTTCATCATTTTCTTTCTCTGAAATTTTTAGTGACTCAAAATAAAAGTGAACCAAACTCAACGAGATTGATAGCAACTACTCCCACAAGTGCTTAGAGGCTATATCCTGCATTAAAACTACTTTGGACCATATAAATTTGTCATGCAAGCTCAAGAACAGGATCACCTTATCAGCAAAAATTTGCAATAAATAAAGCACTAGAACAAAAACTAATTGGACCATTGGAGGAGTCACATACCGAAGAACAATCCACCAAAACAGTTTTGTGAATGGAGCTTTGAGCAAAGAGATCGAAAATGGCAGCAAGATGAGCTAGAACACGGGTTTGAGCTATGGGAGGATTTTTCTGGAGGAAGACGAAGTGAGTGGGTGCTGGAATAAGTGGAGGGGGTCCACGTGGGGCCCACGAGGCAGAGGGTGCGCCCTAGGGGGGTGGGCATGCCCTGTGCCATCGTGGCCTAATGGTGGGCCCCCCCGGTGTGTTCTAAGTGCTAGAAATTCTAAATATTCTACAAAAAATCATATTTTATTTTCAGGACATTTGGAGAACTTTTATTTTCGTGGTATTTTTATTGAAAGGATAATTCAGAAAATAGACAGAAAATACTATTTTGCTTTATTTAGTCTAAATTACAGAAAGTAAAAGGAGGGTACGGAGAGTCGTGCTTTCTAACTTCATCCATCTCGTGCTCATCAAAAGGAATCCACTAACAAGGTTGATCAAGTCTTGTTAAGAAACTCTTTCCGAATAACATGAAACCGGAGAATTTTCGAATAACACTAGATTACCTCAAAGGGGATATGCATGTCCCCAGCAATAAGAATGTCATATTTCTTCTTGACAGTAGGAAGAGGGAATTGAAACCTCCAATAGTAATCGTTGAAATTTTTCCATTAGAATTGATATTGTGGACTTGAGGTTGTTTCCTCGGAAAGCTTACCATATGCTCATTACCATTAACATGAAAAGTGTCGTTGCCTTTATTGCAATCAATAACAGCACCTGCAGTATTCAAAAAGGGTCTACCAAGGATAATCGACATACTATCGTCCTCAGGAATATCAAGAATAACAAAGGCCATTAAAATAGTAACGTTTGCAACCACAACAGGCACATCCTCCCAAATATCGACAGGTATAGCAATTAATTTATCGGCCATTTGCAAAGATATTTCAGTTGGTCTCAAGTTATTCAAATCAAGTCTACGATATAAAGAGAGAGGCATAACACTAACACCGGCTCCAAGATCACATAAAGCGGTTTTAACATAGTTTCTTTTAATGGAGCATGGTATAGTTGGTACTCCTAGATCTCCTACTGTCTTTGGTATTCCACCTTTAAAAGTATAATTAGCAAGCATGGTGGGAATTTCAGCTTCTGATATCTTTTTTTATTTGTAACAATATATTTCATATACTTAGCATAAGGGTTCATTTTAAGCATATCAGTCAAACACATAGCAAAAAGATAGGTCTAATCATTTCAGCAAAGCGCTCATAATCCTCATCACCCTTTTTTTTGGATGGTGTCGGGGATATATGCCGTGGTGTAACCCGCCAGATGTATGACCCGGCTGGAGCTTGGCGACTCACTGGCGAGCCGCCCGGACCTGGCGGTTTACGGGCAACCCGCCTAAACATTGCGGATTACTGGTGACCCGGCGGGCGGGTCAGACGGATAATGACCCACAAGTGTAGGGAATCTATCGTAGTCCTTTCGATAAGTAAGAGTGTCGAACCCAACGAGGAGTAGAAGGAAACGATAGGCAGTTTTCAGTAAGGTATTGTCTGCAAGTACTGAAATTATAGGTAACACGTAGTTTTGTGATAAGGTAATTGGTAGCAAGTGACAAAAGGCAAAAGTAAATAAGGGCAGCAAGGTGACCCAATCCTTTTTGTAGCAAAGGACAAGCCTGGACAAACTCTTATATGAAGGAAAGCGCTCCTGAGGACACATGGGAATTATCGTCAAGCTAGTTTTCATCACGATCATCTGATTCGCGTTCGGTACTTTAATAATTTGGTATGTGGGTGGACCGGTGCTTGGGTGCTGTCCTTTCTTGGACAAGCCTCCCACTTATGATTAACCTCTAATGCAAGCATCCACAACTACAAAATAAGTATTAAGGTAAACCTGACCATAGCATGAAACAAGTGGATCCAAATCAGCCCCTTACGAAGCAACGCACAAACTAGGGTTTAAGCTTTTGTCACTCTAGCAACCCATCATCTACTTATTACTTCCCAATGCCTTCCTCTAGGCCCAAATAATGGTGAAGTGTCATGTAGTCTATGTTCACATGACACCACTAGAGGAGAGACAACATACATCTCATCAAAATATCGAACGAAGACCAAATTCACATGACTACTAATAGCAAGACTTCTCCCATATCCTCAGGAACAAAAGCAACTACTCACAACAAATAATCTTGTTCATGATCAGAGGTGTATTAATATGCATAATGGATCTGAACATATGATCTTCCACCAAATAAACCAACTAGCATCAACTACAAGGAGTAATCAACACTACTAGCAACCCACAGGTACCAATCTGAGGTTTGGGTACAAAGATTGGATACAAGAGATGAACTAGGGTTTGAGAGGAGATGGTGCTGGTGAAGATGTTGATGAAGATTGCCCTCCCCAAGATGGGAGAGTTGTTGGTGATGACGGCGGTGACGATTTCCCCCACCCGAAGGGAAGTATCCCCGGTAGAACAGCTCTGCCGGAGCCATAGATTGGTTTCCGCCAAGGTTCCGCCTCGAGACGGCGGCGTCTTGTCCGGAAAGCCTCCCTCTGATTTTTTTTCCAGGTCAAAACACCTCATATAGGAGAACATGGGCATCAGGGGGCCCACGAGACAGGGGGGCGCGCCCAGAGAGGGAGGCGCGTCCCCCACCCTCATGGACAGCAGGTGGCCCCCCTCGTGATCTTCTTTCGCCGGATATTTTTTATATTTTCTGAAACGGAGTTCTATGAAGTTTAGGGGCTTTTGGAGTTGTGCAGAATAGGTTTCTAGAGTTTGCTTATTTTCCAGCCCAGAATTCCTGCTGCCGGCATTCTCCCTCTTCATGTAAACCTTGTAAAATAAGAGAGAAAAGGCATAAGGCATCCCCTCTTTCGTCTTTGTCTATCGGTAACTTTACTTGAGACTATATTTTTATTCACCACATGATATGTGTTTTGCTTGGAGTGTTATGTATGATTTGAGTCTTTGCTTTTTAGTTTACCACAATCATCCTTGATGTACACACCTTTTGAGAGAGATACACATGAATCGGAATTTATTAGAATACTCTATGTGCTTCACTTATATCTTTTGAGCTAGATAGTTTTGCTCTAGTGCTTCACTTATATCTTTTTAGAGAATGGTGGTGGTTTTATTTTGTAGAAATTATTGATCTCTCATGCTTCACTTATATTATTTTGAGAGTCTTTCAGAACAGCATGGTAATTTGCTTTGGTTATAAAATTAGTCCTAATATTATAGGCATCCAACATGGGTATAATAAAAATGTTCATATAAAGTGCATTGAATATTATGAGAAGTTTGATACTTGATGATTGTTTTGAGATATGAGGATGGTGATATTAGAGTCATGCTAGTAGAGTAGTTGTGAATTCGAGAAATACTTGTGTTGACGTTTGCATGTCATGTAGCATGCACGTATGGTAACCGTTGTGTGAAAATTTTGAAGCATGAGGTATTTCACTGAGTGTCATCCTTTGTGTGGAGGTCAGGATCGCGCAATGGTTAACTCCTACCAACCCTTCCCCTAGGAGCATGTGTGTAGTACTTTGTTTTGATGACTTGTAGATTTTTGCAATAAGTATGTGAGTTCTTTATGACTAATGTTGAGTCCATGGATTATACGCACTCTCACCCTTCCACCATTGCTAGCCTCTCTTGTACCGCGCAACTTTCGCCGGTACCATACACCCACCATATATCTTCCTCAAAACAGCCACCATACCTACCTATCATGGCATTTCCATAGCCATCCCGAGATATATTGCCATGCAACTTTCCACCGTTCCGTTTATTATGACACGCTTCATCATTGTCATATTGCCATGCATGATCATGTAGTTGACATCATATTTGTGGCAAGGCCACCATGCATAATTTTTCATACATGTCACTCTTGATTCATTGCACATCCCACTACACCGCCAGAGGCATTCATATAGAGTCATACTTTGTTCTAGTATCGAGTTGTAATCTTTGAGTTGTAAATAAATAGAAGTGTGATGATCATCATTATTAGAGAATTGTCCCAAATAAAAAAGGAGCAAAAAAGAAGGAAAGGCCAAAGAAAAAGAAAGTCACAAAAAAATAAAAAAGGGAAAAGGTAAAAAGGGACAATGCTACTATCTTTTTCCACACTTGTGCTTCAAAATAGCACCTTGATCTTCATGATAGAGAGACTCTTGTTTTGTCACTTTCATATACTAGTGGGAATTTTTATTATAGAAATTGGCTTGTATATTCCAACGATGGGCTTCCTCAAATGCCATAGGTCTTCGTGAGCAAGAAAGTTGGATGCACACCCACTTCGTTTCTTTTGTTGAGCTTTCATACATTTATAGCTCTAGTGCATCCGTTGCATGGCAATCCCTACTCACTCACATTGATATTTATTGATGGGAATCTCCATAGCCCATTAATACGCCTAGTTGATGTGAGACCATCTTCCTCTTTTGTCTTCTCCACAACCACCACTCTATTCCACCTATAGTGTTATATCCATGGCTCATGCTCATGTATTGCATGAAAGTTGAAAAAGTTTGAAAAATTTTAAGTATGAAACAATTGCTTGGCTGAAACCGGCGTTGTGCATGATTTGAGTATTTTGTGTGATGAAGATGGAGCATAGCCAAACTATATGATTTTGTGGGGATGAACTTTCTTTGGCCATGTTATTTTGAGAAGACATAATTGCTTTGTTAGTATGCTTGAAGTATTATTATTCTTATGTCAATTGTAAACTTTTGTCTTGAATCTTTTGGATCTAAACATTCATGCCACAATAAAGAAAATTACATTGAGAATTTTTTTGGGTCGCATTCCACATCAAAAATTCTATTTTTATCATTTACCTACTCGAGGACGAGCAGGAATTAAGCTTGGGGATGCTTGATACGTCTCCAACGTATCTATAATTTTTTATTGTTCCATGCTATTATATATTCTGTTTTGGATGTTTAATGGGCTTTATTATACACTTTTATATTATTATTAGGACTAACCTACTAACCCAAGGCCTAGTGCAAATTGCTGTTTTTTTGCCTATTTTAGTGTTTCGCAGAAAAGGAATATCAAACGGAGTCCAAATGGAATGAAACCTTCGGGAGGATCATTTTTGGAACAAATCCAACCCAGAAGACTTGGAGTACACGCCAGGGAAGCCACGGAGTGGCCACGAGGCAGGGGGCGCGCCCAGAGGGGTAGGCGCACCCCCCACCCTCGTGGGCCCCCCATAGCTCCACCGGCATCCTCCTTCCTCCTATATATATCCATGTACCCTGAAAACTTTAGAGAGCACCACAAAACCCTAATTCTACCGCTGCAACCTTCTGTACCCGTGAGATCCCATCTTGGGGCCTGTTTCGGAGCTCCATCGGAGAGGGAATCGATCACGGAGGGCTTTTACATCAACACTGTCACACCCTGCATTTTGTAACATGTCATTTGCATCAATGAAGCATGAAAAAATTGGACTAGCAAAAAAATTTGGCATCATTTGGCTTTTATTTGGAATTGAGTTTTTCTTTCTGTGTTTTTCAAGTGCTCATTAAAGTCAACTACTACCTCTTGTAGAATTCATCTCCTTACCCAAAACTTCTGCCCAATGATCATACCAAGTGTTTATAGCAGTATAGTATTTTCTATAAAATTAATTTGGCCAAAATGTATTTTCCAAAATTAGTATTCCAAAAACCCTTGAATTGAGGTTTGCACTGCAAGTGCTTGATTTAGGGTGAGAAAAGTATTTCAAAAGGTATATTTGAAACCTAGTAGATATAGGACTCCCAGAAACCACAAAAGTATAATTTTAAAAGTTATTTTCCTATTTTATTTAAAAGCTTTTTCTCAAGGCCAGAAATGGTCTTTAATAGGAAAAAAATATTTAAGTATTTCAAAAATATTTGCCAAAATTCAGGGAGACTCATAGGACATATATTGTCCATATATAAGAGTTTCAACACTTGGTTATGTTCAAAATATTGGGCTAATCCCTCAGAAACCCTTTCTGGATATTTCAAGCTTTTGAAATATTTACAAAGGAAGTATTCTCTAAAAATTCCAGGGAAATTCTATCATGTCATATATGACATATTTGATGATCTTGCCAAGCCCCATGCCTTGGGAAGCAAGAAAACATCATCAAAACCCCGCAAAACCATTCTGTCCATATCTGAAGTTTGAGCAACTTTACATTGGCAAACTTATCCAAATGCCCTCAAACTTGGTGCACATGCTAGAATGGTCTAATAAGGCATCTAGACCAAATGGCACAAGCTTTGGAGAAGGGTAACTTGATTAGAGTACCCCAAAACCATTTATGTTCAAATTCAAATTTGAACAACTTTACATTACCAACTTTTTACTTGGGGCTTCAAACTTTGTGGGCATGATCATAACCCCAAATGATGACACTACACAAAGTGGTGCATCAAGGGGAGATGATTAGCTTGACTTAAACATGGTGAAACCATTTCTGTTGATTTCTAGGGTTCACCAGAGTTACATTGGCAAGTTTCTTCAAACAAGCCCAAACTTGGTGAAACACCCTATTTCCATATGCCATTTAATCCTGTTAAGTGTCATGGCTAGTGGAGATCATTTGACTGCTCTAAACATCATCAAACACCTTCTGCCATTTTACCAAAACCACTGTTTTGGCCCCTTTTACTATTTACTTTTGCTTCAACTTTTTACCACAGCCTCACCTAGTCACCTTCTACCTCCAGTAAGTCTCCCATGACCAGAGTTCAATAATTGAAGGGTGAAAACCCCAATTTACCTTGCTGGGCAGCCCAGTTCTTACCTTCTCTCAGCTTCCCTCCTCTCCCACTGGACAACCAAGGCATCCAAGGCCACAGCCAGATTGTTTACTCTATGCTTGACCCCCCAGACACGATGGACGCGCCCAGCTAGCCAACGGCATGCAAAAGGCACGCTCCAGAGCACGCTACAGTGCACGCCCGCACTGTAGCCTCGCCCAATCAGTCGGCCCCGACCACCTCGTGCTCCCCTCTCGCGTCGTTCAATGCGCCTCGGCGTCCGCAACGTCACCCGGCGCTGTCCCCCTCCTCCTCCTCCCTCCAGTGGACGCCCTCACACGCGCGCCGGCCACCCGCGATCTCCAGTCTTCGGCCTCACACGCGCGCAGCTCCGGAAGCTTCACCCGCTCCCTCTCTTCCTCTCCTCCGCCCTGGACCTCGTCCAGCAACCCCGCAGACACCTCCCCGGCGCCTCCCGTGCCCTGTGGCAACGAGCAGAGGCTCGCCGGCGCACAGGTCCACGGCACCTCGCCGTCCACCTATAAATAGACCCCCCTGAGCCCCTCCTCTCCTCACCAGTCGCACTCTCCCTCTCTCAATCTTCCCCCTGAGCCACTCGCCTCACTCCAGACAGGCCCGAGGTCGAGATCGAGCTCGAACTGCATCGCGGCGACTCGCCGCCGTCTGCTTGGTACAGGCCGCCCCAGCCACTTCTCTCACTCGATCTAGCACCACGGCACCACACTGACGCGTTTCCCCCTCTTTCCCCTCTCTGCAGCTGCCGGAATCGACCGAAACAGCCTCCACCCGAAGCTCCTCCGCCGTGTGACCTCGCCGTCGACGAACCAGGCCCCACCGGCGACCCGCACCACGTCCAACAGATCGGCGACATCTTGCTGAGTCCATCCCTGCCCTTAGCTCGCCCCGCCGTGCCCGGAAACGTCGCCGGTGAGCTCGCAGGCTCTCTGCCGGAGGGTTAGGGATGACAGGCGGGCCCTGCCTGTCAGCCTCCCCTCGCCCTCGCCCCTCTCTCCTCTCACTGACGCCGGGCCCCGCCCGTCAGGTTTGAAAACCCTGGCGCGCGCTGGCGCCGTGCGGTGGGCTGTTTTCGCCCTGGGCCTGCTGCACTATTGCACAGGACCCTTTCTCCTTTTTCTTTTATGTGGATTTTCAAATAATTCCACAGAATTATATATATCCAAATGAATTTATTCCAGTTCCTAAAAACTTGTAATAATCCAACCTATTTAATGATGTCACTTTCACCCATATCCATGAACATTTTCTGTTCTGCTCAAATTTAAATTCATATTTGAACATTAAAACTTCTGTTCTAATATTCATGTACCCCATTCTGCCACTCCAAAACTCAAACTAAGAATTTTGGCCATCTTAGTTTTCCCTCCATTATTTGATAAAAATAAGTTGACATTTTTCAGAGCACTTTGGTTTTTTTGTTTTTATTGTGGTCTTATTTTCCCGTTGTTTATTGCGACGATTAGATACCGTATTTGACGAGGTTGCTGAAGAAGAAGGAGGGGAAGGATTTGAAGACTTTGAAGACCAAGCCAATCCAAGCAAGCAGCCCTTTGACCATGATACCCTTGTGTTCTTCGGAACCCATTTATTTCTGAATGCATGATGATAAGAGTGACGGTGGTGACCTAGTTGAGGACCACCACATGATGCATGCTTTATTCATGATCTTGCTAAATGCTTAGATACAATGCAAATGATTAGTAGTGATGCTTAGTGATGCATGTGTGCCATGAAACCTTCGTGGTTGCATTCTTTTCAAAAAAAAACCATCGGGGGCCCCTAATGCCCGAGGGTGATGTTGAGTTAGGTCATCACCTGAGGAAGAAGTGATGTGCCGATAAAGATCTTGTGTGTGGGTGAAATGATGGATTAGATTTATGTGTGACTACCGTCCCAACCAAACATGTGCAACCACTCTACCCCTTATGGGACGGGGCATTATTGATTACTTAGGCCGATACTAGCATGGTGCCCACATTACTAGTGACGGGGAAGACTTGAGGTCTTTCCCGGGACAGGGTCGTGCTTGGATAGACGACCATGACTGTTTTTACAGGGCACCGGACACACCGTTGGTCCCTTCGTGTACGCGTGACATTGAAATTAGGGCAAGTACCATGATTTATCGTTTGTACTCGAGGGCCGTGTACCAACGAGTGGACCCTATGCTAGTGTCATCTGGGGAAAGATAATGACCGAGTGCTTCCCCCGAGTACTTGAGGTACTGCGGGGTCGTGGGTGACACGAAAGCTTCCCGGATCTTGTGGGTAAAGTGTGCAACCTCTGCAGAGTGTAAAACTATTCGAATAGCCGTGTCCACGGTCATGGACAGTTGGGTGGTGCTACTTAAACTATGTCGAGAATTTTACTATATCGGTGAAAGTATGTGTGTGTGAAGAGTCAAGGTGGTGACTTGACTCGTTGAGTTGAATCCTATTCATGTTGATATCGGTAACATGTCCTCGAGGTTACCTGAATTTATTGATGCATATACTTGATGGTAGAATATTTATTCTAGCTTGTAGCTAGATTGCTCATTGATGTATAATTGCATTATTATCTTGAACCAAATCATGGGTTGCTTGCGAGTACATTCGAAGTACTCATTGGCTTGCCACTGGTTATTTAATTCGCCAGGCATTGGAGGAGCAGGAATATGAAGAAGAATTCTATGGAGACGAACATGCGAACTAGGACGCTATCCTAGTCAGAATGCCTGTAGGGTTAAGGCAGATGGCATGGGTTCTACTTATCTTCGAAGACTTCCGCTATTCGAGTTATTTGCTATTCAGCCCTTGAGGCTTTATCTATGTAAGACTTGGCCATAATGTTCATAATTTGTGTAAGACGGTATGTGTGGATGTAAGACTCTTGTTATTCAGCTTCTGTGTGTTCAGTGAGCATTGATCTCTGGGATCACTGTGCACGTGCATTCAGGTGATCTCGACTCTTAAGTCGGGGTCCCCACAAAGCTGGTATCAGAGCCATCCTGACTGTAGGAAGCCTTAGTTAGCATGGGCGTTAGTTAGATGAGACCCCTTTTTCAAAAACCTTCTGAACCTCTCTTCTTTTCTAAACCTTACCAACCTGAGATATCATTGGCTTATTAACCTCTCCTATTCAACCTTTGTAGATGGCCGCTGTACCTGAAGAGCAACTGACCACTGGGTTTCCCTTGCTTCTCGAGGATAGCCTCCAGGTGTGCCAGTTCCACCGAGCGCCCATCCTCACCTACCTTGAGCATTGGGTTAGCGACACTGATGTGGATGTCGGTGTACTAAAGTAGGGGTACCATAGTATCCCGACTTGTGCACGGGCAGTAGCAGCGTCGCGTGGCAGGGCTTGCCACGCGCTCGCCAAGGCCCGCTTTGGTTCCTTTGGAGCCATTCAAGAATAAAGTATTCGAGTTAAAGAAACAAGGCCCCGGCAAGAGGAGCTTGCCGGGAAGGCCGCTCCAAGCTCATAACCACCCCTTTAGCACAAGACCCTGGCAAGGGGAGCTTGCCAGGAAGGCCAAAGCATGGCATTGCAGAAGACTTGCCGTGGCGCATCGCGCGCCCCGGCAAGGCCCGGAGAGCGACAAGCTTCCGGGCGCGGCAAGGTAGCGACCGCGGCAAAGCGCTTGCCGCGGCAAGCTTTCACTGTGTGCCTGTGCTCCAGCTCATCTGGCCACGCGTCGCCCTGGGGCCCTTCCAGAGGCACGTGGTAGATAGCTGTGCAGCCTGGGGTACACAGTGGCAAGCCACGATGACGAGGCCACCATCGTGGCGAACGGAGACGCCCAGACGGACGCTTTTTGCACTATTTGGGGCGACGGCAACGGGCATTCAATGCCCTTGTCCCCCACCGTCAGGGTTAGGTATAAAACACTGTACATACACTGTTACAACTACCACCGATTTTACGTTTTTACCCTCGCCTACGTTGCCACCTGTCGGTGACCCCTTTGAACTATAAAAGGAGGCCCATGCACAACGTAGAGGGGGTTCCGATTCCAGATCACTCTCACGCTCGGCGTAGCTAACTTCAAGTACTGTAGATCTTCTCGCTCTCGAGCCAAGAACTCAATAACAAACCAAGGCAGGAGTAGGGTTTTACGCATCCGTGCGGCCCGAACCTAGGTAAACTGCTCGCGTGTGCACCTCGATCCGCTCTTTGTGCTCCCTCCGCTCCCTTGCTGTACCGAAAAGGGGCTCCGGTCCCATAGGTGTTCGTGGGCGATCAGTTTCCCCGACATCTTTGGCGCGCCAGGTAGGGGGCGTCGAGGTTGTGCGAACCTGATCTGGCGTTCACGCGGGCGCAATCTTCAGCAACTTCATCAACTTCGTTAACTTCATCAACATGCCGCCGAAGAAGAAAGCTTCGTAGGTAGGAGGCCCGTCCGCGTCGGTCCCGCCGCCACCAGAACCAACGGTCGGTGGGGTAGACGCTGGCGGAAGGACGGATGCCGGCGAGGAGATTCACGGCGCCGCCAAGTCCAAGGAGAAGACGGATGACCGAGCGCACTCCAAGACCTCGGTGTCCGTGCACGCACCGCACCCCTCTCAGGAGGTGCCGGAACGGCAGCGACGTGGTACCCAATGTACCATACGCTTGCTGGGTCAAGGCCAGGTTGGAGCGTCGCGGGACGCTCAAGGCCAACGCGCTGGCACGAGCAAGGCGCGGTCACCGGGGCGAGAACCTGCTCCTTCTAACGCTGTTAGAAGTCCGAGCATATCTCGCTCCTCGCACCGCTCACCAACGCTCCCCTCCACTCCAGCGGAAGCTCTAGCTAGAGCTCAGCTACTCCTCAATTTCCCTCCAGCGGTGGACAAGGCCGAAGACTGGAGGGCCACCATCCAAAGCCTCATCGCCTTCGCCAACAACGACACGCCGCAGCAGCCGGCGACGTCACTGCCACGGCAAGTCAGCCAGGCGCGGGCCGATGGAGACAAGACCGTCGGGGGTGCAACTACCGTGCACTCCCCGCCGCGGAAGCAAAAATCGCCGACTCGCCGGATCAACGTCGACGACGACTCCACGGTGTCGTTGGATCCACGGGCTCGCCGCGATCAGCGCCAAGTCCTCGACGACAGGCAACAAGAAGACGCTCGGACTCGTATCGAGCGTCGAAGAGAAGCGCGACGACAGTCCGAGCAGCGCGCTGGGACCGCTGTCGACATGCACGCGCCCGGCGAACCAGGCAACTTGCCGTACGCAGCAGGTTGCCCTGCGTTCACCCGTGAGCTGCGGCAAGTCCAGTGGCCCAGCATGAAGAACTTCAAGCCCGACGTACCCGAGAAGTACGACGGCAAGACCCATCCCTCAGAGTTCCTCAGCATCTACACCATTGCGGTGCAGGCTGCCGGGGGACGAGACGAGAAGATACTAGCAAACTACTTCCCGCTCGTGCTCAAGCCAAACGTCAAATCTTGGCTCATGCACTTGCCGGAAAACTCCATCTCTTCTTGGGCCGACCTGTGCCATTAGTTTGTCGGCGCCTTCACGGGTGGCCACAAGCCCCATGGCCAGGAAAGTGATCTCCACATACTTGCCCAGAAGGAAGGAGAGTCCCTGCGGAAATACATCCAGATATTCAGCCGCGTCCAGCACAACATCCTGGACGTCCACCCTGCCGCGGTTATTAGCGCGTTCCATCAGAACGTGCATAACCGCAGGATGAGGGAGGAGATGGCAATGTGCAAGATACGAGATGTCAGTGAGCTTTATGCCCTGGCCGACAAGTGCGCGCGCGCTGAAGAAGGGAGGAGACTCCCCGGAGAGGATGTTGGAGCAGGAGGAACGGACAGTGAGGATGCCGCCCCGGCAAGGAAAAACCGGCGGCGGAACAATAAGAAGAAGAAGAACAAGGAAGTACTGGCCGTCGAGCAGTCCGGCAAGCAGGCAGGCGCCAAGAAAGCTCAGGCTGGTGGCTCCGGCAAGGAAGCCGCCACTGTAGCCGCCGACGACAAGCAGGACGGCTCCGACAAGCATTACTGCACGATCCACCGCACCAAGGGCCACGATCTTCAGAACTGCAAAAGGGTCGAATACCTCGTCGAACAGCAAAAGGCTGACTACAAGTGACGCGACAAAGAGAAGGCCCAAGGAGGCGGAGGAGAGTCCGGCAAGAAGCGGCCCTTCAATGGCCAGGGAGGACGCCGCGGCAAGGCCAAGCAGCGGCAAGGAGATAGGCCTCCCCGCGGCCGCGACAAGGACGAAGACGAAGACAACGACGAGGACATGGACGACGGAGACGACAGCGAGCAGGAGTTCCAGAAGGCCATAGAAGTTCTGTGCGTCGATGGAGGTGCCTCTCTGCATACTTCCCACCGCCAACTCAAACAATGGGTGCGGGAAGTTAATGCGGCAGAGCCACCCGTCGAGTCGCGCAAACTCCTGAAGTGGTCCAGCACGCCCATCATCTTCGACATTGAGGACCACCCTGACCGCACGACTGCGGTCGGGTGCTTGCCGATGTTGGTTTCCCCAACCATCCGCAACCTCAAGGTCACCAAGATGCTGGTTGACGGCGGGGCCGGCCTAAACTTGATCTCCTCTGCGGTGGTCCGGAAGCTGCAGATCCCAGACAGCGAGCTCGAGGAAACCGGAACTTTCCAAGGAATTAACCCGGGAAGGAGCAAGCCGAAAGGGAAGATCACACTGCCAGTAACCTTTGGCGGAGAGCTAAACTTCAGAACTGAGAGGATCACCTTTGACGTTGCCGACATCCCGTTGCCATACAACGGGATACTTGGCCGTCCAGCGTTCGCCAAGTTCATGGCAGCCTCTCATTATGCCTACAACATGCTCAAGATGCCAGGCCCGATAAGCATCATCTCTGTCCCCGGCGACAAGAAGGACGCGCTTATATCCACCGACAAGATCTACCGGGACGCAGCAGCCGCGGCAGATAGCAAGACACTTGCCGCTGAAGCTCCCGGGGGGAAGAACAAGACCAAGTCTGGCAAGAGTTCTGGGGCCCACTCCGGCAAACGCACCTCTTCGGAGTGCTGCACTGCCGTCGAGGACGCACCATCAAGCTCCACCGGCAAGTGCAAGAAGGGAATGGCAGCTCCACCTGCAACCAAGAAGGTGTCCGCCAAGGAGGACGGCACTGGTGGTACTTTCACCATCAGTGCCACGCTCGATCCTAAATAGGAAAGCGTGCCCGTTGCTTTCCTGCGGGCGAATGTCGACGTGTTTGCGTGGCAACCGTCTGACATCCCCGGCGTTCCCAGGAAAGTAATTGAGCACAGGCTTGCCGTTTGTCCTCATGCACGGCCCGTCAAGCAGAAGGTTAGAAAGCAAGCAGTGGAGCGCCAAGAGTTTATCGCTGAAGAAATCAAGAAGTTGGAAGCAGCAGGCCTTGTTAGAGGTGTACTTCATCCCACGTGGCTGGCCAACCCTGTTGTCGTGCGCAAGGCTAATGCGAAGTGGAGACTTTGTACAGACTTCACTGATGTAAACAAAGCTTGTCCCAAGGATCCATTTCCCTTGCCGCGCATTGACTAGATCATTGACTCCACGGCTGGGTGTGAGTTGCTTTCGTTTCTTGATGCCTACTCCGGATACCACCAGATATTCATGGCTGAAGAGGATGAAGAGAAGACCGCATTCATTACTCCATGTGGCACTTACTGCTTCATACGCATGCCCTTTGGATTGAAGAATGCGGGTTCAACATTTGCAAGGGTAGTCCACACTGCTTTTGAGCCACAGATACACAGGAATGTTGAAGCTTACATGGATGATATAGTGGTCAAGAGCAAGGACAAGGATACCCTGATTCAAGACCTGGATGAAACATTTGCAAATCTGCGCAAGATACAACTCAAGCTTAACCCCGAGAAGTGTGTGTTCGGAGTCCCCTCCGGCAAGCTTCTCGGGTTCTTTGTGTCCCAGAGGGGGATTGAAGCCAACCCCGACAAGATCAAAGCCATCGAGCAGATCGAAGCTCCAAAGCGCGTCAAGGATGTACGAAGACTTGTCGGCTATGTGGCTGCCCTCAGCAGGTTCATTTCTAAGTCTGCAGAACGCGCCCTGCCGTTTTTCAAAATCTTGAAAAAGGCAGGTCCAATGAAATGGACTCCGGAAGCGGAGGCAGCGCTGCAGGACTTGAAAGGGTACCTATCCTCCACTCCGATACTTGTCGCACCTAGGCCACAAGAGAAGTTGCTGCTCTACTTAGCAGCGACCAATCAAGTGGTTAGTGCTGCGTTGGTAGCGGAAAGGGAGGCAGACGAGGAGTCTACAGCCCTGTCAAGCATATCCAGCGACAAGCAGGGGGCCTCCACGACAAGCTCTGGCCCCGACAAGGATGAGTCTGCGCAGATGCAAGAAGAGGTGCGGAAGAAGATGGTGTAGTGCCCAGTTTATTTTGTCAGTTCCCTCTTCCAGGGGGCTAGGTCAAGGTACTCTGGGGTGCAGAAGCTACTTTTCGGCCTCCTCATGGCCTCGAGAAAGCTGCGCCATTACTTCCAAGCACATGAGATAACAGTGGTCACTCGCTTTCCGTTGAAGAGGATATTGCAAAATCCGGAGGCAACAGGCAGGATTGTCGAGTTGGCACTGGAGCTATCAAGCTTTGGTCTTAAGTTTGAAAGTACTTCAACTATCCAGAGCAGAGCCTTGGCAGAGTTCATAGCAGAATGGACACCAACACCAGATGAAGAGGTTCCAGAGACAAACATCCCCGTCAAAGAAGCGAGCAAAGAATGGGTAATGTACTTTGATGGTGCCTTCTCGCTGCAAGGCGCCGGTGCTGGTGTACTGCTTGTCGCACCCACCGGAGAACACCTCAAGTACGTTGTCCAAATGCACTTTCCCAAGGAGCAAGCAACAAACAATACTGCAGAGTTGAGGGTTTGCTTGCCGGCCTCAGAATTGCAGCAGATCTTGGGATCAAGAAGCTGATTGTGCGGGGAGATTCGTAGTTGGTAGTCCGACAAGTAAACAAGAGCTACCAGAGCCCATTGATGGAAGCTTACGTCGACGAAGTGAGAAAGCTTGAAGAGCACTTTGAAGGCATACAAATGGAGCACGTTCCCAGAGCTCAAAATGACGTCGCAGACGGCCTATCAAAGTGTGCTGCACTAAAGCTACCTGTGGAACCAGGGATCTTCGTGCTCAAGCTAACTCAGCCACCCGTTACACCATCAGTTGGGCAAAGCAAGAAGAGAAAGTTGGTCTCCGGTGACTATTTGCCGGCGGATCTTCCTGAAGTCGCCGCCAAGGTCCCCAAGATCAACGACCGAGTTGCTGAGGAACAGTCTGCTCCTGCGGACCCAAGGGTCCGTACAGTTGAAGCAGGCGTTCCCGGCAAGTCTTGCCCCGGCAAGATTGCCGGGGAGCGTCCAGCTCCGGCCGAGCCGCAGGTTCTTGCCGTGGAAGCTGACGTTCCCGCAGCAGCACTGATGCCTTTAGTCCTCGTTGTTGAGCCTCAGGCTCCAGCATGGGCACAGCAAATTTTCCGTTTTCTTCAAACTGGAGAACTTCCCGAAGAGCCAGAAGAGATAGAGAGAATAACCAGGCAGTCAAGTATGTACCAGTTCGTCGGCAATGAACTATACAGAAGAAGACTCAATGGTGTCAGATTGAAGTGCATTTCCCGGGAAGATGGACAGAAGCTGTTGGCAGAGATACATGGAGGCATATGTGGCCACCACATTGGCGCAAGAGCACTTGCCGGCAAGGCGTTCCGGCAAGGTTTCTTTTGGCCAGAAGCCCTCCAAGATGCAACTGCACAAGTAACCAAGTGTGAAGCGTGCCAGTTCCATGCCAAGCAAATACACCAGCCAGCTCAAGCTCTCCAGACGATCCCTTTGTCCTGGCCCTTTTCGGTCTGGGGGCTCGATATCCTCGGCCCCTTTCCCCGTGCACCCGGGGGCTTTGAGTACTTGTACGTCGCCATCGACAAGTTCACAAAGTGGCCGGAAGTGGAACCTGTGAGAAAGGTGACCACACAGTCAGCAGTCAAGTTCTTCAGGTCAATTGTTTGCCGTTTCGGAATCCCTAACAAGATCATCACCGATAACGGCACACAGTTCACAAGTCGCACCTTCATGCAGTACGTCCAGGACCTTGGCGCCAAGGTCTGCTTCGCTTCTGTTCCTCACCCGAGAAGCAATGGTCAAGTGGAGAGGGCGAATGCTAAAGTGCTGCGCGGACTCAAGACAAGAACTTTCGACAGGCTGCACAAGTGCGGAAGAAACTGGATTGAGGAGTTGCCGGCGGCTCTTTGGTCAATCAGGACGACACCAAATCGAGCCACTGGACAGACACCCTTTGCTCTTGTCTATGGAGCAGAGGCAGTTCTCCCCATGGAACTCGTATACGGGTCTCCTCGAGTGCTCGCTTACGATGAGCTCGAGCAAGAGCAGCTGCGGCAAGATGATGCACTGCTCCTCGAGGAGAACCGTCTTCAGGCTGTTGTACGAGCTGCTCGATACCAGCAAGCTTTGCGCCGCTACCATAGCCGCAAAGTTAGAGCCAGAAGTCTCGAGGAAGGCGACCTTGTTCTTCGGCGCGTTCAGTCCGCCAAGAATTCCAACAAGTTGACGCCGAAGTGGGAAGGCCCTTATCGGGTGAGACAAGTCACAAGGCCCAGCGCTGTCCGCCTTGAGACCGAAGAGGGCTTACCGGTGAGCAACTCCTGGAACATTGAGCATCTTCGCAAGTTTCACCCATAAGGCGCGGTTGCCGTGATCCGCTCCGGCAACCACCTTTTGTACAAATCTTGCCGCTGTTGCATGTAAACCTTTGTACAAAGCCGGGCGCAGACCCCGTGCATCAGTAAAAACTTTTGTGCTTTGCACGACTTGTCATTTCATGCCTTTTCATTTCCTTGCATGTGTTATCTGACACTTTGTGCAGCACACACCCCCGGTAAGCGATAACAAGCCGCAAGGCTCCATATCTGTGTTTACTCCCTTTTTCCTTTTTTCTCTCAAGCAGAAGAAGTTTCCCTCGCGCACAAGTTTGCCGGGGGGGAGGAGACAGTTGTATGGACCAAGTGCTGTTCAAGAAAGGAAAGCCTTGCCGGGAAGCAAACAACTCACAAAAGCTAAGTTGCCAAAGTTTGAGCATTCAAATTTTTTGAATTTTCAAAGTTATCTTCCTTGAACGACCACACTTTGTATGGAAAACCTATGCGCGGAGGAACCTACCCGTGGCTAGCCGTGCCCTTACTTTGTTTCGAGCACGTTCAACGGCTTAAGTGAGCTGCGACAAGTGTCGCGCCCTTACTTCGTTTTCGAGTTCGCTCAACAATCTAAGTGTGTTGCGACTAGCTGCGGCAAGGTTTCTTGCCGGCAGAGGCGTTGCCAGCAGGCTGCTGAAGTTCCGCACTCAGCGCTCGCGGCAAGAGTCCCTTTGCCGGCAAGTTCCCTAAAAGCGAAGGGTAAAAGCATACAAAGTAAAGGAGTTGAACAAGGGAAATAACACTGCATCAACTACCCAAAATAAAGTAATATTACAAGATGACTTGTCGTTGTTCTAATAAACTACTGTCCATGACTTAATTGGCAGCGACAAGGGAAGCGGAAAGAAAACAGCCTAGTCTACATGATCGCCGTCAACTCTCCTGATCTTGCCCACCTTGGCCACGATGGGGGCGACAAGAGCCTTCAGCGCCTCCTGGTCGGCGTCGGGCGGCAAGGTCCGGAGGACGTTCTCAAGGTTGATCCCGGGGTTGCGGTAGACTATCTTTGTCAGCACTCTCTCCACAACTCCCGTGCAAAGCCTACGCGCCTCGTTCGCCAGCTGCGTGGGGATCCTTTCTCGGAGCTGCTCGAGGGCTGGCGCCACTCCCCTGAAGAATAAGCTCAGCTTGGCGCTGTGCGGGAGGTTCGCGTCGGGGGAGTACCCGAGGTGCTCCGTCCCCAGCGCCGCCATCTCCCTGTCGATGTCAGCGGCGGCGGCGACGAGCTCCTCGGTCCACTGCTCCACCGTCTGCCTGAAGTTGTTTTGCGTGAGGGCGGCGCTGTCCAACAGTGCCCTCTCAGCCCGGAGATCTTCCTTCAGCTTCGTCTCCCTGTTCCTGGCGCCGTCAAGTGATTCAGTGAGGGTGGACAGCTTCAATTCCAACTCTGCGATGGAATCCTTGGCGATGGCGAGCTCCTGGCCCTTGTCGGAGAGACGGACCTGCAGCTCCGAGTGGCTGTGGGCGTCTTTCTCCTTCTCCAGTGTGAGCGTGGCAACCTTCTCCTCGCTCTTCTTCAAGTTAAGCTCCAACTGTGCCACCCTCGCCTCCAAGTCTCTCTTGGCGATCTCTGCAGCTGCAGCGGCATCCCTCGCTTCCTGCAGAGCCCCGCCAAGGGATTGCTCGCGCGCGGTAAGGTCGTCCTCATGGCTATCGAGGTCGACCTTCCGCTGCCTCAGCTCACCTTCCCGCCGAGACAGGTCTTCGGCGGCGAGCCGTGGCTGCTCCTCTGCTTCGGCTTTTTCGAGGATGAACGTCTGGTGCGCCTCGGCGAGCTCCTCCCGCTCCTCCGCCAAGTTCCGGAGAGCCGCTTGGTCGGCGGCGCGGAGCTCCTCAGTGTGCTTCTCCAGATTGACGCCTGCCTTGGCAGCCAGAGCCTCTCGGGACTCCAGCTTGGCCTGCCTGGCGCGGTACAGGGCCAGGAGCTTCCGCAGGAGCTGCTCCTCCTCAGGCTCACTGCTGCTGCCGGGCGCGTCGACAAACCTCAGCCCGGCGGAGGCCAGGACTTCCCCATCGAAGACCTCTCCCTCCACGGGCGCCCTCGACGTAGAAGCCCACGGGAGTTGGATGAAGACCCCGTTGGCGGCCTCCAGATAGACGCCCGGCTCGGTCGCCGCAGCAGAAGGGTCGGCGGCCGGTGCAGCGTCCGGGGCTCCTGCGGCCTCAGGGCCGTCAGTGCGGTCACCGGTCCCCTCCTCAGCTGCCGCGTCAGTGGCCGCGGCGGTCTCATCGACGGTGGCCTCCATCTCCATCGGCTCCGGGGTGGACGAGTCTGAAGACAAGAAAAGAAGAAAGAAAGAAGAATTGTCAAGCAAATATCCAAAAAAGAGAAGTTCAAGAGAAGAAAAGCACAAGGGTTACCTGCGCGAGCCTCTTCTTCGACGGGGTTCCTCGCCGGGGGGTCCTCCCTCGGCGGCGTGGTGGTGGCCCCCGCCGGCAGAGGGCCGCTGGCGCCTTCCCTTGGCGGGGTGCTCGCCCTTGGCGGAGTACTCGCCCTTGGTGGGGTACTCGCCCTTGGCGGGGTACTCGCCCTTGGCGGAGTACTCCCCCTTGGCGGGGTATTCTCCCTCGCCGGGGAGCTCCTCCTTGGCGGGGAGGCTAAGACGAGCGGCTCGTCGGGAGCAGTCTCTTGATGCTCCTGAGGCTGTGGCTCTACAAATCAGCAAGCAAACAAGACATTAGCAAGGATAAGAAGCCCACGCGCGCCCGACAAGTGAAGAAGTAAACAGAAGACTTACGCTGGGGGCTGCTCTGCGGAGCAACAGGCTGGTCCGGCAAGCTTGTCGCTGGCGCATCCCCCGCCGCTGCGACAGGCTCGTCCTCAAGGTCGACCACTGGGATCTTGGCCCTCTTCGCCATCCTCTGGGCCAGGGTCCTGGAAGGAAAACAAGATCAGAATCAAGCAACAAAGAGATTCAAGACAAAAAAACAGCAAATTCAAGAAAACAAGTACTTACTCTTCCTCCTCCTCGTCGGAACTGAGGACGGAGAAGTCGAAGTCCGCCTCGCGCGTCCCGGCGCGAGGAGCTGGAGGAGTAGGCTCCCTCGGGCGCTTGGCGGACGCCGGAGCCGTGGTCTGAGAAGACCCCGCTCCGGTCGTCGCCGAGGCCCGAGGAGCGGAAGGAGCGGTGGAACCAGTCCGCGAAGATCCTCCCCCAGGCGCTGCGGAGGCGCGAGGCGCCCCCTTGACAGCCTTGCTCGTCGTGGTGGCGCGCGTCGAGCGACGCTGCGGCTGCTGGCCCGCCGGCTGCTTCGCCGTATCCGTGGCTTTGCGGAGACGCTTCTTCGGTTCAGGCGGAGGACTTGGTAGTGGCGGAGAACTTCCCGAGGAGGAGGAGGAGGAGGAGTCGTCAAGGCCCAGAGACCCGCCTGAGTCTTCTGAAGAATCGCCCGATTCGGCGTCCTCCTCGGCGGGCTCACTTGACTCTGTGCCCTGCCCGACGGCCTCGCTCGTCTCGGCAGGTTGCCCGGCAGGCTTCAGCAGTTTGAGGATCTCTTCCTCCTCGGCCCGACTCACCGCATCCGCTGCATCCGCCTCATCCAAGGAGTACCCGAACTCACCCGCGGCCTTGGCTGCGGCTGCCTCCTCCATTCTGCTGGCGATATATGCCACCTCCCGGTCGGTGGTGTCGCGGGTGAGACCTTTCTTCTCATCGGGGTTGATCGGCAGCTCCACCAAGTTGTCGAAGAAGGTTTGCGCGGCTTCGTCAGAAGGCGCCAGCCAAGTAGAGTCAACCCCGTGGGAGTCGCACAACGGTATCGCCGCGCGGATAGCACTAAGCGACGAATTGTTGCATAGTGAAACTACCCCCCGCGGCGAGGCGAACCACTCCGGGTGTTTGGCGTCGTGCTTGAATAGCTCCTGGAGCATCCCCTTGAGCTCCAGGACAGTGAAATTATAGTTGAGGCCGGGGCGCAGCCTCATGCAGTCCGCCGCATTACCAAACTCCCAAGCAGGCCTCCCCCTCTCCTGCAAGGGAGCAATGCGGCGGCGAAGAAAATCTGCCCCGACCTCACTTACAGTGAGATTGGCTTGCCGGAGGCGAAGAATCCTAGTGAGGGCTATCTTCAGCTTCTCGTCCTCCGGAGCCAGATCACTCCAGTCCTTGCCGCGCACTATTGCAGCCCGGCGCGGGGAAGTAAACTCCTGGGGTTCATCCTCCATGATCCAGCACCAGTCAGCCCTCCACTCCTCCCACTTGCCGCGGAGCTCTCCAATCAAGTATGCATATTTATTATTGAGCCTAAAGATCCAAGAAATCCCACCGGACAGAGGAGACCCAGACTCTACCCGAGGCGTAAAAAAATGGCGGAAGAGGGCTACGTTGGGGGTGACTCCGACAAAGTTTTCGCACAGATGTGCGAAAACGGCCATCGTGAGGACTGCGTTCGGGGTGAAGTCAAGGAGATGGAATCCATAAGTGTTCATAACATCGCAGAAGAATTCGGAGTATGGAGGGCAGAGTCCACAATGGAAGAACAGGACAAAGTAAGGATAACCTCCCGGAAACATGTCGCAGGCTTCGGCGGGGAGAACCCTAGTGCGCGGGTGAGCTTTTGTTTCCCTCGACCAGAAGAGGTAGAACTTGTCCTTCAACTCCCTCGCGCCGAGCCTCGGCGGGAAGACCACCATCCTCTTCCGCATTGCTGCAAGCTTCGCCGCCCGTTCGGCCTTCGCGGCTTTCGCCTTGTCGCCCTTCGGGGCCATGGCGGGGATGGCAAGGGGGGCCGACGGCGCTGGGGAGGCTGGCGGCAGGGGAAGAAGGGCGGAGCGCTGCTCTCTTTCAACCTTCGGGGAGGAGGGGAGCGGCGGGGGTTTCTGGAGGTTGAAGACGCAATGGGGGAAACTGCCCCTGTTTCCTCTGCTTTTAAGGGGGAGAGGGGGACGTTCCGCATTTTCCCATTAAAGAAACAGGCCACGATCTCTCCCACGACGCCGCAATCGACACGTGCCGTTAGGGAGGGATGCGGCGGATACGGAGAGGGCTGCGGCGCGCCGTGGGCCGCGTGTGCCCGTGCACTGTTTTGGGCCTGGCCCAACAGCGTTCGGCACCGTGTGTGGCCCAGGCCCGGGGGCTCCTATCGGTGTACTAAAGTAGGGGTACCTTAGTATCCCGACTTGTGCACGGGCAGTAGCAGCGTCCCGTGGCAGGGCTTGCCACGTGCTCGCCAAGGCCCGCTTTGGTTCCTTTGGAGCCATTCAAGAACAAAGTATTCGAGTTAAAGAAACAAGGCCCCGGCAAGAGGAGCTTGCCGGGAAGGCCGCTCCAGGCTCATAACCACCCCTTTAGCACAAGACCCTGGCAAGGGGAGCTTGCCAGGAAGGCCAAAGCATGGCATTGCAGAAGACTTGCCGTGGCGCATCGCGCGCCCCAGCAAGGCCCGGAGAGTGACAAGCTTCCGGGCGCGGCAAGGTAGCGACCGCGGCAAAGCGCTTGCCGCGGCAAGCTTTCACTGTGTGCCTGCGCTCCAGCTCATCTGGCCACGCGTCGCCCTGGGGCCCTTCCAGGGGCACGTGGCAGATGGCTGTGCAGCCTGGGGTACACGGTGGCAAGCCACGATGACGAGGCCACCATCGTGGCGAACGGAGACGCCCAGACGGACGCTTTTTGCACTATTTGGGGCGATGGCGACGGGCATTCAATGCCCTTGCCCCCACCGTCAGGGTTAGGTACAAAACACTGTACATACACTGTTACAACTACCACCGTTTTTACGTTTTTACCCTCGCCTACGTTGCCACCTGTCGGTGACCCCTTTGAACTATAAAAGGAGGCCCATGCACAACGTAGAGGGGGTTCCGATTCCAGATCACTCTTACGCTCGGCGTAGCTAACTTCAAGTACTGTAGATCTTCTCGCTCTCGAGCCAAGAACTCAATAACAAACCAAGGCAGGAGTAGGGTTTTACGCATCCGTGCGGCCCGAACCTGGGTAAACTGCTCGCGTGTGCACCTCGATCCGCTCTTTGTGCTCCCTCCGCTCCCTTGCCGTACCGAAAAGGGGCTCCGGTCCCATAGGTGTTCGTGGGCGATCAGTTTCCCCGACAGTGGAGTACCATTTGGAAGTGATCGTGAAGGCAAACGATCCTCCCACAAGTTGGTTCTTCGAGGGACCCAAGATGGCAACACTACCTCTCGCTGTCGAGGCTGCTGCACTCAAGGCACTAACCCGTCTCCGCGAGCTTCTTCCGGAGATGGCAGCCAAGATGACAACCCGCTTCTTGCCTTACCGGAAGGAAGGTGAAGATGAAAGCAGCGCACAAGCCCCTCCGCTGAAGGAAGGACTCCCAATTCGATTCCATACCTACTGCAGTCTATGTGCCGACAGCTTGGCACAAGATTTGGCCTCGGAATCGATGAAGCTCCGAGAAGAACTTCACAAGACCAAGGCACTTCTTCGTCGAGCACAAGAGAAGACAGATAGGATCAAGAAGGAAGGTGCGCCTCCCGGACAGTCCGCTATCGCGTACCGAGGCGGAAGGCCCTCAGAAGATGTACCTTCCAAGGATGAAGAACCACCCCGGCGATGTCGTATGACGGCAAGGGAATATCGCAAGCTTTTCCCTGCACCACCAAAAAAACACCGTCGTATCCAACTCCTCCACTCCCCCACACCCTCAAGTGACAAGGGGGCCCAGACAGATGAAGACAAGGAGGAAGACCCAGAAGAGCCGGAATACGCGACCGAGCATTCCGCCGCTTAGGCATTATTCGCAACTCGGATATGCCAGTTCGTGACCTTTACGGTAGGATAGGTCGTGTAACCCCTATGCGCAGTCGAGTCCTTGTATGGTTCATATGAAGCCATCTAGTGTTGCTTTTGTTATGTTTGGATGCACGTCGTATTCTCCCTTCGGGAATATGTAAACGACTGCATCACCCAGTTGAATTTTAATGAATGTGTTTGGCCCTTTCGGCCCTTGCATGATTTGATTAGTGTCACACCCACCCCCTTACTAGGCACCCATCTTTATTGCTTTCCCTCTTCCAAATCATGAGACCTTTTACCGCTCCAATAGGATGCCTGTTGTAACTCGTACTGGTACCTCTACCCAGCAGCCTGAAGCTGGAGCATCCGCTCAATCAAAGGCCGGCCACGACCAAACCAACGACCAAGCTCCACCACCACCACCTCCTCCGAACATGGACATGGCTCGGCTTCTCCAAGCTTTCCGAGAGGAACGCCAAGCCAACACCACAGCCCTTCAGATGATTGCACAAGTTGTCACCAACAACCGCCAGCCGACGAGGAATGGCAATGGCCGTTCCACGTTGGCAGACTTCAAGAAGCATGCACCGCCAACTTTCATCAAGACTGCTGAACCCCTGGATGTAGACGACTGGGTCCGCACCATTGAGGACTTGCTGGAACTAGTCGGATGCACCGAAGCCCGCGAGAAGGTGGCTTATGCAGCCCACTGCCTCGGGGGGACTGCTAGAGCTTGGTGGGATGGATTCAAGGTCATGCACGCTGGGCAAGACATCACTTGGGACAACTTCAAGGCAGAATTCCGCAAAGCCCACATTCCTTCCAGAATCATGGCTATCAAGAAGCGTGAATTCCGAGCCCTGAAGCAAGGAAGTGGCACTGTCAAGGAGTACATGCAGAAGTTTAGTGTTCTGTCAAGGTATGCCCCTAAAGATGTCAGCACTGATGCTGCAAAAAGGGAGCGCTTCATGGAAGGCCTCAATTAGACTCTGCAGTACTCGCTTGTCGTGTGCGACTGCCCAACCTTCCCTGACCTGGTGAACAAAGCACTCATGCTTGAAGACAAGCGGCGTGCTCTGGAAGACACTCGCAAGCGCAAGATGGTCAGCAAGGGAAGTTCCAGCAACCAGAAGCCTCGCCCGTGGCAGTCAGCCCCGGTCAAGCCAACCTATCAGCAACCAAGAGCTCCTGCACCTCGCACCAACTATCAGCCTCAGCAGTATGCCAACCCAAGGCCAGCATTCAACCCCAATAACTGTGGCGGCAACAAGATCAATAATCCAAACCAAGTCACTTGCTTTGGATGTGGTCAATCAGGACACATCTCAAGGGTGTGCCCCAACAAGAAGCCTGATGCCCCGCGCCCCAATGCGCAGAACCCAGGACAAGGCCGCGGGATGCCACCAAGGAACCCAGCTCCTCGCAACCCGCCTAACCATGGGAAGGGGCGTGTGAATCACGTCACTTTTGAAGAAGCCCAGGAAGACCCGGACGTCGTGCTGGGTACGTTCCTTGTCAACTCAGCACCTGCAACTGTCTTGTTTGATTCCGGAGCCACGCATTTGTTTGTCACTCAAAGATTTGCATTAAAAAGTGGCATGACCCCTACACCCCTGAATAACCCCATGGTGGTACAAACCCCCGGAGCAGAGATGAGAGCCAAGATAGGCTGTAAGGGAGTCAGTATTACCATTAACGGGGTAGATTTCCTAGCAGACCTTATCGTCCTGAGATCACAAGGCTTGGATGTGATCCTAGGCATGAATTGGCTCAGCAAGCACCAAGGCTTGTTAGACTGTGACAATCGGACTGTCACTGTGACCAACGACCAAGGAGTCGAAGTTAAGTTTGCTCCCAACTCCTCTTCCGCTCAAGCCGTTCAAGTCAACTGTCTGTCTGAAGTTGGGCTAGAGCAAGTACCGGTAGTATGCGAGTATCCTGCTGTCTTTCCGGATGAGCTACCGGGAATGCCCCCTGACCGTGACATTGAGTTCATCATCAAGCTCGTGCCCGGGGCAGGACCCATCTATAAGAAGTCTTATAGAATGGGGACGGAAGAATTAGCCGAGTTGAAGAAGCAACTGGAAGAGCAGCTGAGGAAGGGATTTATCCGCCCAAGTGCCTCCCCTTGGGGATCACCTGTTCTGTTTGTGGCAAAAAGGGACGGTACCATCCGCTTATGCATTGACTATCGCTCCCTCAATGAGGTTACAATCAAGAACAAGTATCCACTCCCCAAGATTGAAGATCTGTTTGATCAGCTCAGCGGAGCCAAGGTGTTCTCCAAAATCGACCTCAGATCTGGGTACTACCAGCTGAAGATCAGACCCCAAGATATTCCGAAGACGGCATTCGTAACTAGATATGGCCTGTACGAGTGCACAGTCATGTCCTTTGGGTTAACCAATGCCCCAGCTTACTTCATGTATCTCATGAATAAAGTCTTCATGGAATATTTGGACAAGTTTGTTGTTGTCTTCATCGATGACATTCTTGTCTTCTCAAAGACGGAGGAAGAACACGAGCAACATTTGAGGATGGTCCTAGACAAGCTTCGGGAGCACCAACTATACGCCAAATTCAGCAAGTGTGAGTTCTGGCTGCATAAAGTTGGATTCTTAGGTCATGTCTTGACCGAAGAAGGATTGTCAGTTGATCCCGCGAAGATCGAAGCTGTGACCCAATGGCAATCTCCAACGACCGTCAAGGAAGTCAAAAGCTTTCTCGGACTTGCGGGCTATTACCGTAAATTCGTGGAAGGATTCTCTAGCATTGCCCGGCCAATGACTCAGCTCCTCAATAAGGACAAGAAGTTCTAGTGGATGCCAAAATGCGAAGAGAGCTTCCAAGAGCTCAAGAAGAGATTGACCACCGCCCCAGTTCTGGCAACACCTGATATTCACAAGGAGTTCGTGATATATTGTGATGCCTCTCGAATTGGATTGGGAAGCGTTCTGATGCAAGAAGGCCGAGTCATAGCTTACCTCTCCAATCAGCTACGACCTCATGAAGAGAACTACGCTACTCACGATCTTGAGTTAGCAGCAGTGGTTCATGCCTTGAAGACATGGCGGCATTACCTCCTAGGGAAACGGTGTGAGATATACACAGACCACAAAAGTCTGAAGTACATATTCACCCAAAACGAATTGAACATGAGGCAACGAAGATGGTTGGAACTCATCAAAGACTATGACCTCAGTGTTCAATATCACCCCGGGAAGGCTAACGTTGTGGCCGATGCCTTAAGCAGAAAGGCTTGCTCCTTGAATGCCATAATTCAAAAGAGGCAGCCAGCCCTGTTTAAGGAGCTCGAACAATTCAGTTTGGAATTGGTCACCCCTGGATTTCTGGATCATTTGGAAGTCAAACCAACCCTGATGGACGAAGTCAAGAAGGCGCAAGGTGGGCACGCAAGCATTGAAGGCATCAAGAAGAAGATGAAGCTAGGCAAGGCCCCAGGATTCTCTGAGGACGAGCACGGGATTGTTTGGTACAAAGGCCGCATCTGCGTGCCAAACAAGATGGGGCTGAAGAACCTGATCCTGCAAGAAGCCCATGACACTCCATATTCCATCCACCCTGGAGGAACCAAGATGTATCAAGACTTGAAGGAAAGATTCTGGTGGCACGGGATGAAAAGAGAGATTGCAACCTATGTTGCAAAGTGTGATGTGTGCCAAAGGGTCAAGGCTGAATATCAGCGACCCGTTGGATTGCTCCAACCACTCAAGGTTCCTGAGTGGAAGTGAGATAAAGTCGGAATGGACTTCATCACTGTATTACCAAGGTCGAATAGAGGACATGACTCCATCTGGGTCATAGTGGCCCATTTCATTCCTGTCAAGACTACTTATGATGGCAACCGGCTGGCAGCTCTCTACATCGACAGAATCGTAAGCCTTCACGGCGTTCCCAAGGAGATTATGTCAGATCGAGGAACCCAGTTCACCTCAAGGTTCTGGAAGAAGTTCCAAGAAGCCTTGGGAACCAAGTTGTCTTTCAGCACGGCTTTCCACCAACAGACCGGAGGTCAGACAGAACGAGTAAATCAAATTCTCGAAGACATGCTCCGAGCCTGTGTCTTGGCATATGGAGCCAAGTGGGAAGATTGCCTCCCTTTCGCCGAGTTCTCCTATAACAACAGTTATCAGTCGAGCCTTCAGATGGCACCATTTGAGGTGTTGTACGGACGCAGATGTCGCACACCCCTCAACTGGTCAGAGACTGGAGAAGGGCTAGTCTTTGGACCGGATATTCTCCGCGAAGCAGAAGAGCAAGTCCAACTAGTCAGAGAGCGTTTGAAGGCAGTCAAGTCAAGGAAGAAGAGCTATGCTGACACTCACCTCCGGGATATGAGCTTCCATGTCAGGGATCATGTGTACCTGCGGGTAACTCCTCTAAAGGGAACCAAGCGTTTCCACGTCAAGGGGAAGCTTGCACCAAGGTTCATTGGACCCTTTGAGATCACTGCACGACGAGGAGAAGTGGCTTACCAGTTGGAACTACCACCTGAGCTATCCGATGTGCACAACGTATTCCACGTGTCACAACTCCAGAAGTGTCTCCAAGTTCCGAACAAGCCTGATCTCTACAAGGATGTTGATCACCAAGCCATTGATCTCCAGCCTGATTTGACCTACCACGAGAATCCCATTCGCATTTTGGATGAGGCAGAACGACGGACGCGAAGCCGCACCATCAAGTACTTTAAGGTCCAGTGGAGCAACCACACAGAAGCAGAAGCAACCTAGGAACGTGAAGACTATCTTAGATCCGAGTATCCCGATCTCTTTTAAGGCCTAGTTTAGGAATCTCGGGGACGAGATTCTTGTAAGGGGGGTAGGTCTGTCACACCCTGCATTTTGTAACATGTCATTTGCATCAATGAAGCATGAAAAAATTGGACTAGCAAAATTTTTTGGCATCATTTGGCTTTTATTTGGAATTGAGTTTTTCTTCCTGTGTTTTTCAAGTGCTCATTAAAGTCAACTACTACCTCTTGTAGAATTCATCTCCTTACCCAAAACTTCTACCCAATGATCATACCAAGTGTTTATAGCAGTATAGTATTTTCTTATAAAAATAATTTGGCCAAAATGTATTTTCAAAAATTAGTATTCCAAAAACCCCTGAATTGAGGTTTGCACTGCAAGTGCTTGATTTAGGGTGAGAAAAGTATTTCAAAAGGTATATTTGAAACCTAGTAGATATAGGACTCCCAGAAACCGCAAAAGAATAACTTTAAAAGTTATTTTCCTATTTTATTTATAAGCTTCTTCTCAAGGCCAGAAATGGTCTTTAATAGGAAAAAATTATTTAAGTATTACAAAAATATTTGCCAAAATTCAGGGAGACTCATAGGACATATATTGTCCATATATAAGAGTTTCAACACTTGGTCATGTTCAAAATATTGGGCTAATCCCTCAGAAACCCTTTCTGGATATTTCAAGCTTTTGAAATATTTACAAAGGAAATATTCTCTAAAAGCACACCCACTGCTGGAACAATTGGATTGGTTCTTCACATCAGTAGCATGGACCTATGATCATCCCAATACTTTGGTTTATCCTCTTGCACGTACCACCTCGGTGTTGGGGAACGTAGTATTTTAAAATTTTCCTACGATCAAGCAAGATCTATCTACCAGATGCATAGCAACGAGAGGGAAGAGTGTGTCTACGTACCCTCATAGACCGGGAGCGGAAGCGTCAAGTGACGCGGTTGATGTTGTCGAACTTCTTCGCGATCCAACCGATCAAGCACCGAACGTACGGCACCTCCGCGTTCAGCACACATTCAGCTTGATGACGTCCCACGAGCTCTTGATCCAGTTGAGCTTCATGGGAGAGTTTTGTCAGCACGACGGCGTGGTGACGGATATGATGTGTTCACCGGCGCAGGGCTTCGCCTAAGCTCCGCGACGGTATGACCGAGGTGTGATTCTGTGGAGGGGGGCACCGCACACGGCTAAAACAATTCAACTTGTGTGTCTTTGGGTGCCCCCCTGCCCCCGTATATAAAGGAGCAGGGGAGGGAGGCCGGCCGGCCCTTCCTGGTGCGGCTAGGGAAGGAGTCCTACTAGGAATAGGATTGCAATCCTATTCCTAGTAGGATTCACCGAAAGGAAGAAGGGGGAAAGGAATAGGAGAGGTGGCGCCCCCCCCCCAATCCTAGTCCAACTAGGAACCCTAGGTGGGGGCGCCGGCCAGCCCTATGGGCTGCCTCTCTCTTTCCCTTTAGGCCCACTATGGACCATCCCCTCTCGTAGGGGGTTCCGGTAACCCCCTCCGGCATTCCCGATAAATCCGAAACTTTTCCGGTATACTTCCGGTGTCCGAATATAGCCGTCCAATATATCAATATTTATGTCTCGGACATTCCGAGACTCCTCGTCATGTCCGTGATCTCATCCGGGACTCCGAACTACCTTCGGTACATCAATACTCATAAACTCATAATACCAATCGTCATCAAACGTTAAGCGTGCGGACCCTACGGGTTCGAGAACTATGTAGACATGACCGAGACTCATCTCCGGTCAATAACCAATAGCGGAACCTGGATGTTCATATTGGCTCCTACATATTCTACGAAGATCTTTTATCGGTCAGAACCGCATAACTACATATGTTGTTCCTTTTGCCAAACGGTATGTTACTTGCCCGAGATTCGATCGTCGGTATCTCTATACCTAGTTCAATCTCGTTACCGGCAAGTCTCTTTACTCGTTCCGTAACACATCATCTCGTGACTAACTCATTAGTCTTTTGCTTGCAAGGCTTATTGTGATGTGTGTTACCGAGAGGGCCCAGAGATACCTCTCCGACAATCGGAGTGACAAATCCTAATCTTGATCTATGCCAACACCACGAATACTTTCGGAGACACCTATAGAGCATCTTTATGATCACCCAGTTACGTTGTGACGTTTGATAGCACACAAGGTGTTCCTACGGTATTCGGGAGTTGCATAATCTCATAGTCATAGGAACATGTATAAGTCATGAAGAAAGCAATAGCAGTAAAACTAAACAATCATAGTGCTATGCTAACGGATGGGTCTTGTCCATCACATCATTCTCCTAATGATGTGATCCCGTTGATCAAATGACAACTCATGTCTATGGCTAGGAAACATAACCATCTTTGATCAATGAGCTAGTCTAGTAGAGGCATACTAGGGACATACTGTTTTGTCTATGTATTCACACATGTACTAAGTTTCCGGTTAATACAATTCTAGCATGAATAATAAACATTTATCATGATATAAGGAAATAAATAATAACTTTATTATTGCCTCTAGGGCATATTTCCTTCAGTCTCCCACTTGCACTAGAGTCAATAATCTAGCTCACATCGCCATGTGATTTAATACCGATAGTTCACATCGTTATGTGAATAACACCCATAGTTCACATTACCATGTGATCAACACCCAAAGGGTTTACTAGAGTCAATAATCTAGTTCACATCGCTATGTGATTAATACCCAAGAGTAATGAGGTGTGATCATGTTTTGCTTATGAGAGAAGTTTAGTCAACGGGTCTGTCATATACAGATCCCTATGTATTTCGCAAATTTCTATGTCTACAATGCTCTGCATGGAGCTACTCTAGCTAATTGCTCCCACTTTCAATACGCATCCAGATTGATACTTAGAGTCATCTGGATTTAGTGTCAAAGCTTGCATCGGTGTAACCCTTTACGACGAACTCTTTATCACCTCCATAATCGAGAAATATTTCCTTAGTCATCCAATTACTAAGGATAATTTTGACCGCTGTACAGTGATCTACTCCTGGATCACTATTGTACCTCCCTGTCAAACTCTTGGCAAGGTACACAACGTGTTTTGTACACAGCATGGCATACTTTATAGAACCTATGGCTGAGGCATAGGGAATGACTTTCATTCTCTCTATATTTTTTTGCCGTGGTCTGGCTTTGAGTCTTACTCAACTTCACACCTTACAAGTCAGGCAAGAACTCCTTCTTTGACTAATCCATTTTGAACTACTTCAAAATCTTATCAAGGTATGTACTCATCGAAAGTCTTATCAAGCATCTTGATCTATCTATATAGATCTTGATGCTCAATATTTAAGCAGCTTCACCGAGGTCTTTCTTTGAAAAACTCCTTTATGCTTTCTAGAAAATTCTACATCATTTCCGATCGACAATATGTCATTCACATATACTTATCAGAAAGGTTGTAGTGCTCCCACTCACTTCTTGTAAATACAGGCTTCTCCAAAAGTCTGTATAAAACCATATGCTTTGATCACCTCATCAAAGTGTATATTCCAACTCCGAGATGCTTGCACCAGTCCATAGATGGATCGCTGGAGCTTGCATAATTTGTTAGCACCTTTTGGATCGACAAAACCTTCTGGTTGTATCATATACAACTCTTCTTTGAGATATCCATTCAGGAATGTAGTTTTGACATCCATTTGCCAGATTTCATAATCATAAAATGCGACAATTGCTAACATGATTCGGACAGACTTAAGCATCGCTACAGGTGAGAAAGTCTCATCGTAGTCAACTCCTTGAACTTGTCGAAAACCTTTCGCAACAAGTCGAGCTTTGTAAACAGTAATATTACCGTCTGCGTCGGTCTTCCTCTTGAAGATCCATTTATTTTCGATGGCTTGCCGATCATCGGGCAAGTCAACCAAAGTCCACACTTTGTTCTCATACATGGATCCCATCTCAGATTTCATGGCTTCAAGCCATTTTGCGGAATATGGGCTCATCATCGCTTCCTCATAGTTCGTAGGTTCATCATGGTCTAGTAACATGATTTCCAGAACTGGGTTGCCGTACCACTCTGGTGCGGAACATACTCTGGTTGATCTACGACGTTCAGCAGAAACTTGATCCGAAGTTTCATGATCATTATCATTAACTTCCTCATTAATTGGTGTAGGAATCACTGGAACAATTTCCTGTGATGTACTACTTTCCAATCCGGGAGAAGGTACAATTACCTCATCAAGTTCTACTTTCCTCCCACTCACTTCTTTCGAGAGAAACTCCTTCTCTATAAAGGATCCATTTTTAGCAACGAATATCTTGCCTTCGGATCTGTGATAGAAGGTGTACCCAACAGTCTCTTTTGGGTATCCTATGAAGATTTACTTCTCCGGTTTGGGTTCGAGCTTATCATGTTGAAACTTTTTCACATAAGCATCGCAGTCCCAAACTTTAAGAAACAACAACTTTGGTTTCTTGCCAAACCATAGTTCTTAAGGCGTTGTCTCAACGGATTCAGATGAGGCCCTTATTTAACGTGAATGCAGCTGTCTCTAATGCATGACCCAAAACGATAGAGGTAAATTGGTAAGAGACATCATAGATCGCACCATATCCAATAAAGTACGGTTACGACGTTCGGACACACCATTATGCTGTGGTGTTCCGGGTGGCGTGAGCTGTGAAACTATTCCACATTGTTTCAAATGAAGACCAAACTCGTAACTCAAATATTCTCCTCCACGATCAGATCGTAGGAACTTTATTTTCTTGTTACGATGATTCTCTACTTCACTCTGAAATTCTTTGAACTTTTCAAATGTTTCAGACTTGTGCTTTATTAAGTAGATATACCCATATCTGCTCAAATCATCAGTGAAGGTCAGAAAATAGCGATACCCGCCGCGAGCTTCAACACTCATTGGTCCGTATACATTAGTATGTATGATTTCCAACAAATATGTTGCTCGCTCCATAGTTCCGGAGAATGAAGTTTTAGTCATCTTGCCCATGAGGCATGGTTCGCAAGCACCAAGTGATTCATAATCAAGTGATTCCAAAAGTCCATCATTATGGAGTTTCTTCATGCGTTTTACACCAATATGACTTAAACGGCAGTGCCACAAATAAGTTGCACTATCATTATTAACCTTGCATCTTTTGGCTTCAATATTATGAATATGTGTATCACACGATCGAGATCCAACAAACTATTTTCATTGGGTGTATGACCATAGAAGGTTTTATTCATGTAAACAGAACAACAATTATTCTCTAACTTACATGAATAACCGTATTGCAATAAACATGATCAAATCATATTCATGCTCAACACAAACACCAAATAACACTTATTTAGGTTCAACACTAATCCCGAAAGTATAGGGAGTGTGCGATGATGGTCATATCAATCTTGGAACTATTTCCAATACACATCGTCACTTTATCCTTTACTAGTTTCTGTTCATTATGCAACTCCCATTTCGAGTTACTACTTTTTAGCAACTGAACCAATATCAAATACCGAGGGGTTGCTATGAACACTAGTAAAATACACATCAATAATCTGTATATCAAATATACCTTTGTTCACTTTGCCATCCTTCTTATCCGCCAAATATCTAGGGCAGTTCCACTTCTAGTGATCATTTCCTTTGCAGTAGAAGCACTTAGTTTCAGGCTTGAGTTTAGCTTTGGGTTTCTTCACGGGAGTGACAACTTGCTTGTCATTCTTCTTGAAGTTCCCTTCTATCCCTTTGCCCCTTACTTGAAACAAGTGGTCTTGTTAACCATCAACACTTGATGCTTTTTCATGATTTCTACCTTCGCCTACTTCAGTATCGCGAAGAGCTGGGAATTCCTTTCGTCATCCCTTGCATATTATAGTTCATCACGAAGTTCTACTAACTTGGTGATAGTGACTAGAGAACTTTGTCAATTACTATCTTATCTGGAATATTAACTCCCACTTGATTAAAGTAATTGTAGTACCCAGACAATCTGAGCACATGTTCACTGGTTGAGCTATTCTCCTCCATCTTGTAGGCAAAGTACTGTCAGAGGTCTTATACCTCTCGACACGGGCATGAGTATGAAATACTAATTTCAACTCTTGGAACATCTTATATGCTCCGTGGTGTTCAAAACGGTTTTTGAAGTCCCGGTTCTAAGCCGTAAAGCATGGTGCACTTAAACTATCAAGTAGTCATCATATCGAGCTTTTGTCAAAACGTTCATAACGTCTGCATCTGCTCCTGCAATAGGTCTGTCACCTAGCGGTGCATCAAGGACATAATTCTTCTGTGCAGCAATGAGGATAATCCTCAGATCACGGAACAATTCCGCATCATTGCTACTAACATCTTTCAACTTGGTTTTCTCTAGGAACATATGAAAAATAAACGGGGAGCAACATCGCGAGCTATTGATCTACAACATAGATATGCTAATACTACCAGGACTAAGTTCATGATAAATTAAAGTTCAATTAATCATATTACTTAAGAACTCCCACTTAGATAGACATCCCTCTGGTCATCTAAATGATCACGTGATCCAAATCAACTAAACCATGTCCGATCATCACGTGAGATGGAGTAGTTTCAATGATGAACATCTTATGTTGATCATATCTACTATATGATTCACGCTCGACCTTTCGGTCTCCAGTGTTCCGAGGCCATATCTGTATATGCTAGGCTCGTCAAGTTTAACCCGAGTATTTTGCGTGTGCAAAACTAGCTTACACCCGTTGTATTTGAACGTAGAGCTTATCACACCCGATCATCACGTGGTGTCTCGGCACGATGAACTTTCGCAACGGTGCATACTCAGGGAGAACACTTATACCTTGAAATTTAGTAAGGGATCATCTTATAATGCTACCGTCGTTCTAAGCAAAATAAGAAGCATAATAAGATAAACATCACATGCAATCAAAATATGTGACATGATATGGCCATCATCATCTTGTGCTTTTGATCTCCATCTCCAAAGCACCGTCATGATCACCTTTTGTCACCGGCTTGACACCTTGATCTTCATCGTAGCATCGTTGTCGTCTTGCCAACTATTGCTTCCACGACTATCGCTACCGCTTAGTGATAAAGTAAAGCAATTACATGGCGATTGCATTTCATACAATAAAGCGACAACCATATGGCTCCTGCCAGTTGCCGATAACTTTACAAAACATGATCATCTCATACAAAACCGTATAACTCATCATGTCTTGACCATATCACATCACAACATGCCCTGCAAAAACAAGTTAGACGTCCTCTACTTTGTTTGTTGCAAGTTTTACGTGGCTGCTACGGGCTTAGCAAGAACCGTTCTTACCTACGCATACAAAACCACAACGATGTTTCGTCAAGTATGTGTTGTTTTAACCTTCACAAGGACCGGGCGTAGCCACACTTGATTCAGCTAAAGTGAGAGAGACAGACACCCGCCAGTCACCTTTAAGCAACGAGTGCTCGTAACGGTGAAACCAGTCTCGCGTAAGCATACGCGTAATGTCGGTCCGGGCCGCTTCATCTCACAATACCGCCGAAGCAAAGTATGACATGCTGGTAAGCAGTATGACTAGTATCGTCCACAATCTCATTGTGTTCTACTCGTGCATATCATCTACGCATAGACCTGGCTCATGATGCCACTGTTGGGGAACGTAGTATTTAAAAATTTTCCTACGATCACGCAAGATCTATCTACCAGATGCATAGCAACGAGAGGGAAGAGTGTGTCTACGTACCCTCGTAGACCGGGAGCGGAAGCGTCAAGTGACGCGGTTGATGTTGTCGAACTTCTTCGCGATCCAACCGATCAAGCACCGAACGTACGGCACCTCCGCGTTCAGCACACGTTCAGCTTGATGACGTCCCACGAGCTCTTGATCCAGTTGATCTTCACGGGAGAGTTTCGTCAGCACGACGGCGTGGTGACGGATATGATGTGTTCACCGGCGCAGGGCTTCGCCTAAGCTCCGCGACGGTATGACCGAGGTGTGATTCTGTGGAGGGGGGCACCGCACACGGCTAAAACAATTCAACTTGTGTGTCTTTGGGTGCCCCCCTGCCCCCGTATATAAAGGAGCAGGGGAGGGAGGCCGGCCGGCCCTTCCTGGTGCGGCTAGGGAAGGAGTCCTGCTAGGAATAGGATTGCAATCCTATTCCTAGTAGGATTCACCGAAAGGAAGAAGGGGGAAAGGAATAGGAGAGGTGGCGCCCCCCCCCCAATCCTAGTCCAACTAGGAACCCTAGGTGGGGGCGTCGGCCAGCCCTATGGGCTGCCTCTCTCTTTCCCTTTAGGCCCACTATGGACCATCCCCTCTCGTAGGGGGTTCCGGTAACCCCCTCCGGCATTCCCGATAAATCCGAAACTTTTCCGGTATACTTCCGGTGTCCGAATATAGCCGTCCAATATATCAATCTTTATGTCTCGGACATTCCGAGACTCCTCGTCATGTCCGTGATCTCATCCGGGACTCCGAACTACCTTCGGTACATCAATACTCATAAACTCATAATACCGATCGTCATCAAACGTTAAGCGTGCGGACCCTACGGGTTCGAGAACTATGTAGACATGACCGAGACTCATCTCCGGTCAATAACCAATAGCAGAACCTGGATGTTCATATTGGCTCCTACATATTCTACGAAGATCTTCTATCGGTCAGAACCGCATAACTACATACGTTGTTCCTTTTGCCAAACGGTATGTTACTTGCCCGAGATTCGATCGTCGGTATCTCTATACCTAGTTCAATCTCGTTACCGGCGAGTCTCTTTACTCGTTCCGTAACACATCATCTCATGACTAACTCATTAGTATTTTGCTTGCAAGGCTTATTGTGATGTGTGTTACCGAGAGGGCCCAGAGATACCTCTCCGACACTCGGAGTGACAAATCCTAATCTTGATCTATGCCAACACCACAAATACTTTCGGAGACACCTGTAGAGCATCTTTATGATCACCCAGTTATGTTGTGACGTTTGATAGCACACAAGGTGTTCCTACGGTATTCGGGAGTTGCATGATCTCATAGTCATAGGAACATGTATAAGTCATGAAGAAAGCAATAGCAGTGAAACTAAACGATCATAGTGCTATGCTAACGGATGGGTCTTGTCCATCACATCATTCTCCTAATGATGTGATCCCGTTGATCAAATGACAACTCATGTCTATGGCTAGGAAACATAACCATCTTTGATCAATGAGCTAGTCTAGTAGAGGCATACTAGGGACATACTGTTTTGTCTATGTATTCACACATGTACTAAGTTTCCGGTTAATACAATTCTAGCATGAATAATAAACATTTATCATGATATAAGGAAATAAATAATAACTTTATTATTGCCTCTAGGGCATATTTCCTTCACTCGGATCATGTGCCTTGCGTGGTCTCTATTGACACGTGCATTCCCAAGGCAAAAGTTTTCCGTTTTGAGAATTATTGGATTGATCTACCTGGCTTCTTTGAGTGTGTCTCCATCGTGTGGAACCGTGATTTTCGACAGGTTAATGTTGCTTCCAGGATATCAGCGAAATTTAAAGCTCTCCGTTATGCTCTTAAACAATGGCATCTCAGCCTGGCTAAAGTGAAGGCCCTTATTACGGACTGCAACAAGGTTATCCTATTTTTTGATAATCTTGAGGAGCTTAGGCCTTTGAGTTGGCCTGAGACAAACTTTCGTTGTATTGTTAAGTCCCATCTAGAGGACATCTTGCACATGCAGTACATTTATTGGAAGCAACGTTGCACCATCAGATCCATTAAAGTTGGAGAGGAGAATTCTAAATTCTTCCATGCAATGGCAACCGAGAGATATCGCAAGAACACAATCTCCTCTCTCAAAAACGCTGCGGGAGACGTGATTACTGATCACCAATAGCTTGCTGGTATGTTCTGGTCTGACTTCAAACAACGAATGGGCCATGCTAAGGGAATACAAATGGATTTTGATCTTGCCTCACTCATTGCTAAGGTGGACGGGCTTGAGGCTTTGTCCCGGCCTTTTTCAGATAAAGAAGTTGAGGATGTTGTTAAGCATATGCCTGTTGATCGTGCTCCGAGGCCAGATGGATTCACGGGGCTGTTTCTGAAGAAGTGTTGGCCCATTCTGAAATCTGATTTCTTATCGCTTGTCAGGGCTTTTTATGAGGGTTCATGTGATTTGGAATGCTTGAATTCTTCCCTAATTACCCTCATTCCCAAGAAATTAAGCCCAGAGGTGGTGGGGGATTTTCGGCCAATATCTTTGACGAACACCTGCTTAAAGTTTCTCACGAAAATATTAGCTAACAGACTACAACAGGTGATCCTTCACTGTATTCATAAAAACCAGTATGGTTTTCTTCGCTGCCGTTCAATTCAGGACTGCTTAGCTTGGTGTTTTGAGTATATACATCAGTGTAAAGCCTCTAAAAGGCCAATTGTCCTTCTCAAGCTCGACTTCACAAAGGCTTTTGATACGCTTGAGCATGCTACAATTCTCCAGATGTTGCACTATAAGGGGTTTGATGACCGCTGGTCTGGCTGGGTAGACACACTGTTATCATCTGGCTCTTCCTCTGTGCTTCTTAATGGGGTCCCTGGTCAGCATTTTCATTGTCGCACTGGTGTGCGCCAGGGTGATCCTCTCTCCCCGTTATTGTTTGTCATTGCAGTGGACCTTCTTCAATCAGTGGTGAATGATATGTGTGCTCGCAATGTCCTCCGAATGCCAATTCCAACTGGCTCCAAGGACTATCCAATAGTTCAATATGCAGATGATACACTGATTATCCTCCCGGCTGCTGATGATCAGATCATTGCGCTCAAACAGATGCTTGAAAAGTTTTCTCGAGCCACCGGTTTATGCGTCAACTTCAGCAAGTCATCCTTGATCCCACTGAACTTATCTGCTCAGGAAGGCTCTCACATTGCTGCACTCTTGAGTTGTGATGTGGGTTCTCTGCCCTTCACCTATCTAGGTCTTCCTATGGGCACTTCTAGACCTACCGTGGCTGATCTATCGCCCCTAGTAGATCGTCTGGAGAGGAGGCTTTCTGCTTCTTCCTGTTTGCTGAATCAGGGCAGTCGCTTGCAGCTGCTGCAGTCTGTGCTGGTCTCCATGCCAATATATTTCTTCTGCTCCTTATCTCTCCCAAAGGGCATTCTTAAACAGCTAGAGAGAATTATGCGTCAATGTCTCTGGAGGGGCAACTCGGAGACCCCACGTCAATCCTAGTAGGATGCACCGGCTGAGGCTCAGAACTTTCATCTTCCTTTGTCCATTGAAGCCTATCATGAACTTCAGCAACTACAGTCTCTGTTGGCTCCTCTGCAACTTGACCCATCAACCAATGATATCTGGCAATGGCCCTCCAAATCAGGCACCTTCCAGTCCAAAGTGTACTACGACTTCACCTTCTCTCATATAGTGGTGGATCCAATCTTCAAATGGATCTGGAAATGCTCCTGCACGCTAAAGATTAAAGTCTTTGGGTGGTTGTTGTTGATGGATTGTCTCAACACAAGGGATATGATGCAACGAAGGCATTGGCATGTCGATGACGCCAACTGTGTTTTATGCCTTCTCCCCCATCTTGAGGACCGGGGGCATCTTTTCTTCGCCTGTAACTTTAGTCAACGAGTTTGGAATTATCTTGGTATATCTTGGACATCAGATGGTCACCTTTCCACATACTCCATGGCTTTAGCAGCTCGACAGGATTTTGGTCAACCTTTCTTCACTGAGGTAGTTTTCACTTCCTCTTGGAATATCTGGACTTAAAGGAATGGCAAAATTTTCAGAAATGAGCAGCCCAGCTTCAGATCCTGGAAACGAAATTTTGTTTATGATATTTCTTTACTTGCTCATAGAATCAAATGTAAATATAGAGATAAGCTCCTATCTTGGATAGCATCCCTCCAGTAGTTTAGTTGTAAGTAACCTCTTCCTTTCTCCCTTGTAAATATTTAGTTCCTTTGTAACTTTCACCCTCTTTGGGTTTTTTAATATTAATAAAACACTGTGAGGCCGTTGCCTTGCAGTACATAGTCACAAAAAAATATTCTCTAAAAATTCCAGGGAAATTCTATCATGTCATATATGACATATTTGATGATCTTGCCAAGCCCCATGCCTTGGGAAGCAAGAAAACATCATCAAAACCCCTCAAAACCATTATGTCAATATCTGAAGTTTGAGCAACTTTACATTGCCAAACTTATCCAAATGCCCTCAAACTTGGTGCACATGCTAGAATGGTCTAATAAGGCATCTAGACCAAATTGCACAAGCTTTGGAGAAGGGTAACTTGATCAGAGTACCCCAAAACCATTTCTGTTCAAATTCAAATTTGAACAACTTTACATTACCAACTTTTTACTTGGGGCTTCAAACTTTGTGGGCATGATCATAACCCCAAATGATGACACTACACCAAGTGGTGCATCAAGGGGACATGATTAGCTTGACTTAAACATGGTGAAACCATTTCTGTTGATTTCTAGGGTTCACCAGAGTTACATTGGCAAGTTTCTTCAAACAAGCCCAAACTTGGTGAAACACCCTATTTCCATATGCCATTTAATCTTGTTAAGTGTCATGGCTAGTGGAGATCATTTGACTGCTCTAAACATCATCAAACACCGTCTGCCATTTTACCAAAACCACTGTTTTGGCCCCTTTTACTATTTACTTTTGCTTCAACTTTTTACCACAGCCTCACCTAGTCACCTTCTACCTCCAGTAACTCTCCCATGACCAGAGTTCAATAATTGAAGGGTGAAAACCCCAATTTACCTTGCTGGACAGCCCAGTTCTTACCTTCTCTCAGCTTCCCTCCTCTCCCACTGGACAACCAAGGCATCCAAGGCCACAGCCAGATTGTTTACTCTATGCTTGACCCCCCAGACACGGTGGACGCGCCCAGCTAGCCAACGGCATGCCCTGGCATGCAAAAGGCACGCTCCAGAGCATGCTACAGTGCACGCCCGCACTGTAGCCTCGCCCAATCAGTCGGCCCCGACCACCTCGTGCTCCCCCCTCGCGCCGTTCGATGCGCCTCGGCGTCCGCAACGTCCCCCGGCGCTGTCCCCCTCCTCCTCCTCCCTCCAGTGGACGCCCTCACACGCGCGTCGGCCGCCCGCGAGCTCCAGTCTTCGGCCTCACACGCGCGCAGCTCCGGAAGCTTCCCCCGCTCCCTCTCTTCCTCTCCTCTGCCCTGGACCTCGTCCAGCAACCCCGCAGACACCTCCCCGACGCCTTCCGTGCCCTGTGGCAACGAGCGGAGGCTCGCCGGCGCACAGGTCCACGGCACCTCGCCGTCCGCCTATAAATAAACCCCCCGAGCCCCTCCTCTCCTCACCAGTCGCACTCTCCCTCTCTCAATCTTCCCCCTGAGCCACTCGCCCCACTCCAGACAGGCCCGAGCTCGAGATCGAGCTCGAGCTACGCCGCGGCGGCTCGCCATCGTCTGCTCGGTACAGGCCGCCCCAGCCACTTCTCTCACTCGATCTAGCACCACGGCACTGCACTGACGCGTTTCCCCCTCTTTCCCCTCTCTGCAGCTGCCGGAATCGACCGGAACAGCCTCCACCCGAAGCTCCTCCGCCGCCTGACCTCGCCGTCAGCAAACCAGGCCCCTCCGGCGACGTGCACCACCTCCACCAGATCGGCGACATCTTGCTGAGTCCATCCCTGCCCTTAGCTCGCCTCGCCGTGCCCGGAAACGTCGCCGGTGAGCTCGCCGGCTCTCTGCCGAAGGGTTAGGGATGACAGGCGGGCCCCGCCTATCAGCCTCCCCTCGCCCTCACCCCTCTCTCCTCTCACTGACGCCGGGCCCCGCCCGTCAGGTTTGAAAACCCTGGCGCGCGCTCGCGCCGTGCGGTGGGCTGTTTTCGCCCTGGGCCTGCTGCACTGTTGCGCAGGACCCTTTCTCCTTTTTCTTTTCTATGGATTTTCAAATAATTCCACAGAATTATATATATATCCAAATGAATTTATTCCAGTTCCTAAAAACTTGTAATAATCCAACCTATTTAATGATGTCACTTTCACCCATATCCATGAACCTTTTCTGTTCTGTTCAAATTTAAATTCATATTTGAACATTAAAACTTCTGTTCAAATATTCATGTACCCCATTCTGCCACTCCAAAACTCAAACTAAGAATTTTGGCCATCTTAGTTTTCCCTCTAGTATTTGATAAAAATAAGTTGACATTTTTCTGAGCACTTTGGTTTTCTGTTTTTATTGTGGTCTTATTTTCCCGTTGTTTATTGCGACGATTAGATACCGTATTTGATGAGGTTGCTGAAGAAGAAGGAGGGGAAGGATTTGAAGACTTTGAAGACCAAGCCAATCCAGGCAAGCATCCCTTTGACCATGATACCCTTGTGTTCTGCGGAACCCATTTATTTCCAAATGCATGATGATAAGAGTGACGGTGGTGACCTAGTTGAGGACCACCACATGATGCATGCTTTATTCATGATCTTGCTAAATGCTTAGATACAATGCAAATGATTAGTAGTGATGCTTAGTGATGCATGTGTGCCATGAAACCTTCGTGGTTGCATTCTTTTCAAAAAAAAACATCGGGGGCCCCTAATGCCCGAGGGTGATGTTGAGTTAGGTCATCACCTAAGGAAGAAGTGATGTGCCGATAAAGATCTTGTGTGTGGGTGAAATGATGGATTAGATTTATGTGTGACTACCGTCCCAACCAAACATGTGCAACCACTCTACCCCTTATGGGACGGGGCATTATTGATTACTTAGGCCGATACTAGCATGGTGCCCACATTACTAGTGACGGGGAAGACTTGAGGTCTTTCCCGGGACGGGGTCGTGCTTGGATAGACGTCCATGACTGTTTTTACAGGGCACCGGACACACCGTTGGTCCCTTCGTGTACGCGTGACATTGAAATTAGGGCAAGTCCCATGATCTATCGTTTGTACTCGAGGGCCGTGTACCAACGAGTGGACCCTATGCTAGTGTCGTCTAGGGAAAGATAATGACCGGGTGCTTCCCCCGAGTACTTGAGGTACTGCGGGGTCGTGGGTGACACGAAAGCTTCCCGGATCTTGTGGGTAAAGTGCGCAACCTCTGCAGAGTGTAAAACTATTCGAATAGCCGTGTCCACAGTCATGGACAGTTGGGTGGTGCTACTTAAACTATGTCCAGAATTTTACTATATCGGTGAAAGTACGTGTGTGTGATGAGTCAAGCTGGTGACTTGACTCGTTGAGTTGAATCCTATTCATGTTGATATCGGTAACCTGTCCTCGAGGTTACCTGAATTTATTGATGCATATACTTGATGGTAGAATATTTATTCTAGCTTGTAGCTAGATTGCTCATTGCTGTATAATTGCATTATTATCTTGAACCAAATCATGGGTTGCTTGCGAGTACATTCAAAGTACTCATTGGCTTGCCACTGGTTATTTAATTGGCCAGGCATGGAGGAGCAGGAATATGAAGAAGAATTCTATGGAGACGAACATGCGAACTAGGACGCTATCCCAGTCAGAATGCCTATAGGGTTAAGGCAGATGGCATGGGTTCTACTTATCTTCGAAGACTTCCGCTATTCGAGTTATTTGCTATTCAGCCCTTGAGGCTTTATCTATGTAAGACTTGGCCATAATGGCCATAATTTGTGTAAGACGGTATGTGTGGATGTAAGACTCTTGTTATTCAGCTTCTGTGTGTTCAGTGAGCATTGATCTCTGGGATCACTATGCACGTTCATTCAGGTAATCTCGACTCTTAAGTCGGGGTCCCCACAAACACCATAGCCCCTCCGATGATTTGTGAGTAGTTTACCATAGACCTTCAGGTCCATAGTTATTAGCTAGATGGCTTCTTCTCTCTCTCTTTGGATCTCAATACAAAGTTCTCCTTGATCTTCTTGGAGATGTATTCGATGTAATTCTTTGTGCAGTGTGTTTGTCGAGATCCGATGAATTGTGGGTTTATGATCAAGATTATCTATGAACAATATTTGATTCTTCTCTGAAATCTTTGATGCATGATTTAGATATCTTTGCAAGTCTCCTCGAATTATCAGTTTGGTTTGGCCTACTAGATTGAAATTTCTTGCAATGGGAGAAGTGCTTAGCTTTGGGTTCAATCTTGCGGTGTCCTTTCCCAGTGACAGCAGGGGCAGCAAGGCACGTATTGTATTGTTGCCATCGAGGATAAAAAGATGGGGTTTATATCATATTGCATGAGTTTATCCCTCTACATCATGTCATCTTGCCTAAAGTGTTACTCTGTTCTTATGAACTTAATACTCTAGATGGATGCTGGATAGCGGTCAATGTGTGGAGTAATAGTAGTAGATGCAGAATCGTTTTGGTCTACTTGTCACGTATGTGATGCCTATATACAATGATCATGCCTAGATATTCTCATAACAATGCGCTTTTCTATCAATTGCTCGATAGTAATTTGTTCACCCACCGTAGAAATCTGCTATCTTGAGAGAAGCCACTAGTGAAACCTATGGCCCCCGGGGTCTATCTTCCATCATATCAATCTTCCATCAACTATTTATCTTTATATTACTTTTATTTTTCAATCTTTACTTTTAATCTATATACCAAAAATACCACAAATATTTATCTTATTATCTCTATCAGATCTCACTTTTGCAAGTGGCCGAGAAGGGATTGACAACCCCTTTATCGCGTTGGTTGCAAGGTTCTTATTTGTTTGTTTAGGTACGAGGGACTCGCGTGTAGTCTCCTACTGGATTGATACCTTGGATCTCAAAAACTGAGGGAAATATTTACTCTACTGTGCTGCATCACCCTTTCCTCTTCAAGGGAAACACAACGCAAGCTCAAGAGGTAGCAGCATGACAGATGCATTAAAATGCAAATGATACACATGGATCTGAAGATTGCCATATTCAATAGGGCGGAGTCTATACCACAAGCAAAGCATGGAATGACACCAGATTGCCATTGGTGTAAAAGTTAAAAGTGCTATCTGGATTATTGACTCTATGACAAGTGGGGAGACACCTGGAAATATGCCCTATAGGCAATATTATTGTATTTTTATATTTCCATATTCATATTTAAGTGTTTATATTTCATCTATAACTCCTATGATCCTGGAATATGCGATTCAGTGGAAAACTCGTATGCACGTGCGAAATGATAAACGAATAAAATAAAGGTTCCTAGTCTTGCCTCTAAGACTAGCCAAAATGTTGTTGGTGATCATGTTTTCTGGATCTTAGGATATCATTAAGTGTAATGATAGTCCTTAAACAAGAGGGATTATGACGTTTGAAGAACGATCATATTGAATCGACCCAATCTTGTTTGTTAGGAGTTGAGTTAATATCATATGTATTCAATTGTAATAACACAGAGTGTTAACGTGTGACTTTGCTCCATAGACCATGAGAGTAACGTAGGCACTTCCTACCATACTGTGGGCTTTGGGGTTTCTCAAACGTCACTTGTAACATGGTGATCATAACGGCAACTTACAGGTTCATCGGAAAGTTTGACTAGGGACTTGATAGCTCGAGAGTGGGATTTTCTCCTCGTACAATGGAGATATATTCTTAGGGCCCTCAAAGTGTGACGACATCAATCATCGTCTATCCAGACACAGGTGACTTTTTCATGGGGATGCTGGAACACGATAACGAGAAAGAAGAACAAAACTGGTAACGAGAAAGAATAATTCCAAGAAGATCTGGAAGCGTTTCGGTGTCACTTGAAGGGTTTTGGTGAATATCTGGTAATACCAGGTATTACCGATAAATAATACATAGATGAAAATGTTGCCGAGGATGTTAAATTATTTATATAACGGTCTGAAATTATTTAGAACAAATTAATATTTAATTTAATATCAACGGGCCTTAAAAGGCTAAGAGGTGGACGGCAACTTGGGCCACAAGGGCCCAAGTGGGGGAGGCGCCCCTTCCCTCTGGAAGGCGGCCAAATTGGAGAGGCGAGAGGATTTCTCCTCCCGTCCCCTATCCGGCGCACCAAGGGGAACTCCTTCCCCCCTTGGTGGCAACCTTCCCTCCCCCCTCTATCCTAGATATACTGGTGGATTGGTGCTCTTTTGCTACACAAGTTTTGGAGCCTCACCTAGTTCTTGTAGTTCTAGTTCTAGTTGGTTCTATTTTACTAATAAGAGCTAGAATAATCCTCATATTAAGATGCCCCATGTGGTTCTAATCTCCTACCTCTAATTCTCCAGCGATGATTAGTTCTGGACGGTGAAGCGCTGCCGCATCATGAAGGTTGCACGCTTGCAACCAAGTAGAGAGGTCGTGCTTTCGGTCTTTGGTTTGAGGGCTGTTAGTGGCCAGTTCGCGGGGCCGTTCATCAGCGGTTCAAGAAACTTCAAATATGATCTACACCAACATGTTCTTCTTAAGCTACAACTAAGTGACGGTAATGATGTAATCCCAACCTGTTATGCATCTTCATATTGATCTTGGGTGTGCGTAGGCGCTGATTTTTTTATCTAATATGTTTCCCATCCCCGAGTTCCCCTGATGGGTGGGGAAATGAACACCTCAACAGAGAGATGAAATAAACCATCTATACCCATGCACGCACGCCTCGCCAAAACTTCATAGAAAAAAACACATTTCTCATCTTATGGAGAGAGAGAGAGAGACGCCTTTGGATTGACAACATTTAAACGCGTGGTGATTGAGGAACGACCAAGACCACCATAACTGAGGGTGGGAAGGAGGATGAGTGGCAAAACTTGTGATTCCATGTGTCGAAAGAAAGGATGTGGACCCATTGAGATCTTGACTCATGTTTACTGGGTTAGGGGGTGTGGTATTTTCTCTCCCATAGCAACACATGGGCTCCTTTGTTTGTAACATGTTAGCTAGGTCTAATATGCCCTGCGGTTTCAGTAACCCAAATATTAGGGGGTTTAGTAACTAGACTATGAGTTGATCAAGACAAACAACAGAGGGTTTTCTACAAAAGCAAAAAAAAATTACCCTCGACTATGGGCGCATTCTTAGTAAAAGTAGGGGCCTTTTGCAAAACGCGCGCTCGACAGGAAGAAACAATCCACCCTTTATTTGTAGGTACAGATTTTTAGGGGTATTTGCAGGTATAAATATAGGGATAATTGATATTATGCCCCTAGTTGGCTCACACTCGACAGGTTTACCCCTACTTTTCAAAAAAAACTCGTTCATGCCCAAACCACTTTGCTTCTCTTGTGTTTTTGCCCTTCCATCTGGTCAAAGGCGTTTGACTGATAGAGAGGCATTTTTCTGGACCATTTTTCCCCTCCTTACAACTCCAGTTAAAAATAAAAATAAAACAATGTTACACTTACATGTGGGACCCAATTAAATGCAAAACAAAAAATCCTTCCCTCTCTCTTCCCTGTGGGACCCATGCCCCCATCCACCTTCCTTTATTCTTCCTCCCCCAGCTCCAGCATTGCTTCCCCGCTCACCCCACTACCGGTCACCCGCGCCAGTGCCTCCTCGACCTCGAGCCCCGGGATAAGCAGCTGTTGCCCATCTCCCTGCCACCAATCGCCAGTCCCTCCCCATCCTCCATCCCGGCCAAATCCGATCCAGCCCGAGCCTCCTGCGGCCAGATCTGCCATCTCCGTCGTGCCCCCATGTCCCGCACCGATCCTAGACTCCCCTGCATTTGCATCGATCCAATGCCCCTTGCCCAAGGATCCACGATGCCCGTCCCTGAACCCACCATGTCTCGGTGGCTTCGACCATCCGTGTCGAATCTCGGGCACTCCAGCCAAAACTCACCGTCACCTACCTCCTGCACGCCTTGTGGCGGCGGTGCCTCTTTCCACACCCATCACGGACATACACCGTGGCCTCGAGGTCCAGCGTGTGCTCATCGGAGGAGCCCGCTAGCGAGAGGTCGACTGCCCCCGGCATGCAGTCCATCAGCGCGCCGGTCAGCAAAGCTGGGCGGTGTTAGGGCTAGGAGAGGGAGGTGGTAGTGGTAGTTGGGGGGGGGGGCCACGACACGTCATGTAATGCCGGCGGAGCGGGTGCGGTTACACTAGGATGGGGAAAGTGAGGTGTTTCGGGAGGGAGAGAGAGAGTGTATGTTTTTCTATTTATTTTTCTTTTGCAATTAGTTGGGTCCCACATGTAAGCTTCACATTGTTTTTTCTTTGATTCCTAACAGAAGTTGGAAGGAGGGGAAAATGGTCCGGAAAAATGTCGCTCTAATGGTCAAACGCCTTTGACTGGACGGAAGGGCAAAAACACAAGAGAAGCAAAGTGGTCTGGACAGGAACGAGTATTTTCGAAAAGTAGAGGTAAACCTGTCGAGTGTGACCCAGTTACGGGCATAATGTCAATTATCCCATAAATATAGTGCCAAATCGAGGATGCATACAGGGCACACGCCCAACGCTAGGTGCCAAGTGGGACGCTAGCCCATTTTTTTCTCCTTTTATTTTTCTTGTCTCATTTTCCCTTTTTTGTGAACTTTATCAAATGTGTGAATTCTTTTTTCAAAATGTGAAATCCTTCAAGTGTGTGAACTTTAGTAAAATCCATGAACATTTTTTGAATAGATGAACTTAATTTTCAAATTCATGATCCTTTTTTTCAAATTCATGTTGTTTTTTGTTTTGGTGAACTGTTTTAAAATTCTTGAACTTTTTGTCGTAATTCAGTATTTTTTTAAAAAAATTAATCATTCAAATTTTGCTAACTTTTTGGAAATTTTTGTAGTTCTTTCGAATTGATGTATTTTTTCATTTTTTCAAAATTTTATACTTCTTAAATTTGGGAATATTTTTTTTGGCATCAACGATTAACGATCAACCGGCCAAATCTATATTTATATCTACTAATAAAAGGGCTATTGCTTATTACCACCGTAATTTCGGTCCGTCTGGTCCGTCATAGGATTTTCGTCTGTCTGTCCATGTTAAAAAAGAATGATTTGTTTAATGTTTGGTCGCTTCGGCGCTCGATGTCGCCCGTATGGGCCTCAGTCCGAACTGCCCAGCCGCAGCTAAGGTTTTTTTGTTCGTCCCTCATGGCCTCATGGTGGTAATAAAACAACCAAAAATAAACTCTAGTGGGAGTCGAACTCAAAACCTAAGAGTTAGCTTTAACTCCCTTAACCAACTAGGCTACTGTAAACTTGTGACTACAAAAGGTTGTATGTGTGTGTGTAAAAAAAGTACTACTCATTTTGAAATTGATTCATTACCTGCCAAATTGTCACTTGATGTTGTTTTTTCCGAAGCTGTTTTTAGGGGAACTCTTTTAGATGCTGAGGCAGCACCCATGGTGTAAACAATTAAAGGGGCAAAAGAGATTTTTCCCTCAACCTTGGAGTCCTTTGATGGATGACTGGCCACCTCTGCTTACAATGGATGTGCACATAGGTTATCTGGATCACAAGAGCCTATGAATCATGTGACAACATTTATACATCACAATATATAGTTAATTTCAAACCGATCCAACCAACGGTTATTCTGAATTACCTGTCGAATTTTCACTTGATGTCGCTGACTTGAAAGTGGAATCAGATGCATGCCGTATCTCCTTAGCCTTGGACATCATGGGTGGACGATGCTTGGATTCTTCTTATAGTTTGTTGTGCACATAGACAAAGGTTAGCTCGATAACAAGAGTATATGAATCATTTTGCAAAATCAAGCCATATCATACAAATATATACGTAAAAAGTACTACACATACTAATTATTTTTAAATTGATCGATCGATCAGAGGGTTCTTCTTAATTACCTGCCAAACTGTCGCTTGACGCAGCTCCTCCGGAAGCTGGATCACCAAATGGAGCTTCAGTGTTTTTTCCCTTCACGACCCTGAACTTCTTGGATCGGTCCACTTCTGCATGATATCATCAACCTTCCTGAACCTAGCCCTCTTCCCGACTAGAAAACCATCGACTGTCTTGTGTCGATCATCCTGCTGTTGTTGCGCTGGTTCCAGAGCATTGTTGCTGCACATGCGACGTTCACAGTCTTCCTCATTCCCCGAAGTTTCTGAAATTGTGTCTTCAACTTCCTCTGCCCCTTCATCTTCTAAAGAATCTTCTTCTTCTGAAGATTCATTTTGTGTTGCACCATCTACACTGGTACCAGTGTGAGCGTCTTCTTCTTGTGGGGCAGTGCCATCTGCATTGGTGCTCGTGAGCCCTTTGTCTTCCTCTCTGGCCACATTGATGTCCTTGTGCTGCGACTGGGCGAGAGACGCGTATGGAGCGTCGCAGGACGATGGCAAGAAAACCATCACTGAGAACTGTGACTTCTTGTCGTAACGGAATACCAGCAGGTAGCCATACCCGACGTGATGGTCGGAGAGGAACTCCTTCCATCCACGCAAAAAGCATAGCTCTCCAGAGATATTAGCCAGCTCTACGAGCCATTTATTCCCGCTTGGACCTCTAAGGAAAACCATTCCTTTACAATCTTCCAAGTATTTGTGGAATCCTACTGGAATGGTCTGGAACATATGTAGTCATACAAATTAATTAGTAATGGCTAAACACATGTCGAGCACAACCCAAACATGCATATATGGCATTTAACCTATCCTTCATATAGTCCAATCTGAGCTATTAGCCACAGCTCAATTCGCATTATATTTTGCAGAAATATTACATATGTCTCTTTTATTTACAATATATTTTGTGTAAATGCAAAAAATATCAACTTTCATGAAGTAGTTTATATTTTGGATATGTTTTCTCTTTTATCCTTCTCAATGGTAGAAAAAATTATATAGTCCATGTTCGAAACATATCATTCAGAAATTGAACAAAGAACCAATTGGGTGAAATATATTATATATGTAAAATTTAACTCTACCAAATTAGAGAGCACCATTCCTAAAAGTGAACCGCAATGGAAAGGATAACCTTCACAACAATCATGCAAAAATATGGTAGGTAAAAATGGAATAGCTGAAATGAGTTAGTCCCTTTCTTAGTTGTTATGAATCAAGAAAACATACCACGTGTTCCATAATTGAATTGGATATGAGCGCCCTAAAGAAGTGCGGGCAATTTTTTTTGTCATTCTGGTCCTTCGAATACTCTTCCTCTTTACCATTCGCCGTCCTTCCCTTCTGCTCATTTATCTCCTTTTGTTCATCCTCTTTCTCTTTCTCAATTTCTCGCTGCCCCTACTCTTCTTTCTCACTCTCCTTCTTTTTTTCCTTATGTAAGTTCTCTTTCTTCCCATTTTCCTTTCTTTTCCTCTGATCCTCCCTCTCCTCCTCATCATCATTCTGATCAACAACTCTCATTTTCTTCTCTTTCTCCTCCTTGTTCTTCGCCATCTTCCTCTTCGATGAATTTTGATTTTCCTCTGCTTTCTTATCACCTTCAGCTTCATTTTGCTTCATTTTCTCTTTCATGATAATATTGTCATCTTTCTCTTCTTTTACCTTGACCTTATTATCTACTAGGCCCTTGCAGTTATACCCTTTTTTATGGCGTACCATGATTGGACCTTTACTGATTGCAGGTACTTCTCTCTCTACAATACAATAAGAGATATATGTTAAATTAGCATAATACTTCTGTAGTGGTAACAATGGCATATAATACCACTCAACTTTCACTCGAGGGCTGAATCTACATATGAAACGTATTCCAAGTTTGGATTTTTGTTATGACTATTCATTAATTATTCCAAACTACTTAGTTATTTTCAAGAACACTCTTACAGAGTCCTTTTGTTATAGATTTAAAAACCAACATAAATATAATTTCCATATAAGCTCTTCAGGGAATAAAATATAACACTATTTATCCCATGTTAATATTCAAATATTGAAAACACAAGTACACATCATACATGAATGCTCTGAATATATATAGAGTGGCCACATGCATAATATTTTGGCAAGGCACACTTGCACATTTGTATATATTAATCTAACTAGTCAATCCAGTTTTGATACCTTATCGGATTTATCCACTGATAGACCTCCATGTGATCTCCATGTTTATCCCTCTATAGAATTTGCCAAACAAACATTATTTTGTCGTGATGAGATTTACAAATTCGATGATTCCATTATGAAAATTTAGTAAGCCAAGAAACATGCACATATTGTGTGTATTACCATCCTTGTCTTGAGACAAGAAAGGTATGGCGTAACTTGGAACCCAACGGTTCTCGCAACTGAAAGGGAATGTAGCATTATACTAATATGAAATATTTTAATAAAACTAAATATAACTTTATGAATATCAAACAATATTTTTCCTACTGGGATTCTTTCTTCCATATATATAGGGCATTATATCATACTTCCAACATGGACATATTTCTAATGCGAGTATGACAACACCAACCAAATTGTTGAGCGTTTCACAAGAATCTATAACCC
>LR738715.1:828185255-828225783 GCA_902687465.1 Secale cereale | reverse complement strand
ATATATATATAATATTTTACTGTATGTTTTGGTTATTTTATAATTTTATTTAGTTTGGTATTTTATTTAGCTAAATATATTTCCTGTAGTAGAGGTTTAAAAAACATGCAATGTGCAGTCGGGCTGCACAGTGGCCCAGCCGGGGCTTCGCCCGTGCGCAGCGCACGCGCAGAAGCTAACAAGCCGGCCCATTTTGCTGCAGGACACGGCCCAGCACCACAACCCTCTTCCCTTGCTGTTTTTCTTTCCTTTTTCGTTCTCTTTCGCTGACCACTGGGTCCCGCGTTGTCATCCCCTTCCTCAGCCGTCTTGGACAGCATGTCCCGATCCAATCTTCACCCGAATCGCATCGGTCCTTGCACCTTGACACGCCTGACTGTATAGATCTAATCCACATCATGTCCTCGTCCGTTTTTTCTGCAAAAACTCCATCTTCCTGTGCCCTAGAGCTCTGCCCGATCTCGCTGGAGCTCTGTCGCCGCAGGAGCTCTCATCGGTTGATTCCGTCGACACAGAAGGTTCCCACCGCCTCCCTTACCCTCGGTTGTCTTTGCCTTGACCTACTCTATCCCCCTAACCATCTATCTCGCCCAGGGGAGCACCATGCCGAGCACTTGGACCTCTGTTGAAGCAGAGCACCGCCAACGTTGCTGAGGTCGCCCACCGGCGCCACCAGAGGACGTAATCGTCGGTGCCGAGGTCTCCATTGTGTTCACCGTGGAGCTCCTCGTCCACTCGTTGGCTTTCAGTCAGCGGAGACCCACTGTGGCCGTTGCCCACGTCACAACCTGGCCGCTCGCGTCATCATCTTCCTCAAGTCCGACTCGTCCCAAGTAGGTTTGTTCGGTGAGCATCCCCGTCCGTCCGATCTCCATCCGATCGATGAGATTAGATCGCCTATGTTTTTCTTTGTTACCGAACCGTTTTCCTTTAAGTTGCGGTCGTCCTCGCTTAGAGCAAACAGCGGACACCCTATGGCCATTCACGTAGCATCACGTGGCAACTCGCTACAGTAGCCGCAACAGCTTAAATCCCGTTGACAGATTTTTATCCAAATTTTGTTTGGCTATAACTTGAGATCTGTAACTCCAAATTCATCCATTATCTTTACCTAATAACTAGCACAAATGTCCGTGCGTTGCAACGGGAGACATTGTTACATGTCTCATGCCTCACTAATTTTCACCCGTCCTCGTCTCATCTTCCCAGTCCGCCACACACCCGTGTGTTGCAATGAGATAAAAATTACTCGTATTTCGATGTATTTTGTAAAAGAACATTGCAACAGGATAAAAAATCCTGAAACTCAATTGGTTTTACTATGGTTTTTTGAAACAATAGATACTGCCAAGCGATTTCGTTTTAAATATCCCAATAGGTCATAGACATTTTTTTTCTTATGATCTCCATACAATTCCGTTTTAATTAGAGAGCTTTTCGATTGATTTAGACTGGTGTATGACTTCATATTTCCACTCCACATCCATCGGGTGTACCTTTCCAACCATAATTTTTAAGGCACTTTACATCAAGGTTCATATGCAAATAGTTGGCAACTTCTCTTCTTATCATGGTCGCATTTGTATTTTTACTCATGAAATACCATGCCTTTTTTATGCTTCCTTGCATGTGCACCTTAATCAAATTTAATATGTCGGTTGCTCTTCAAAGCCAACTTCACTATATATTTATTAATTGAAAATTGCTAAATTAATATTATTCAATTTCGTCTCCGCTCGTAGCCACAACTCGTGCTTCCTCAATCCATACACGGTGCCATGCTTGCCATGTACATCACTTTGTACATGCATATATTATCTCATTCTTTCAAAATCTACTACATTAGATGATGCACATCGCCCTCGTGACTATTTTGTCTGTGTTGACTTACACATGTTTCTATAATGTATACCATGGAGCCCATGCGTATTAATAAATCTAAGAAACTGATAGTCTGATACATGTTAGTCACATTACTTTCACACTGGTCCTTCGTCACAATACAATAAATTCTATAGAGCGGAAATCAAATGATCTATTTTTTTAATTCCATATTAGTGTATTTTTATTTTAAAAATGAACTATTAATGTGTACATTAAATTTATTCTTGAAATTATGTTAGCTACGTATTCTACATAGAGTTTTCTATGCATAAAATGGCAATGCACTCTTTATCCACCAAGAGTCTTATCCAAAACAAATATTGAAACTGTTGTTTTAAGGAAAACTATATGGAAATTCTTCATTGTATAAATTTTTGAAGACTTCTAATCCAAGTCTCCCTCACGTAATTAGATATCTCTTTTCTTGAGGTAAATACACCAGAGGTCTTGGAACTTGCGCGCGACGGTCACTTTGATGCATAAAGTTGTAAAATACGTGTTTGTGGTCACTAAATTTGCAAGGCCGTTCAAATACAGTCACTCTCACCGTATGCATGCGTATCCGTCGACGGCAGGATGGCACGGGCCCCTGTCAGCCACCGTAATTGTTCTTGTATGATAGATTTGTAGAAAAGTCCTCTGCTCTTTTTTATTTATTTACATAGGAACCCCTCAAATAAAAACATAGTGGGGCGACGGGGTTAGATTTGGACGTACTGCTGAGTGGCACGCTTGGACAATCAATACGCCAGTCTCGTGTGTTTGCTTTGCACGACTATATTATATATCCTATCAGGGCGGACCTAAAAAATAATAATAAAGAAATTTATGTCTTCTAATAATAAGAATACAAAGTGCAACCGGTGGGTTCAAACCTTTTGAATTAATTTGAATTGCTTACCACATGGAGATTCACTCGCACATAAGCCAACCACCAAGCAGCTGCGACATGTGATGTAATTTAGGGATAGACAGTGTATATGTTTTTATGACTTTTGTTCTATGTAAATACGTGTCATTTTTAAATGTTTAACCATTGTAAAAAATGTATGTGTAATTCAAAATATGTTCATGCATTAGAAAAACTACGCGAACAGTTTTTTGAACCATGCAAACATAATTGGACATTGTGTAAAATTCACGAATATTTTTTTAAATGTGTCAACATATTTTAAATGTAATGTACATTTCTTAATTTACACGAATATTTTTCACAGTGCTTAAACATTTTTATAAATGTCATGTAGTTTTTAACGCATGTACATATTCTGAATTGCACAAACAATATTATTTGAAAATAATACATGAAGAATTTTTTGTAATCCATGAATTTCTCTAATAAACGAATAGGTGTAATGTTACGGATTGTTTCTTAATTATGAATATTTCTAAGAAAATGCACATTTATTATTATGAATATTTAAAAAACTATTTGTGTTATTATTATGCAAACATTTTTATAATTCATAAGTATCATTTTAGAATAATACATGAAAAATATTTGAAAGTTCTCTTATTAATGGCAGTATAATTTACATACTATCTACAAATTTCTGAAAAATAAACAAGTGCAAAATGGATCGCCGGACCACAGCCCATTTTCTGTTCCATGAGCGCTTCCGTTTTTGTACATTAATCTTAGTTATCCTTAATAGCTATTTACAGATGTGTGATGCAGCTAGTGGGACGTGTATTGTACTAGCATTAGGTCGGGGGTTTGAGAGCTGGAAGTTAAACTTTTCGTCCCATCGATGGTTGATTTTTTTTTGCCTAGAAAAGAAGGGGTTTTGTGTAAAAATGCATCCATGTGCCATTGACAGCGGGTCCGTGCCATGCTGGCGTCGACGGATACTCCCGCGTACGGTTAGAGTGACTGTATTTGAACGGTCTTGCAAGTTTAGTGACCACAAACACGTATTTTGCAACTTTGTGCACCAAAATGACCGTCGCGTGCAAGTTCTAAGACCTCTGATGTATTTACCTCATCATTAAACATCTTCTACGTGTTTTCCATGTAGTCCATGGAACTGAGCTAATAATACGCGTAACCGTATTACAACATTCGAGGTCCATTGAGGGCAGTGTTCTTCGGGACTCCAGTTCGGGACATGGGACATGATCCTGAGTCAAATCATCCGGGTGAACAAAGCTAACTTCAAATTATTAATTCATGCTGGAATTTAAAAGTAGAGTCCAGAAAAATAGCATTATCAAAGTATCTGGAATAACTATGGCAGCAAGTCAAACATCTGAGGTGCTTGGCTTGTCCGCCCGTCCACTACAATTAAGGGCGTAATCCGTGGTTCCCTCCAGCTCCATTGTCACCTGGCCGCGGGTCCCTTGGACCTGGCCCTCACCGCTCTACAACACATCCTCAGGTCCCCTCCGTCATGCTGTCTGTTCACCACAATCCTTCTCATTGGCCGTTCTGATTAGCACTCTTCAGCAGACAGTGGATAGAGCAAAGTTCATGTTTCAAGGCTTGAAGATTACTGTTACTCTCATTCGTTAGGCTGTCCCACTATGTATAAGGCAAAGAAAAAATTCACAAAAACGATGAGAGGTAATAAATCAAGCAATTTAGCTAGCCCAACTTTCTGCAATTTAGGTCTTCACCAAATAGACTCCACAAGCATACTTTTCTTGTAGCATATATGCTACAGATATCTCTCCATAAAGGTTATTATAAGTGCACGATCTGAGGCCATGTTGGTGGGTGCTGTCACCCAGCTTTCACAACAAAAAATACGGAAATTAACTAAATATTGCTGGCCAGTGGCTGACCTGAAACATGAGAAAATCAAGTTGCCTAACCAAATGCACACGGTACAGACCAGAAGAGATCACTAATCTGCTTAATTTAAGGTTCTTCTAATGAATTAACGCATAACATGTTGCAGACAAAGCCTGATCTTCATCTGATCAAGAACAAATAACCCATATGTGCCAAGCCAAGCTCTCTTCTTGCTCCGGCAACAATCACCTACAACAAAACCGGCTCCCTCCATCAGCATGCAAATACAAGCTTATAAAAAGATCCAGGAGCTTGCAAGAATGGACATATGGATTTTTACATCAAGTCGCGCGCCATACATCAAATATTAACTGCACAAGATAGTACTACCTTCATCCCATAATATAAGAACGTTTTTTGAGTTATGATAGCTTGAAAAACGTTTTTATATTATGGGACGGAGGGAGTATGAAGTACAGATTACATGAAGTTTACATAACATGGTAGCACACAAAAATTCAGAGTAAGCAAAATTTCAGGGAATTGGCAGCAGTTGGGATGTACGCATAAATTCAGAGAACGTGGTAGGGAAGTAGGCTGCAAACAGAATTGTGGAGAACATGGTTAAGTTAGTATTTCGAATCATCCAGCGGTTGGGCGGAGGAACTGAGGAGGCAGGGATGGGCCGGCGACTGGGCAGAATAGCTCCTGTGGATAAGGGGCCGATGGACCAGCGGCTGGGGGCTGGACGGAGGATCTCCAGTGGTGGTAGAGGATGACAGCCGACGGCTGGGCGGAGGAGCTCCGATGGTGGAAGAGGATGACGGCCGGCGGCTGGGTGGAAACATCTCGCGGCGGAGGCGTGCTTGTACAGGCGGCCGCACGGGGAGAAACGATGAGGGCGACCTCAATATCCCAAGCAGGGCCGGCTCAAACGTCTTACAATTCGAGAATGTACCTGCCGGCTCCCTCGATCTGCTGGCTTCTGCATCTCCCATCGACCCCTTCACCCGCCACCGATGGCTACGGACAAAGTGAGCGTAGAACTCACGAGCACACACGATGTCTCTCTCTCTCTCTCTTTCCTATACGGAGAGATGGCCACCACCGACCTCCATGGATGCCCCCCGGAGCCGCTCCCGCTCATCGCCGCCGCCCCTGCGGAATCGCCAGATCCGCCTGACTCCTGCTCCATTCCCAGCGCTGGCAGTGGCTCCTCCCCTCGTCATCCCCGCGCGCGCGTCGACGCATCCGGCCCCGCCTCCGGTGACGACCACCTCCTCAGCGCCTTCCTCCTGCTCTTCTCGCCCGGGCAGTGTGCCGCCCGCGCTCATCAAGTGGTCGCCACCTCGTCGGACGAGCATGGCGTCGCCACTGCGCGAGCACCGCCTTCACGCATAAGTAGCCGCGTGCCACTGCCCGCGCCCATCATATGTGCTTGTCCGGCGGGCGGTGCTGCCAGATCGGGGTGGAGGGAGGAGAAGAGGCTGGTGCTCCAGATCGGGGATGTGAGAAGCTGGGAGGTGGCGCGCCGACGTCATAGGATTGGTCGGGAGCGGTGCTATTGGCGGAGACAGCAGCGACTTGGGGGAGGTTGGCGTTAGCGGCGGTGCGGTGGCGAGCGGCCAGAGGTGCGGCGGCGGCGGCCGTCAATTCGCTTGGCCTTTTCTGTAGCTCAGGCTATATAGAACCTCTTATTCTCAACCCTTCAGCTTTGCTTTGAGATCCGTATTTTTCAATTAACTTATAACATCAAGATTTTTCTTTTTTGTTTCTTTCAATTGACACACCATATAAACTTCAAACTTTGCAAATCGAACAAACATTAGAACATCAATGTGTGAAAAAACTTTCAGATTTTTTGTCTGATATAAATATAAAAAATGACATTTTGTTTGACTAAAAATATTATTTTAAGTATTTAAAATGCTTGAAAAAATCTGAAAGTTTTTTCCCACATTTATGTTCTAATGTTTGTTCGGTCTGCAAAGTTTGAAGTTCATGTGTTGTCTCGTTTGAGAGAAACAAAAAAGACAAATGTATTCGCACGGATCGTGATGCAGAATTTGATGGTGAAGATAAGGGGTACCACGTAGCCTGAGCTACAAAAAAACTTTGTGCCGAAAAAGTCGACCGGGGCGTGGGGACGGACGAGCGGATGGGTAGTGTAAGAATAACATAGCATGTATTGGCGTACATACTTGATGTAATCCTAACCTTCCTATCTGCACCTCCGTATCTATTCTTTCCTTTTAAACTAGGATTAGATCTTGGAGGACAAGTATAGGTTGGCAATGTAATTGTATATATGTGCGCCCTCTGGACCTCTAATGCATGCGATCATATTCTCCTAAACTATCTAGTCTACATGGTATCAGTTTTTCTCTCCTTCCTGTGACTTGCTTCCGCTGCACACCTAGCCGCCAAGACCTAGCATCAGCCACCGGAACTGCCTAGCCGTCGTTGCTGCCATAGCCATGGATTTCGGCGACTTCGCCTCTACTCCCAACTCCTCCCTCGCATCCGGGTCCCAACCCTCCAACCCCTTTGCCGCTAGCTCCGTCAACCCTGCTGCTCCGAGTGCCACCGCCATCCAGCTCATCAACATATGCAACCACGTCACCGTCATCCTCGACTTCGACGAGTCCAACTTTTGCATCTGGCAGACCTTCTTCAACCTCACTTTTCGCAAGCTTGGTCTTCTAGATCACATTGATGGCTCCGTTGACGCTCGTATGGCGCTCGGCGACGTCGAGTGGACCCAGATAGATCAATGTATCGTCTCCTGGCTATACACTACTGTCTCCAAAGATATCCTCGAGATCATCATCCAGCCCTCCGAGACCGCCGCCAATGCTTGGACCGTCATCACCGGCCTCTTCCGCGACAACCGTCTTCAACGCTCCTGCTTCGCCAAGCGAGACTTCCTCAACCTCGTCCAAGGAGATCTCTCCGTGACCGCCTTCGCCAGCCGTCTCAAGTGTCTCTCCGACACACTTCGTGACGTGGGAACTCCGGTCACCGACCAGGACATGCTCACCACCTTCATCAACGGGCTAAACGACGAGTTCGGCCACTGCATCGCCGCCCTCACCATCAACCCTGTTGGTCTGACTTTCGCCCGTGCTCGTGGCGCTCTTTTGCAGGAGGAACGACGCCTCGCGCGCCATGCGCAGCATATCCAAGTGACTGCACTCATCGCCAACCGCTTTTCCGCCTCCCCTGCGCCTGCACCACCGGCTGCCCCGGCTCCTCGCCCTACCACGTCTGCTCCGCCTACTCCTGTCTCGGGTAGTCGTGGCCGTGGCAAGGGCCGCAAGAAGCAGCAGCAAGGCCATGGCGCCCCTGCCGACGCCCCCGGCGCTACTGCAGCGCGGGACTCCGCTACGCCGTTCTGGCCCGTCGGCAACTATCCGCTGTCCGGCATGTTTCAGGCTTGGCCACCAAACTGGCGTGCTCCTGGCGCCGGTCTTCTTGGCCCATGCCCCGGCGTCTCCATGCCCCAAGCGTACGCTGCCCATATAGGACAGCCGGGCCTTGGTGCTCCAGCGGTCTACAATGGCTATGCTGCAGCGCCTCAGCAACATCAACCTCCTGCATGGGATCAAACGCAGCTCCACGCCGCCCTTAACAACATCTCCTTGCAGCAGGGCGCCGGCGGCGGCAGCGGCTCCAACTGGTTCTTCGACACAGGCGCGACTGCCCACATGGCCAGCGATCCAGGTATCCTCTCTTCTTTCTCTCCTTCTTCCAATCTCTCCTCTGTCATCTTCGGAAACGGAGATTCCCTTCCCATTACTCACATCGGTAGTGCCTCCCTCCCTACCTCCTCTTTTCCTCTCTCTTTACGTGATGTAGTAATCACTCCTAATCTCATTAAAAATCTTATTTCAGTTCATCTTTTAACTCATACAAATCCTGTTAATGTTGAATTTGATGAGCTTGGTTTTTCTGTCAAGGATCGTCGTACCAGCGCGGTGATTCTCCGATGTAACAGCGATGACGATCTCTATCCGCATGTCGCCAGCCATCAAGCTCTTCTTGCCGGCACCACCGATCTTTGGCACCAACGTCTTGGTCACCCCGGACATGACGCTCTTTCTAGAACACTTTCTTTGTTTGATTTTACTTGTAATAAATCACCCCCTACAATGTGTCATGCTTGTAGATTGGGGAAGCCCGTTCGTCTACCTTTCAAACAATCCGATAGTCAAGCAAGTTTTCCTTTTGCTCTTGTTCATTGCGATGTTTGGACATCTCCTATTACAAGTGTTTCAGGATTTCAGTATTATCTTGTGATGCTCGATGACTACTCTCACTATGTTTGGACTTTTCCATTGCGTCGCAAATCGGATGTCTTTCCCACTATTTCTCGTTTTCATGCTTTTGTCGCCACCCAATTTCAACGCTACATCTTAGCTTTTCAAACTGACAATGGCCGTGAATTTGATAATAATGCTTCACGCACCTTCTTTGCGTAGCACGGCATGCATCTTCGGCTCACATGCCCCTACACCTCGCAACAAAATGGCCGCGCCGAACGCATACTTCGCACATTGAATGATAGTGTACACACTCTATTATTTCATGCTCACATGCCTCCTAGGTTTTGGGCCGAAGCACTAAATACCGCGACCTATCTTCTGAATTTTCGCCCTTGTCGCCCACGCAATAATCTTCCACCTCATCAACTTCTTTTTGGTTCACCACCTGACTACTCGCACCTTCGCGTTTTCGGATGCCTTTGCTACCCCAACACCACCTCCACTGCTCCTCATAAACTTTCTCCCTGCTCCCTTGCTTGTGTCTTCTTTGGTTACCCTTCCGATCACCGTGGATACCGCTGCTATGATCCGGTCAGTCGTCGTGTACTAACTTCACGCCACGTTGTATTCGATGAGTGCGTTTTTCCTTTCAGGAAGATGCTGTTGGAGACCACTTCACCACCGGTTGTGCCCTTGCAGCCCGATCCTGTGGTGGTTCCCACGTCGCCGGCCCCTCGTCAGCATGGCTCACCGGCCACCCCTCGGGCTGCTGGAAGTCCAGCCGTGGCAGCTCCTGCATCACCTTCACCAGTTGCCACGGTTATTGGTTCTTCTACCGGGTCGCCCAGTTCAACTGCCATGGCAGCGAATTCTGGTGCCACGGCCGCCACTTCTACGAGCATTGCTCCTGGGTCACCCACTTCGGCTCCCATGGCTGCTCCTTCAGGCACTCTAGCTGCTGCCTCTCGCGAGTCTTCAGCAGCCACTTCGAGCCCGTCGTCATCTCCCGCGGTGTCTTCCGGCCCTGCCGTAGAGCTCGTCGCGTCTTCGCCACCTCCGGCTCCGGTTGCACCGCCGCGGGCGGCTCCATGGTTTCGCCCTTCTGACGTGTCCATCCACACAATGGCCACACGTGCGCGACATGGCGTTCTTCAGCCGAGCCGGCGTTTCGAGGATGCTCATGCGGCCGCTGGTTGTGCCTTCGCCGCTTCCCACGTCTGCCCATGCGGCTCTTCGTGATCCTGCGTGGCATTCTGCCATGCAAGAGGAATATGATGCCCTCCAAGCCATTCGCACATGGACTCTTGTGCCTCGACCTCAGGGTGCAAATATCGTCACCGGTAAATGGGTCTTTCGGCATAAACTCAAACCCGATGGTTCCTTGGATCGTTACAAAGCTCGTTGGGTTGTTCGAGGATTCACTCAACGTGTCGGCATTGACTTCGGTGAGACTTTCAGTCCCGTCGTCAAACCAGCCACAGTCCGCACAGTCTTGCATCTTGCTGCTTCTCGACATTGGCCCGTGCATCAGTTGGACGTATCCAATGCATTCCTTCATGGAGTTCTACACGCGCGTGTTTACTGTGCTCAACCGACGGGTTTCATCGATGCAACATATCCCGAGCATGTATGTCTGTTGTCCAAGTCTCTCTATGGGCTCAAACAGGCTCCACGCGCTTGGTACACACGCATTGGTGATTTTCTTCGGCGCCTCGGATTTACTTCGGCTCTTTTGGACACCTCACTCTTTGTGCTTCGTCGTGGTTCAGACATGGCGTATTTGCTTCTTTATGTTGATGACATTGTGCTGACAGCTTCCTCGTCATCATTTCTTCGGATGATCATCACCTCTCTTAGCACTGAATTCAAGATGAAGGATCTCGGGCCTCTTCATTTATTTTCTCGGTGTTGGAGTTCGTCGCACGGCCTCTGGTTTCTTTCTCTCTCAGGAGAGATATGCTGAGGAGCTTCTTGATCGTGCTGCCATGTCTAACTGCAAGCCAGCCTCCACGCCCGTTGACACCAAGCCCAAGGTCTCGGCTGCCTCTGGTGAGCTTGTATCGGATCCCACCTTCTACCGAAGTATTGCAGGTGCTCTTTGTTGGGGAACGTTGCATGGGAAACAAAAAAATTTCTCTACGTTCACCAAGATCAATCTAGGAGATGCAACTACGAGGGGAGAGTTGGATCCACATACCCTTGTAGATCGCTAAGCGGAAGCGTTCAAGAACGCGGTTGATGGAGTCGTACTCGCCGCGATTCAGATCGCCGAAGATCCTAGCACCGAAGCAACGGTGCCTCCGCGTTCTTCACACGTACGGCTCGGGGACGTCTCCTCCTTCTTGATCCAGCAAGGGGTGGAGGAGAGGTTGATGGAGAGACCGGCAGCACGACGGCGTGGTGGTGATGGTGGTGGAGGATTCCAGCAGGGCTTCGCCAAGCACCGCGGGAAGACGAAGATGTTATGGGAGAGGGAGGGCAGCGCCGAGGCACAAACGTGTGTTGGCTGCCCTCCCTCTACCTCTCTATATATAGGGGGAATAGAGGGGAGGGGGGCGCCCTAGGGTTTCCCCTAGGGGGGCCGGCGGCCAGGGCAGAGGGGGGGCGGCGGCCAAGGGCTGCGCCAGGCCCTAGGGTTTTCCCCCCTAGGTGCCTTGCCCCCCAAGCCAGGGGGTGCGGCAGCCCTAGGAGGGGCCAGCCCCCCATGCGCACTAGGAGAGGGCCCAGGGGGGGCGCACAGCCCTATGAGGGCTGTTGTGTCCCCCCTTTGTGGCCCATTAGGCCCGAAACTCCTTCCGGGACCCCCGAAACCCCTTTCGGTCATCCGCCGACTTCCCGGTGCTCCCCGGAACACTTCCGGACTCCGATCACTCTCATCCTATATATCAATCTTCGTCCCCGGACCATTCCGGAGACCCTCGTCACGTCCGGGATCTCATCCGGGACTCCGAACAACCTTCGGTAACCATGCACTGTTCTCACTAACAACCCTAGCGTCACCGAACCTTAAGTGTGTAGACCCTGCGGGTTCGGAAATCATGTAGACATGACCGAGACACTCCCAGGTCAATAACCAATAGCGGGATCTGGATACCCATATTGGTTCCCACACGTTTCTCGATGATCTCATCGGATGAACCACGATGTCAAGGATTCAGGCAATCCCGTATACAGTTCCCTTTGTCTCGTCGGTATGTTACTTGCCCGAGATTCGATCGTCGGTATCTCTATACCTAGTTCAATCTCGTTACCGGCAAGTCTCTTTACTCGTTACCGTAATACATAATCCCGTGACTAACTACTTAATCACTTTGAGCTCATTGAGATGATGTATTACCGAGTGGGCCCGGAGATACCTCTCCGTCACACGGAGTGACAAATCCCAGTCTTGATCCATGTCAACTCAACAGACACCTTCGGAGATACCTGTAGAGTACCTTTATAGTCACCCAGTTACGTTGCGACGTTTGGCACACACAAAGCACTCCTACGGTGTCAGTGAGTTACATGATCTCATGGTCATAGGAACTTATACTTGACATGCAGAAAACTATAGCGATAACTGATACGATCAAAAGCTATGTTTAACGTTTGGGTCTTGTCCATCACATCATTCTCCTAATGATGTGATCCCGTTATCAAATGACAACTCATGTCTATGACCTGGAAACCGCGGTCATCTTTGATCAACGAGCTAGTCCTGTAGAGGCTTACTAGGGACACAAAGTTTGTCTATTTATCCACACATGTATTTGAGTTTCCAATCAATACAGTTATAGCATGGATAATAAACGATTATCATGAACAAGGAAATATAATAATAACTCTTTTATTATTGCCTCTAGGGCATATTTCCAACAGTCTCCCACTTGCACTAGAGTCAATAATCTAGCATTACAAGGTAATGAATCTAACACCCATAGAGTCTTGGTGTTGATCATGCTTCGCCCGTGGAAGAGGCTTAGTCAACGGATCTGCAACATTCAAATCCGTGTGTACTTTGCAAATGCTTATGTCCTCCTCCTTGACTGAATCGCGGATGGAATTGAAGCGTCGCTTTATGTGTCTGGTCCTCTTGTGAAACCTTGGTTCCTTGGCTAGAGCAATGGCACCAGTGTTGTCACAAAACAGAGTCATTGGATTCAATGCACTAGGCACAACTCCAAGATCTGTCATGAACTCCTTCATCCAGACACCTTCCTTTGCCGCCTCCGAGGCAGCTATGTACTCCGCTTCGCATGTAGAATCGGCTACCACGCTCTGCTTGGAACTGCACCAGCTTACCGCTCCCCCGTTGAGAATATATACGTATCCGGTTTGAGACTTAGAGTCATCCGGATCAGTGTCAAAGCTTGCATCGACGTAACCCTTTACGACGAGCTCTTGATCACCTCCATAAACGAGAAACATTTCCTTAGTCCTTTTCAGGTACTTTAGGATATTCTTGACCGCTGTCCAGTGATCCATACCAGGATTACTTTGAAACCTTCCGGCCATACTTATGGCAAGGCTGACATCTGGTCTTGTGCACAGCATTGCATACATGATAGAGCCTATGGCTGAATCATAGGGGACGACACTCATCTTTTCTCTATCTTCCGCAGTCACTGGGCATTGAGTCTTACTCAACTTTGTACCTTGCAATACCGGCAAGAACCCCTTCTTGGATTGATCCATTTTGAACTTCTTCAAAACTTTATCAAGGTATGTACTTTGTGAAAGTCCTATCAAGCGTCTTGATCTATCTCTATAGATCTTGATGCCCAATATGAAAGCAGCTTCACCGAGATCCTTCATCGAAAAACTCTTGTTCAAATACCCCTTCACGCTATCCAAAAATTCTATATTGTTTCCAATCAGCAATATGTCATCCACATATAATATTAGAAACGCTATAGAGCTCCCACTCACTTTCTTGTAAATACAAGCTTCATTGTAAACTTGTATAAACCCAACTTGTATAAAGCGAAGATTCCAACTCCGAGATGCTTGCACCAGCCCATAAATGGAACGCTGGAGCCTGCATACTTTGTCAGCATTCTCTGGATCGACAAAACCTTCCGGTTGCATCATATACAACTCTTCCTTAAGAAAACCGTTAAGGAACGCTGTTTTGACATCCATCTGCCAAATTTCATAATCGAAATATGCAGCTATTGCTAACATGATTCGGACGGATTTAAGCATCGCTACGGGTGAGAAAGTCTCATCGTAGTCAATCCCTTGAACTTGTGAAAAACCCTTTACCACAAGTCGAGCTTTATACACGGTGACATTACCGTCAGCGTCCGTCTTCCTCTTAAAAATCCATTTATTCTGAATGGCCTTCCGCCCTTCAGGTAATACTTCCAAAGTCCATACTTTGTTTTCATACATGGATCCCATCTCGGATTTCATGGCCTCTAACCATTTGTCGGAATCCGGGCCCACCATCGCTTCTCCATAGCTCGTAGGTTCACCGTTGTCTAACAACATGACCTCCAAGACAGGGTTACCATACCACTCAGGTGCAGTGCGTACCCTTGTCGACCTACGAGGTTCGGCAGTAACTTGATCAGAAGCTCCTTGATCATCATCATTGGCTTCCTCTTCAACCTCTGCAGGCTCCACAAAAACATCTTTCTGCGCTGCGCTACTCTCTGGTTGAAGCAGAGGTTCAATAACCTCATCAAGTTCTACCTTCCTCCCACTCAATTCTTTCGAGAGAAACTCTTTCTCGAGAAAGGACCCGTTCTTAGCGACAAACACTTTGCCCTCGGATCTGAGATAGAAGGTGTACCCAACTGTTTCTTTTGGGTATCCTATGAAGACACATTTGTCCGCTTTGGGTTCGAGCTTTTCTGGCTGAAGCCTTTTGACATAAGCATCGCAACCCCAAACCTTGAGAAAAGACAACTTAGGTTTCTTACCAAACCACAGTTCATACGGTGTTGTCTCAACGGACTTAGATGGAGCCCTATTTAAAGTGAATGCAGCTGTCTCTAACGCATATCCCCAAAACGATAGTGGCAAGTCGGCAAGAGACATCATAGAACGCACCATATCTAATAGGGTTCGATTACGACGTTCGGACACACCATTACGCTGTGGTGTTCCAGGTGGCGTCAACTGTGAAACAATTCCACATTTTCTTAAGTGATCACCAAACTCATAACTCAGATATTCTCCCCCTCGATCAGATCGTAGGAACTTGATCTTCTTGTTACGATGATTTTCAACTTCACTCTGAAATTGCTTGAACTTTTCAAAAGTTTCAGACTTATGCTTCATTAAGTAAATATACCCATATCTACTTAAGTCGTCAGTGAAGGTGAGAAAATAACGATATCCACCGCGTGCCGTGACACTCATCGGACCACACACATCAGTATGTATGATTTCCAATAAGTCACTTGCCCGTTCCATTATTCCTGAAAACGGGGTCCTCGTCATCTTGCCCATGAGGCACGGCTCGCATGTGTCAAGTGATTCAAAATCAAGAGACTCCAAAAGTCCATCAGCATGGAGCTTCCTCATGCGTTTTACGCCGATATGACCCAGACGGCAGTGCCACAAGTAAGTGGTATTATCTTTATCAACTCTACATCTTTTGGCATCAATGTTATGAACATGTGTATCATCACTATCGAGATTCAATAAGAATAAACCCCTCACTTCGGGTGCATGACCATAAAAGATATTACCCATATAAATAGAACAACCTTTATTCTCTGATTTAAACGAGTAACCGTCTCGCAATAAACAAGATCCAGATATAATGTTCATGCTCAACGCAGGCACTAAATAACAATTATTCAGGTTCATAACTAATCCCGATGGTAATCGAGGAGCGAGCGTGCCGACGGCGATCACATCAACCTTGGAACCATTTCCGACGCGCATCGTCACTTCGTCCTTCGCCAGCCTCCGTTTATTCCGCAGTTCCTGTTTAGAGTTGCAAATGTGAGCAACCGAACCGGTATCAAATACCCAGGCACTACAACGAGAGTTGGTAAGGTACACATCAATAACATGTATATCACATATACCTTGCTTGTTGTTGTTGTTGGCCCCCTTCTTGTCTGCCAGATACTTGGGGCAGTTCCGCTTCCAGTGGCCGTTCCCCTTGCAATAGAAACACTCAGTCTCTGGCTTGGGCCCAGCCTTGGGTTTCTTCACTGGATGAGCAACTGCTTTGCCACCCTTCTTAGAGTTACCCTTCTTGCCCTTGCCATTCTTCTTGAAACTGGTGGTTTTATCGACCATCAACACTTGATACTCCTTTTTGATGTCTGCCTCAGCGACTTTCAGCATCGAAAACAGCTCGGCGATGGTTTTGTTCATCCCTTGCATGTTGTACTGCTGCACGAAGCTCTTGTAGCTAGGCGGGAGTGACTGGAGAATTCTGTCAATGATAGCCTCGTCCGGGAACACAAGTCCCAGATCAGCTATGCGGGTATAGTACCCAGACATCTTCAGTAAGTGCTCACTGACAGACGAATTCTCCTCCATCTTGTAAGCAAAGAATTTATCGGTGGTCTCATACCTCTCGATCTTGGCATTCTTTTCAAAGATGAACTTCAACTCCTGGAACATCTCATATGCTCCATGACGTTCAAAACGCCTTTGAAGTCCTCCTTCCAAGCTATACAATATGGCACACTGCACCACTAAGTAGTCATCCGAACGCGACTGCCAGGCGTTCATAACGTCCGCAGAGGCCTGAGGAGCGGGGGGTTCACCTAGCGGTGCACTTAGGACATAAACCTTTTGGGCAGCAGTGAGGATGATCCTCAGATTGCGGAGCCAGTCCGCAAAGTTGCTCCCATCATCTTTCAGTTTAGCTTTCTCTAGGAACGCATTAAAATTCAGGGGAGCTACTGCGCGAGCCATCTACAACAAAAGATTTGCAAAGACATTTTAGACTATTGTTCATGATAAGTGAGTTATTACCTAATCAAATTATTTATAACTCCCACTCAAATTGACATCCCTCTGGTCATTCGAGCGTGACATGATCCAGATTCACCAACCCAAGTCCGATCATCACGTGAGATGAGGTGGTGTCAATGGTGAACATCTACATGTTGATCATATCTACTATATGACTCATGTTCGACCTTTCGGTCCTCCGTGTTCCGAGGCCATGTCTGTACATGCTAGGCTCGTCAAGTCTAACCCGAGTGTTCTGCATGTGCAAAACTGGCTTGCACCCGTTGTATGCGAACGTAGAGTCTATCACACCCGATCATCACGTGGTGCTTCGAAACGACGAACCTTCGCAACGGCGCACACTCGGGGGGAACACAATTTTATCTTGAAATTTTAGTGAAGGATCATCTTATAATGCTACCGTCGTCCTAAGCAAAATAAGATGCATAAAAGGATTAACATCACATGCAAATCATAAGTGACATGATATGGCCATCAACTCGTGCTTTTGATCTCCATCTCCAAAGCACCGGCATGATCTCCATCGTCATCGGCGCCACACCATGATCCCCATCATCATGATCTCCATCGTCGTGTCGCCATCGGGGTTGTCGGCGCCCACCATGCTCTTACTACTATTGCTACCGTTTAGCGATAAAGTAAAGCATTACAAAGCGCTTAATGATTGACACGCAGGTCATACAAAAATTAAAGACAACCCTATGGCTCCTGCCGGTTGCCGTATGCATCGACATGCAAGTCGATATTAACTATTACAACATGATCATCTCATACATCAAATATATCTCATCATGTCATTGGCCATATCATATCACATACATACCCTGCAAAAACAAGTTAGACGTCCTCTAATTTGTTGTTGCATGTTTTACGTGGCTGCTATGGGTATCTAGCAAGAACGCTTCTTACCTACGCAAAGCCACAACGGTGATATTTAAGTTGCTATTTAACCTTCTACAAGGACCGCCTTGTTCTGTTTCGATTCAACTAAGATAGGAGAGACAGACACCCGCCAGCCATCTTATGCAACAAAAGTCACATGTCTGTCGATGGAACCGGTCTCATGTACGTGGACATGTAAAGTTGGTCCGGGCCGCTTCATCCCATAATACCGCTGAATCAAGAAAGACTAAGGAGGGAAGCAATCTAAACATCAACGTCCACAAACCCTTTTGTGTTCTACTCGTGAAAGCATCTACGCAAGATCCTAGCTCTGATACCACTGTTGGGGAACGTTGCATGGGAAACAAAAATTTTTCTCTACGTTCACCAAGATCAATCTAGGAGATGCAACTACGAGGGGAGAGTTGGATCCACATACCCTTGTAGATCGCTAAGCGGAAGCGTTCAAGAACGCGGTTGATGGAGTCGTACTCGCCGCGATTAAGATCGCCGAAGATCCTAGCACCGAAGCAACGGTGCCTCCGCGTTCTTCACACGTACGGCTCGGGGACGTCTCCTCCTTCTTGATCCAGCAAGGGGTGGAGGAGAGGTTGATGGAGAGACCGGCAGCATGACGGCGTGGTGGTGATAGTGGTGGAGGATTCCAGCAGGGCTTCGCCAAGCACCGCGGGAAGACGAAGATGTTATGGGAGAGGGAGGGCAGCGCCGAGGCACAAACGTGTGTTGGCTGCCCTCCCTCTACCTCTCTATATATAGGGGGAATAGAGGGGAGGGGGGCGCCCTAGGGTTTCCCCTAGGGGGGCCGGCGGCCAGGGCAGAGGGGGGGCGGCGGCCAAGGGCTGCGCCAGGCCCTAGGGTTTTCCCCCCTAGGTGCCTTGCCCCCCAAGCCAGGGGGTGCGGCAGCCCTAGGAGGGGCCAGCCCCCCAAGCGCACTAGGAGAGGGCCCAGGGGGGGGGCGCACAGCCCTATGAGGGCTGTTGTGTCCCCCCTTTGTGGCCCATTAGGCCCGAAACTCCTTCCGGGACCCCCGAAACCCCTTTCGGTCATCCGCCGACTTCCCGGTGCTCCCCGGAACACTTCCGGACTCCAATCACTCTCATCCTATATATCAATCTTCGTCCCCGGACCATTCCGGAGACCCTCGTCACGTCCGGGATCTCATCCGGGACTCCGAACAACCTTCGGTAACCATGCACTGTTCTCACTAACAACCCTAGCGTCACCGGACCTTAAGTGTGTAGACCCTGCGGGTTCGGAAATCATGTAGACATGACCGAGACACTCCCAGGTCAATAACCAATAGCGGGATCTGGATACCCATATTGGTTCCCACACGTTTCTCGATGATCTCATCGGATGAACCACGATGTCAAGGATTCAGGCAATCCCGTATACAGTTCCCTTTGTCTCGTCGGTATGTTACTTGCCCGAGATTCGATCGTCGGTATCTCTATACCTAGTTCAATATCGTTACCGACAAGTCTCTTTACTCGTTACCGTAATACATAATCCCGTGACTAACTACTTAATCACTTTGAGCTCATTGTGATGATGTATTACCGAGTGGGCCCGGAGATACCTCTCCGTCACACGGAGTGACAAATCCCAGTCTCGATCCATGTCAACTCAACAGACACCTTCGGAGATACCTGTAGAGTACCTTTATAGTCACCCAGTTACGTTGCGATGTTTGGCACACACAAAGCACTCCTACGGTGTCAGTGAGTTACATGATCTCATGGTCATAGGAACTTATACTTGACATGCAGAAAACTATAGCGATAACTGATACGATCAAAAGCTATGTTTAACGTTTGGGTCTTGTCCATCACATCATTCTCATAATGATGTGATCCCGTTATCAAATGACAACTCATGTCTATGACCTGGAAACCGCGGTCATCTTTGATCAACGAGCTAGTCCTGTAGAGGCTTACTAGGGACACAAAGTTTGTCTATTTATCCACACATGTATTTGAGTTTCCAATCAATACAGTTATAGCATGGATAATAAACGATTATCATGAACAAGGAAATATAATAATAACTCTTTTATTATTGCCTCTAGGGCATATTTCCAACACTCTTCAATACCTCACCTTGACACGGCCGAACATAGCCTATGCTATCCAACAAATTTGTTTGCATATGCATGCTCCACGTGATGCTCATTGGGGATTGATCAAGCGCTTACTACGTTATCTCCGTGGTACTACTTCACATGAGCTTCGGATCGCTGGGAGCCCCTCCGTCGCCATTGCTGCTTATTCCGATGCTGACAGGGCTGGCTGTCCGGACACTCGCAGGTCTACTTCTGGATATTGCATTTATCTCGGGGACACTTTGGTGTCTTGGTCCTCCAAACGCCAACCTACTGTTTCTCGCTCGAGTGCTGAAGCCGAATACCGTGCGGTGGCCAATGCCGTGGCTGAATGTTGTTGGCTTCGTCAACTTCTGGTCGAGCTCCATTGTGTCGTTGACAAGGCTTCTGTGGTGTTCTGTGATAATATATCCGCGGTATACCTCTCTGCTAACCCCATTCATCATCGTCGGACCAAGCATATTGAGCTGGACATACATTTTGTACGCGAGAAGGTGGCTTTGGGACAGTTCCGTGTTGTTCATGTTCCCACAACACATCAACTTGCCGACATCATGACCAAGGGGCTTCCTACTTCTTCATTCGAAGCTTTTCGGTCCAGTCTTGGCATCTACTCCGACGACGCTTCGACTGCGGGGGATGTAAGAATAACATAGCATGTATTGGCGTACATACTTGATGTAATCCTAACTTTCCTATCTGCACCTCCGTATCTATTCTTTCCTTTTAAACTAGGATTAGATCTTGGAGGACAAGTATAGGCTGGCAATGTAATTGTATATATGTGCGCCCTCTGGGCCTCTAATGCATGCGATCATATTCTCCTAAACTATCTAGTCTATAGGTAGGCGTCCGACTCGTGTTTTTTTAGAGGACTCGTGTTTTTTATGTATACAAGAAAAGTTATTTTAAGTATCCACAAAACGTTGTTTACCCAACTTACAAAAAAACGTTGTTTACCCAGTATCACGACTTGGCAGTATTTTAACCGTTGTGATTCCTGCTCCGGTTCGATTGCTTTCTACCAAAAAAAGGAGTCCTCAGATTTGGTTTGACGAGATATAACCTGTAAAGTGGCAGATTCGTTTTTTTCTTTTAAATCCCAACCGTTGATTTTTATGGTTAACATAAACTTAATGGATATAAAACTATAACGTATGGAGAACTATGAAACCTTCCGTCCCATCGGCCGAGTACTTTCCGGCGGTACGCAAACTATACATATAGAACCAGCCTAAGCTAGCTAAGAGCATCTCCAGCCGCGCCCCCAACAGGCCCCCCCCCTAGGCCACTTTTTAGGCGTCGGCGCCGAAAAAATGGTCCAGTCGCGCCCCCAGGACGCCAAAAATCGCCGGATTGGGCCGAAAATGGCGCCGGCGGATCCAACCCGAACCCGGGGCGCTGGGGGTCACCTGGGGGAGCCGGACGAGGCATTTTTTGGCGCGAATGTGATGGGCCCGCCCTGTCAGCGACGCACTGCTTCGTTGTCCTCGTCGTCTCGGTTCCCGCGGGAATCAATGCCAAAACTGCCGCACTGCCACGCCGTCGCCGGCCCATTGATGCCGCGTAGCGAACCGTCGCGTTGCCCGGCACCACGGGCGCCCGCCACGCGTCGCCTGGCATACGCCTCTCGCCGCCCGAGCTCCGGCTATAAAAGCAGCCCACCTCGCCGGTGAACGCCACACCGCAGCACATCGTCCCCCCGCACTCTCTCCACACTGCCACGCGCGGTTCACCGCTTCCTCCGGCCGCTGGCTGCTTCGTCGCTGACACGCACTGCACCCCCATGCCGCCTGGCCGCCGGGGAGGTGCGGGCTACCGCGGCGTCCGGGTTCGTCCGTCCGGCACCTACTCCGCCGAGATTCAGTCGGGCGACGTGCGCCTCCGCCTCGGAACCTTCGACACCGCTCAGGAGGGCGCCCGTGCGTACGACGCTGCGGCGTGGCGCCTCCGGCGTTCCCGTTGGGACATGAACTTCACGGGCGTGCCGACTCTGGAGCGGGCACAAGAGTTGGCGCCTCCCCCGCGGCTTAGAACCGACGGAGATCGTCGGAAGAACCGTAGGCGGGCGCACCGTCTCACCCTGGCCGAGATGGACGAGGAAGCCATGGCGGCGTGGCGCCAAAACTTCCTGCAAGACATCATCAACGAGCACCAGTTCTTGGCCGAGAAGAGGGCGGAGAGGAAGAAGAGGAGGAAGGAGCGAGCGGCTTATCGCGAGGACAAGTCGACGGTGAATGCTTCTGTGGTGGCTAGCTACGAACTATGCAACGCCGACGGTTGATCGATTTGAACTAGCACAAGTCGCCGAGAACACATGTAGCGATTTTATGGCAAAACAGGGCCTTGTCGGTCCTGTTGATCTATTACTTTTGATCGGTCTGGGTTACAAACATTACAGAGGTACATAGGATTATATAGTAGCTATCCTAGCAGACTACAAGTCCTACTCGGTGATTGACTCCAAGACTGTACCGGACAAGGACACCACATAATCGTGGTTAAACCCAACAATCACCCTCCTAAACACGATGTCCTCACTTTACAGCTTGAACACCGATTCTTTGCCGCATCTTCACGAATTTCTGTCGTCCCAAATGCCTGGTTAGGATTTCTGCAAGCTGGTCATCGGTGCAAACGTAGTTGACGTCAATCTTGCTTTCTTCCACACACTTCCTTAGGTACCGATACCTCGTATCGATGTGCTTCCATCTTTCATGATGACACACTAGATTATTCCACAGAGAGATTGTAGACTTATCGTCAATGTTGAGCACCACTCGTTCTGCTTCCTTACCTGTGAGGTCACCGAGTAGCCTTCCTAGGCACACGCCTTGACACACTGCGGTTGCAGCTGCAATATACTACGCTTCATGAGATGATGATGTGACCACTTCCTGCTTTTGTGATAGCCAACTTACCATGCTTTCTCCCAAGAAATATGCCACACCCGAGGTACTTTTACGGTCGTCCACATCTCCTGCCATGTCACTATCACTATAGCCAAGTAGCTCCACCATCTCCTTCTTCTTCTCTCTCAAATAGACACAACCGAAGTTTGTTGTCCCTTTGATGTATCTCAGTATATTTTCCACAGCTGCCCAATGTTCCGTCGTGGGTGCTTCCATGAAGCGACTCACTATGCCAACGGAATAGGCCTAGTCCGGTCTTGTATTCGTGAGATACCTCAACTTCCGGACCACACTTCTATACTCCGTTGCATCAACCGCATGTGCTTCACTCTTCTTGCTTAGTATGAGACGAGGCTTCATCGAAACATGACTTGGATTGCAATTTTTCATGCCACAGCTTTCAAGTACCTTCTTTGCATATGCCTCCTGGCATATTGTGATCCCCTCCTTCTTCTGATGTACCTCGATCCCAAGGTAGTAACTCAAGAGCCCTAGATCAGTCATCTTGAATAGCTCCTTCATTTGTAGCTTGAAGATTGCAATCACCTCTTCGTCTGCTCCCGTTATCAATAGATCATCCACATGGATGCCCACTAAGAGACGATCATTGCCTTTACCTCGCTTATACATTGCATGCTCTACTGGAGCTTTCTCAAATCCAAGAGAAATCAATGTACGATCAAGCTTGATGCTCCATGCCTGAGGAGCTTGTCGTAGCCCGTACAACGCCTTGTGTAGTTTCAATACCTTATGTTCCTCTCCTTCTTCGATGTACCCTAGTGGTTTCTTCACATACAACTCCTAACTCCCTAGTCAAAAACACGGAGTTCACATCCATATGATGTATCCTCCAAGATTCTTGAGCCGCGAGAGCTATAAGTAATCTCACCGAGTCCATCTTTGTAACTGGAGTGAACACTTCTTCGAAGTCCACACCTTGCTCTTGCACGTATCCTTTAGCCACGAGCATTGCCTTATGCTTCACCAAGTTCCTTTCTGCATCCTTCTTGACTTTGTACACCCACTTGAGTTCCATCGCATTATGTCCGTTGGGAAGATCCACGAGTTCCCGTGTATTGTTGTCTCGGATCGACCCCAACTCTTCATCCATAGCACGACGCCAACACTCCTTCATAATTGCGTCTTCAAAATTTTCCGGTTCCTCGATGTGCAAACATAGTTGCCCTTTACTCTTCATCTTCACCGAATTTATTCGAAATGCTTCCTCTAAAGAGATGTCCAACACACGTCGCATGCGTACTGGTGTATGTGGCTGCTCCGTCGTCTCATGTGCTGTCGAAGACGACGCCGCATATTCTGGAGTTGCCAAACCTCCTGTTGCTGGTGTTTTTGGACCAGTCGGTCCGCTTTCCGGGTGTTTTAGCCCATCACCTTTTTCATGATAGCCAAGATCGGGTTGCAGGCGGTGGAGGGCCCCAAGGTGCAGCCAGGGATGCAAGCTGGCTCACCATGCCGCCTGATCCGACAACCTTCACCTTCACGGCCGCTGAGATATTCATGGTAAGACACGAGTCCTTTCTCTTGCATTGCTGATTGTGAGGCCGCATGGATGTAATGTCACACGTAGCTCTCTCCCCGACCCCGTACGGGATAATTGCCATCGTCTCTACATCGGCAAGTCTGAGAATAAAAACTGGTTGACAAACAGGGCATCCTCGTTGCAGAACCGTTCCTGGTGCCTTCTAAGCCTGCACAATTCATATAAATATGACCAACACTTTTCAGTCTCTGGATATATAGACGACCTCTTGCCATCGTTGCCAGAGGAAATTGGAACTTCAGTTGAGAGGATTCTGAGAGACTTATATTTATCGATTAGATATATATGTGTGTGACATGAATCGTGCCTTACTGGCCCACCTCATTATTTTAGTACTAGGGTACGCTTCTCTAGCTATTTGATTTGCTATATATCTTTACCTTTATGCCTAGTAAATCATATGTTGGCCGAGCCACACACTCTCATCAATCGCATGACATCCAACCATAACCGTACTCCCGTACAATTGGTACAAAACAAAACACCCTGAACTAGTAGTCTAAGTATCATATACTTAACAATCCTAACCATATATGCCATTAAAACATTGTACCGAAATTTCCAGGGGCGTGAGTGCGGGGCACTCACTTGTCAAGTCCTGTCGCCCGCTTGATTTGCCTCACAATTGGTGCTGTAATGGGATCACGCATGAGGACACAATAAGCTTTAAGTTTCAGCGGTGAAACTTACAGTTTTTGTACATAAAACTGCTAAGTTTCAATCAATTTCTGAGATATAATTTTAAGCTATTTTTCTGTCAGTCATACTAAGTTTGAATGTCATCAAAATAAGTTCAAAATGGATCTTATTTGAAATGGCTAGTCACGAGAAAGACAAATATGAAGATAGAACTTAATTTGAACTTTTCATTAAAAGATATAGAACTTCAAAGTTCGGAAGCCAACATAAAAAGGTGGCACAAGAGACCTGAGTGATGCCACACTTGCGCGGGTGCCCTAAATCCTCGTCAAGATATGGTAAATCACTAGACGCTAAACAACCTACAGCTACAACGGGACTGTTCGTCAAACCACATAAGTTTGAACTTGAGGGAGAACTTGTCTGCCAAGCCAGCGACGTCAAGCCGGGAATATTAAGCCGAATACAATGGTCCAAGGATGGGGCTACCGTCCTCAGCTTCTAAGTCAGTTCAGGGGCTACTGACGGTGTCCTGGCACTAGTGCAAAAACGAGATATAGTCCCGGTTCGTAAGGCCCTTTAGTGTCGGTTTTGGAACCGGCACTAAATGGCCCTTTAGTCCCGATTCAATACGAACCGCCACTAAAGGGCAACCACATGGCACGAGCACACGACGGGGGCTAGGGGATTTTAGTCCCGGTTGGTAACACCAACCGGGACTAAAAGGTTTCGGGGTTTTTGGGTTTATGATTTATTTTTCCTTTTAGTTTTATGTTATTCATTTTTCTATATATATTTTATGCTACTACATATTGTACACGTTACGCATATATTTATAGGTATAATTTCTCGCAGGACCATTCACATGCGTACACATATAATAGATAATATCCATCATCTCAAATAATCCATATAATCAATATGCATCATCGAATATAATCTCGAATACATCGTCTCGAATATCTCGAATAAATCATTAGCTAATATAGATTGAATACTATAGAATAATCTAGTTCACTCACAGTTCCTGAGGCGCGGGCGGTGGACACCCAAAGAGAAGGAACCATCACAACATCATAGCTGGGGTGAGATCCCCGAAGAACCTGCCTGTTCCTGGAGAACCTAACGTCCAATGCAGTCATGTAGCGACGGACGTGCTCGTCCTCCTCCCTGACACGGCGACGTACCACCTTCAGCAGGGCCGGCTGCCTCCGCACCAAAAGTGGCCCACGCGAACACCACCAAAGGAGGTCCTGGTCGACGACGGGACCCGGGGCCGGGTTCCTCACCAAGCGGAGCGCCCCTGAAGGTAGCACCTCCCAGTGCTAGCCCGACGGAGCCCAGTTCCGGATATGGCTCCTCTGAAGCATGACGTCGTCGCGAACTGGTCGATGGCGAGGATGCGGGCCGGGCATCGTTGGCGTCGATAACAAATTCTATGCAAATGTAACAGGATTCGGAATCATAACGGATTGTGATTTCTTATATACGAGGAAACCTAATTTAGTCCCTGACTATAGGAAAAGGATTCTCTTAACCTTTAAGGGATTTAACAAAATGGTGCCATTCTCGATGTGCAGAAAATGGTTCATATTTTTCCTGATCTCATCTACCCTTCTATATGTCGTGTTTTTTATGTATACAAGAAAAGTTATTTTAAGTATCCACAAAACGTTGTTTACCCAACTTACAAAAAAACGATGTTTACCCAGTATCACGACTTGGCAGTATTTTAACCGTTGTGTGGCTTAGAGTCCTGCTCCAGTTCGGTTGCTTTCTAAAAAAGAGTCCTCAGATTTGGTTTGAGGAGATATAACCTATAAAGTGGCAGATTCGGTTTTTTATTTTAAATCCCAACCGTTGATTTTTATGGTTAATATAAAATTAACGAATAAAACCATGACGCATGGAGAATTATGAAAGCTTCCGTCCTTTATTATTAGGTAAAGATAAAGGGAGGAAGCTTTCATGGTTCTCCATCCGTCGCCTCTTTATATCCATTATTTTAAAGATTGACGGTTCAGGTTTAAAAGTTCTCCCCATATGGTTTCCCTGCAAGAAAAAAAAAACCTCATCCAAATCGATCCCACCCCAATCAAAGTCTCTCTGGCTCCTAAACACGCACCTGTTATAATTACCCTAAACGGAATCCACTTCCACGACCGATCTACCGCTGCCACGATCGTCGAAGCTCCTCATTTATCTCTACTTCGTCCTCCCATAGTCGTGCGTCTGCTCCTTGTCCCCAGCGGACATCTCCCGTCCCCCTTATCCCCGGCGGTGAGCACAGTCGTTGCAGAATAGATGAGGATGAGGCGACAAGATAGTAAGCAGTAGTACAGCTCCAGCCCGACCAAGCCCCTATTATCGAGAGCTACGTCGGCTATGGCATTGCCCCTGCTGCGGCCACCGATCCTGCCTCCACACAATCTGCATGCGTCGTTCATGGCACTTGACTAGAACGACATGACAAGAGTAGTGTGACATGGTCGTCCGTCTGAATTCTGAAAGTGCTACCCGGGGCTGGAGGACGACGCCGCTTTGTTCTCAATTTTGTGCTGAACTGAAGCTTGAGGCTTGCGACCAGATCACAGACATCACATGGACACGGGCTCCAACCTTTCTCTCCTAATCTCCAGAGATGTCCTGGCAGTGTGGCATGGCGGGGAAGAAAGAAGAAGAGAAGAGAGCAGCTCAACGGTGGAAGAAGGGAGCCCAGGGTGGTAGAAGCATTGGTGTTGTTGTGCTACTGCATCGCATGAACCTGGCAAGAAGAAGGGTGAATGAGGGAAAAGAAAGAGGGAAGAGGAACATTGGGTGTTGCAGCTATGCTGTTGTGTTCTCGGCAATGCTTGTTTTTTTAGGGGAACTCGGAGGTGGTCTACCTTTTGCATTAAAGATTAGGGATGTACAGAAAAAAGGAAGATCCCCAAGGCAACATCTACAACATTAGATCACTTATCTGTACAGGAGGTGGTGCCACGCACAGGCATCATCATACTGCTTAATGTCAGAATTTATCAAGGAGACCACATTCTTAGTCATTAAAGATTGATTCTGGAAGGTGCGATGATTTTTTTCGTTCGAAATATTCCAGGCAAAGAAGGCCGCCTTAGCCAACAATCACTAATCAATCTGGGGCGTACCGTGGCTGGAGGGTTTTGATTCGGTTGGGTGGGTTGCAGCTTGTGCCAAACATCAGCTGTAAACGAGCAGTGGCAGAATAGGTGGACTGCAGATTCAATTATTTGATCACAACCACAAGCTCTGCATCCGTCAGTAGTTCGCAATCAGTTTTGGGCAAGGAGCCACGTGAAAAATTGTATATTTTCTTCTGTTTTGATGCGCCAGATTGCCTTCAGGTCCGGCCGCTCGATGGATCCAATGAACTGGGTATCGTACGCAGTGGAGGAAGAGTATGTATTCGTTGCATTCCAATTCCAAGTGATTTCATCTAAATGGTTAGAGAGGCCGATCTGCTGAATTTTGTGCCACAAAGGAATAAAGGAGAGTGGATCTTCGGTGGTTGCAAGAAGTTCCAGGCCCTTCATCTAGCGCCCCTCTTGCATGGCTTCAGCTATAGAAAGGTTCATCAGTCGTGCAAGTTTAAATAGATTTGGGGTTGCGATTTTAGGAGCTTCGCCATTTAACCACCTGTTGGAGAAAAATTTAGCAGTGTCACCATTGCCGAGACTGATTGTTGTGGACGCATTGAACAAGTTGATGTCAGAGTTTATGCAAGGGAGCTGGGATCCAATCCATGGTCTGTTGGGAGACTTCCATGTGCACCATGCAAATCTGAGCCTTAATGTTGTACTGTAAGCTATAATTTTTTTGATGCCAAGCCCTCCAAATATTTTCGGGGAGCAAACCTATTGCCAGTTGAAAGCACACTTGCTATATTCATCATGCACGATTCAAGTGTAACCTTCTATGTAGTCCTGATATTATAGATCAATTGGTGGATTGAAAGAATACATATCGAGTTAATGCATCTGCTAATTGTAGAGGATGTCAATATAGGTTTTCAATAGTGAACTGTTTGTTCAATTCATATATTGTTGATCTTTTTTAATTATACATAGGCGAAAAGGATCAGAATACATATAATTTTTGTTTCCAACAACAGGCCGAGATGGGAACATCGGCCTGTGGCAGCACAGGCAGCGAGATGTGCCCTTCTCCCTCCGCATGCTTTGCGAGAGATTGTCTCCCGTGGATATGTACCACGGCTGGTCGATCTCTTCTGTTTATTCATGGACTGATGGACAATGGTACATATTCAACATCCTTGGAAAAAGATTCTGCTTTTAAGGTCAACATATGAATTTAAAAGTTCACTTTTTTTGTATGCATTTACTTTAAGATCAAATTACTCTAAATGTCTACAAGATTGTGCTATAATTTTTGACTGAGTACAATCCAAGAAGAAGGCTATCACCATTAAAGAATTATTCTATATATATTATATTAAAGAAAGGTTTGTTTCTCCACTTTTTTAGTCCTTCGTCATGTTTGTTTATTCGAAAATCAGTTTGTTGGTCCGTCATCCGATGCTCATATGATGGGCTGACGAGGTTACAGACCTAGGGTAGGGTCACAGGTCCGACCAAGGTACCCCACCCAAGGTCACTACCCTAGAAGATCAAAAGACAAGACTTATGACGATAGAGACAGTCGACTGAGAAAGTCCAAGAAGACACTCCACTCGACTGAGCCTCACCCACAAGACGACTCAATCCACTCGACCAATCCAAGGCACTCGACCCCCGTAGGTCAAGCGTCACTTGAGACAGCAACGGTCTGGTATTTACTCACCGTAGTAAACACCTTAATTACTCTTTACTGCGGGCGTTATCAGTAACGCCTGCCTTAATGTACATTGAACCCTTGGCAACGTGGAGCATGGCTGGGTTCCTGGCGTAATATATAAGCCACCCCCTCCTCCAGAACAAGGGTTCGCACCTCTGTAACACACATATACACATACCAGTCGACCAGCCTCCGGGCACCGAGACGTAGGGCTGTTACTTCCTCCGTGAAGGGCCTAAACTCGCAAACACCTTGTGTACAACACCACCATAGCTAGGGCCTTACCTATTCATTCGTACCCCCTACTCGTACTGTCAGACTTAGAACCACGACAGTTGGCGCCCACCGTGGGGCAAGGCATTTTAGCGACATCTGGTGAGGTTGCAACTCCTCCTCCGACCGCTTTCATCATGGTGTCAGGCGGTGGTTTGGCGTTGGGCCACGAGATCCGGCTCGGCACACTCGTCTTCATCGCCGATGACTCCGCATGGCTCCAGGAAGCCCCTCTTGACGTCGAGGCTCTGCCCGCACGGGGGGCTGCGCACTTTCGCGCCGGCGCCGGCGGTGTCCTCCTGCGGCAGCCATCGACTCAGTACTCATCGTCCCCCATCCCCGCCGGACGCCGCCGCAAACGATCCGGGCGCTCGCGGCTCCAGCGGTGGGTGAAACACGCGGCGGCCCGTCAAACGACCACCCCTCAAGTCGCGGCCATTGAGCCCGACGGCTACCTCTACGGGCCGGCCGATCAGTCGACCGGGCTCGTAAATTCCGTTTCCGAGTGCGGGAGCAGCGATCCCGCGGCGGAAATCCTCATGGTCAATTCGCGCCGCAGCCCGCCGGGTTTTCCTTGCGGTGGGAACAGCGGCAGCGGCGGCGACCGATCGCACGACAATGATGGTTACATTCCTCAGCCCCTCACCTTCGAGCAAAGGGCTGAGCTTTGTCACCGCAACGAAGATGCACAATTCACTCCCATCGTGGGAGATTCCCCGGAGGCTCTGGCCCTCGAAGCCACGCGCTTGGCCACCGTGGCCGAACGAGCGCGCTTGGAAAACATCCAATGCTCACTCGACGAACAGGCCCGCCGACTGGTCCCCGAGTCCAGTCGACGACCGCGGCAATCGCGTCAGCGCGAGACTCAGGTGTTCTGCACGCCAGTCCAAAACCTCGAAGCCACGGCTCGCATCGCGGAGTCGATTCAACCCTCCTAGTCGGAAGCTGGGAGAGGCCTTCAGCAGATCCGAGCTTTACTCCGAACGGCTGAAGAACAAAACGCGGCTGTTTCTCAGTCGCGCAACAGGATTCACAACAGATCGGTGGCTGCAGACACCGTATGGTCGGCCCACAGCCCAAGATCGCCCCCGAGGCGCGAGGAGCGTGGCCCGCGGCAAGACCGGCATCTGGGTCGGAACGACGATGCACTCGACCGTCGGCACGGACGCCACGACCGCCGTCGAGTGCCTATGCCTCCTCCGGGAAGCGGGTCACACTCGCCCCAGCGGCACGAGGGCAGGCGCCTGCGTGATGACGAGCGGAGGATTCCCCCAGATCCCCGGCGGCCCGGTTTCGATGCAAGGTCTATCCTTGTGCAAGGTCGGGTCGACCGAAACCGGGCATCCAGAGAAGAGTGAGGCAGAGATCAACCGAGTGTCAGCCGAGCGCTAGCCTTTGGGCATGAATGTTTCTGTAGTGCTATCAGGGCCGAGGAGATCCCCCCGAACTTCAGGTTGGTGGCGGGGGTAAGCAAGTTCACCGGCGAGTCGAAGCCGGACACTTGGCTAGAAGACTACCGAGTGGCTGTACAGATCGGAGGCGGCAATGACGACGTGGCCAAGAAACACCTCCCCCTGATGCTGGGCGGTTCCGCTCGTGCGTGGCTCAATCAATTGGCCCCCAGGAGTATTTATAGTTGGGAAGAGCTCGCTCGAGTTTTCGTTCGGACCTTCGAAGGCACCTGCAAACGACCTGCTGGACACGCATAACTTCAACACTGTGCGCAGAAGCCGAGTGAAACTTTGAGGGATTACATACAGCGATGGACCACCTTGCATCACACGGTGGAGAACGTGTCTGAGCACCAGGCGGTGTGCGCTTTCAAGGAAGGCGTGTGTAACCGAGAGTTGAATCTGAAGTTTGGCCGAACAGGCGACATGTCCCTATCATGGATGATGGAGATTGCCAGTCGGTATGCCAACGCTGAGGAGGCCGATCGGCTCCGCAGCGGCAAGAAACCAGTCGGGCAGGACGACCAGAATTCCAATCGGAAGAACAAGCGCAAGGCCGAGCCAGCCGCTTAGGGAGAGGCTGCAGTGGTCAATCAAGGAAAGGGCAAAGGGAAGCCGAAAGGTTCCTGGACCCCCAAGAAAGGAAAGGGTCGGGCTGGGGATGATATGCTCGACCAGCCATGCCCCATACACACGAAGAAGGATAAAGAGGGGAACTTGGTGTATCCCAAGCACACCACTCGACAGTGTCGGCTCCTGATCTAGAGCTTCCAGAAAGATCAGTCGACTGAGAAAGAAAAAGAATCAGAAGAGTCCGAAGATAAGGAAGGGGACGGAGGATACCCCCGGATCAACTCCACTTTGGTGATTTTCACAGACATCGAGAGCAAAAGTCGGCTGAAAATCATCAACAGAGAAGTAAACATGGTTGCCCCAGCGACCCCCACGTTTTTGAAATGGTCAAAGACCCCCATCACATTCGACCAGTCCGATCACCCAGCACACATTGCCACCCCCGGTTGGCAGGCACTGGTGGTCGACCCAGTAATCGAAGGCACACGTCTGACCAGAGTTCTGATGGATGGGGGCAGTGGCTTGAATATCTTGTATGTAGCAACCCTCCGGGATACGGGCATTCCGATGTCCAAGCTGAGAGAAAGTAACATGAGGTTCCACGGGGTAATCCCCGGGAAGAAAGCCAACTCGCTTGGCCAGATCACACTCGACGTGGTCTTTGGTGAGTCGAAGAATTACCGCAAAGAGAAGCTGACGTTCGAAGTGGTGGACTTCAACAGCGCCTATCACACCATCCTGGGTAGGCCCGCCTACGCCAGGTTCATGGCTCGACCATGTTATGTCTACCTCAAGCTGAAGATGCCGGGACCCAACGGCGTTATAACCGTCACTGGAACCATCAGAAAGCGGAAGAATGCTTCCAGAAAGGCTCGAAGATCGCCGACGAGCAAATGGCAGCAGTAGAGATGGAGGAGTACCAAAAGAGCGTGGATCCGAGTAATCTGCTGAGGGCGAAGAAGCCGGCTTCCGAGTCAGCTTTCCAGTCGTCCGGGGACACAAAACCCGTGTACATCCACCCCACCGACCCCAACGCAGCACCGACCCATGTCTCCACTACACTCGACAACAAATAGGAAGAAGCGCTCATCCAGTTCCTCCGTGAGAACTGGGACATCTTCGCATGGAAACCATCTGACATGCCAGGTGTACCCAGGGGACTGGCTGAGCACCATTTGCGTGTCGACCCTAAAGTGAAGCCTGTGAAGGAACATCCCGTCGATCCGCTGCGGAGAAGCGAAAGGCAATTGGCGAAGAAGTGGCTCGACTCTTGGCAGCAGAGTTTATCCGCGAGATATACCACTCCGAGTGGCTCGCCAATGTCGTCATGGTCCCCAAGAAGGACAAGTCTCTCCGCATGTGCATCGATTTCAAGCACATCAATCGGGCTTGCGCAAAGGACCATTTTCCTCTTCCTCGCATCGATCAGATAGTTGACTCGACTACGGGAAGTGAACGTTTGTCCTTTCTTGACGCGTATTCCGGGTACCATCAGATCCGTCTGTTCGGGCCCGACGAAATCAAGACAGCTTTCATCAACCCCTTCGGGTGTTTTTGTTATGTCACCATGCCTTTCGGCCTCAAAAATGCTGGCGCTACCTTCATGCGCATGATCCAGAAGTGCTTGATAAAGAAAATCAGTCGAAACGTCAAGGCATACATGGATGACATTGTGGTCAAGTCACGGAAAGGTTCCGACCTACTGACTGACCTCGCTGAGACATTCGCAAGCCTAAGAAGCTACGATATCAAGCTCAACCCGTCAAAGTGTACATTTGGAGTTCCTGGCGGCAAATTGCTCGGTTTTCTTGTCTCTGAACGGGGAATCGGCGCCAACCCAGAGAAGGTCAGCACCATCCTCCGAATGAAACACCCCGAGCGTATACACGACATCCAGAAGCTTACTGGTTTCTTGGCCGCATTGAGTCGATTCATTTCTCGTCTTGGTGAGAAGGCACTACCTCTCTACCGACTCATGAAGAAATCTGACAAGTTCGAGTGGAATCCCGAAGCCGAAGTAGCGTTTGAAGAGCTCAAAGCCCTGCTGTCCACCCAGCCGGTGCTCGCTGCACCAGTCAGCGGAGAGCCTCTTCTACTGTATATTGCTGCCACCGGACAAGTCATCAGTACTGTACTCACGGTCAAGCGGGAAGAAGAGGGCAAGGCATACAAGGTCCAACGCCCGATCTATTATATATCCGAAGTTTTGACTCCCTCCAAGCAAAGGTATCGACATTACCAAAAGCCGGTGTACGAGATTTACTTGACTGCAAAAAAGGTTGCCCATCACTTTTCGGACCATACGATCTCATTCGTCAACGACGCCCCGCTGCCTGAGATCCTAAACAACCGAGACGCAACTGGTCGAGTGGCAAAATGGGCGATTGAACTTCTTCTGTTAGATATCAAGTTTGAAGCGAAGAAAGCCATCAAGTCTCGGGCTATAGCAGATTTTGTGGCCGACTGGATAGAATAAGAGCTGCCGACTCAAGTCCAGTCGGACCATTGGACTATGTTCTTCGATGGATCCAAGATGCTGAACGGATCCGGCGCAAGCGTGGTCCTGGTTTCTCCCAGGGGCGACAAACTCAGCTACGTCCTTCAGATCCACTTTGATTCATCAAACAACGAAGCCGAATACGAAGCACTTTTGTATGGGTTGTGTATGGCCATCTCACTCGGCGTCCGTCGCCTGATGGTCTACGGCGACTCCAAACTGGTGGTGAACCAAGTGATGAAAGAATGGGACGTCAGGAGCCCGGCAATGACTAGGTATTGCAATGCAGTGCGGAAGCTTGAAAAGAAGTTTGAAGGCTTAGAGCTCCATCATGTGCCCAGAGCCAAGAATCAGCTAGCCGATGACCTCGCTAAAATTGGGTCGACTCGGAAGCCTATACCCAAGAATGTGTTCCTAGAGCATCTGCACACCCCTTCTGTCAAAGAAGACCCCTTCACGGAGGAGCCCCCGCAGCCAGTCAGCGCGTCGAATCCAACTGAAGTCGAGGTACCGGCCGTGGTCGACTTGATCATGGAGGCCCTAGTGATTACGCCAGACTGGACTGTGCCGTATATATCGTATTTGCTCAGGCAAGAACTCCCAGAAGATGAGGAGGAAGCACTCCAGATCGTCCGCCAATCCAAGGCGTTCACTGTCATCCAGGGTCAGCTCTACAGAGAAAGCGTCATCGGAGTCGCTCAGCGCTGCATCGATCCAGAGGAAGGTCGACTGATCTTGGGTGAAATCCACTCGGGAACTTGCAGCCACCATGCTTCTTCTCGAACTATAGTGGCCAAAGCATACCGAACCGGGTTCTACTGGCCCCGCGCCAACGAGATGGCCAAGGATATTGTGGACAAATGCGCAGGTTGCCAGTTCTAATCCAACATGACCCACAAGCCAGCATCCACCTTGAAGACCATTCCGCTGGTTTGGCCCTTCGCTATTTGGGGCTTGGACATGGTCGGCCCTTTCAGGACAGGGAGGAGCGGATTCACCCACCTGCTCGTGGCAGTCGACAAGTTCACCAAATGGATTGAGGCCAAGCCCATCAAGAACCTCGAGTCAAGCACTGCCATCAGCTTCATTAGAGAATTGATATTCAGATATGGAGTTCCCCACAGCATCATCACAGACAACGGCTCCAACTTTGACTCGGATGAATTCAGAGCTTTCTATGCTTCCCAAGGAACACGAGTCGACTACGCCTCCATGGCACATCCGCAGTCGAATGGGCAGGCGGAAAGAGCGAATGGTTTGATTCTCCAGGGCCTAAAACCACGGCTCATGCGTGATCTTAAGCATGCCGCTGGAGCATGGGTAACGGAACTACCATCTGTCTTATGGGGTCTAAGAACAACTCCAAACCGATCGACCAACCGTACCCCTTTCTTCATGGTCTATGGAGCCGAAGTGGTGTTACCGAGCGACTTGTTGCACAACGCCCCCAGAGTGGAACTCTTCTCCGAAGCCGAGGCAGAGCAGGCTCGTCAGGATGCAGTGGACCTTTTGGAAGAGGAAAGAGAGATGGCCTTGATCCGGTCGACCATCTATCAACAAGACCTGTGTCGATTCCATGCTCGCAACGTCAGAAGCCGAGCGTTCCAGGAAGGAGACCTGGTCCTTCGAGTACATCAGAAACGTCCACACAAGCTCGCCCCGGCCAAGGAAGGTCCATTCATCATCACCAAGGTGCTACACAACGGAGCATACCACCTCTACAACGTAGCCAAGAAGAAAGATGAACCTCGTTCGTGGAACGCGGACCTGCTCCGCCGCTTTTACAGTTGAGACACTCGACAGCCGAGTTGTAATAAAGATTTCCCAATTTGTTTCAAAGACAAGTTAGCAATGATCCTTTAATGATTGATGTTCTCTAAAAACGTTGGTCTTCAAAATCCCCCAGTGGGTGCTTAGCTGCGGTCCTCCGAGCTGCGTTGCAAGTATAATGTGGCTCTGTCTTCCGAGCTCCGCCACAAATACAACGTAGCTTGGAATCGCCTAAGTTACAGACATCCACTCCGAGTGAAGAGCAACCCTCTCACTCGGGGGCTTAGCTGCGACCCCATGACTCGCCTAAGTTTCAAACACTTACTCTGAGTGAAGAGCAACCCTCTCACTCGGGGGCTTAGCTGCCGTCCTCCGAGCTACGTTGCAAGTATAATGTGGCTCTGTCTTCCGAGCTCCGCCACAAATACAACGTAGCTTGGAATCGCCTAAGTAACAAACATCCACTCCGAGTGAAGAGCAACCCTCTCGCTCGGGTGCTTAGCTGCGGTCCTCCGAGCTACGTCGCAAGTATAATGTGGCTCTGTCTTCCGAGCTCCGCCACAAATACAACGTAGCTTGGAATCGCCTAAGTTACAAACACTTACTCCGAGTGAAGAGCAACCCTATCTGTAACACCCCAAAATTTTAACAATGTTTTATTAATTAAAATTTTGCCAGGAAATTAAAACTTTCACTTGCTAGTTTCTACTTTTGATTTCAGGACTTTCTTTTCCTTTTATGTTGGAGTTTTTACCTCAAGTGATAGCTTTCCATTTCTTGTTAGACTCTCTTGCTCTCTTAATAAAACTTTTCTGTTATCAATATAAATTAATTATATTATAATTTCCCTAACCTCCTTCACTCAAAAATTGGTTTCCCCTTAAAATAAGGCCCCATTTGAACTACAACCCTTGGATAGGTTTATCTAAAATTCCAACTAAAATTTGGTGATGTCATGTGATGTTATTAGATCACTTCTATGCAGGAATATATTTGTTTGATTTATTATTTTGAGCTCCACAACATGATTTCCAATCTAGTCCAGTAGGCAATTTTGCACTACAACCCCATTAAAATTTTCCCTAATGCTCCCACCAAAATCGTGGGATGTTCGTAGGAGTATATTCATCAACTCTATGCAAAAACCCTTTTAGGTCCATTGGTAAAATTGAGTGAAACAACCTCTTTTCTATTCTGGTCAAGTTTGGCATTTTGCACTGCAACCCTAATTTATTTTGCTCCAGTGCTCTTGAGCTTCCTCCTGCTTGTATCCCATCTTGCAAAACCCTTAAGTCCAGAAGAGTGGACCCATTGGGACAGTTTTAGTTCATGAAACAGTGCCTTTCTTTTCCTGTCCAGGACTGTGTATTTGCAAAACTTGCACTGGCAAGTTTCTGGTTTTGCTCAACTAACTTGGCCATCATCACTTTCACCCAAAGAGACCCTGATCTGGAGATTTTGGCCACCAGAAGGAATGCCCACAGGCTCATGGCATTCTGTCGAGCACTTGGTATGCATGGCCAGTTTTGGCATGAGTTTTGCCTTGCACTATGATCTTGGCACTCAGTACATAATGCCATGTCCACTAACCTCCCCTAAGACTCTAACCCAGACCTGCTAAATCCTAGCTCCATCCAAGCTCTCTAGCTAGCAGTGGCATTTCGTCGAGCGGCTCATATGCGTGCTCTGGGCGCGCCCGGAGCGCACGTTTTGCACGCGCGCGCACCGAGCCGCCGCGTCCCTCTGCCGACGCCCCACGCACGTTTTAGCCGCTCCCCTCGCACCGACAGCATGCCATCCTCATCCCTTCGCCGTAGAGACAGCCCTGACGCTCCACAGGGCCGCCGTCAGGTCGGCCGCGGCGGCTAGCGGGCAGCTTTAGCAGCTCCTGCCATGGACAGAGCCGCCCAAGCCACCAGCACTCGCCACCTGCCCCTGGAACAGCCCCAGTGCGTCAGCGAGCTTGTCCCTGAGCGTGCGTCGCCGCCACGTCGTCCTGAGCAACAGAACGTCGGTCGCCGGCGTCCTTATCCACGGCCGCCGCGGAACCGCCATCATCCGCCTATTTAAGGAGGCCCCGAGCTCCTCTGCAGTCTCAGGCAACCCCAGCCATCCCACAGAGCGCTCCCATAGCAGCCAACCGCCTCGAGGAGGTTTCTTCCCCAACTCCGGCGAGTACAGCTGCCGCCGCTGTCCAGTTCGATACGCCTCAGCCCGAGTCCCTCCCTTCCAACCAGCGTCGCCATTCGACTCCATTTGACCTTGCGGAGCTGCCCAGCGTCTCAAACAAGCTCGAGAGCCACCGTAGGACGGAACCCCATTTCCACCCGAAACCGCCGTCCGCCGCGAAGCTCGTCGCCAACGATTTTCCCCACCTCCGTCATCCCCTCGACCATCGGGAGGACCGCCCCAGTCTGGAAGATCCATCCCCGCACCCGAACGCCCTCGAGGAGCCACCGTTCACCGGCGTTGATCGCCGGAGCAGCGCCTCCGTTCGGCCAGAGGAAGAAGGAGGCGGGGGGGGGGGGGGCGGCGACTGGTCAAACCTGACCAGTGGGACCCCGGGCCCCTCTGTCAGCGAGCCAGCGCCCACCCACGCGCGCATAAGTAGAGGCGCAATCCCCAGAGTACGTCTCCACTATTTCGAAAACGTATTCCCAACCGAAACGTTTTCCTTTTTCTGTTTTTATTCTAAAAACAGAATTGACAAAACTTTGACTGGCAATATCTTTTTAAATATAAATCCAAATGATTTGATTCTTTTTCTGTTGTTCCCTAATTATTGTCTAGTTTATTTTCATATTTAATTCAAAAATTTCCAAGCAACTTTTTTGTGCTGCGTTTAGTCTATGTATTGATTTGGTATTATTTCAAATAGGATTTTTGAAGAGGGAGAAACTTCCAAAAAAATGTTGGAATGCATTTCTCCTCCCCTCTACTTGAAGGCAAGCATTTTTGAACTCTGGCTTAACGCATGTGATGCTTTTTGACGCGTTTGCATTAATATGAAGGCATTCATTTTTATTCCCTATGTGGTGATATGAGCACACCCATGAGAGCATGATGTACAACTCTTGCTGAAAATAACTTGCTTGCATGACGGTAATCCCCTTCGTATGCCTATCATGCCTAACGGAAGGAAGTCGTGAGAGTCGCGGTCTTGTGTAGACGCGAGCTTGTCACTAGCTCCCCATCGGGATGGTGGAATCCGGTACGGCTTGGTAAGGCATGATGGATGGTGTTTCTGGCTGTCGTTGTAGAATATATTGGTTTTGACCAATCATTTGAGTAAAGCTGAAACCTCCTAAGTCGACCATAGATCGAGTCTTGTTCCAGTAACCCCCATACTTGCTTGTGCTACCACTTGTCCCTGCCACGGGTAGGGTACGGTTCAGTAAGTGTTAACCCCTGTCCTAGCACACACCGTACAGAGAGGCCAGGGTGGAAGATACCGGTTGCAACCGGTAGGCATGCCACCTGGTCCGGGGGCATGGGTGTTTCCGGTTGGGACCGAGAGGGGGGCACCCCTTAGAGCGCGCGATAGAAATGTGATCCCATGCTACGCGAGGTTGTAGCCTCCCCACTCAGAGTTTGCTTGACAAGTGTCGTGGGTGATTCTAGACACTAGTAAGTTAAGCTGGTGTGTGCAAGACAGGCGGATTTTCGACTAAAAGACCGTAGGCGGTATTAGTCCAATGGACTAAAGAAAACCGTTACTCGTGGGTAAAGAGTACACCCTCTGTAGAGATATAAAAACTATTCGAATAGCTGTGTCCATGGTTAAGGACTACAGTCTGGGATGGGTCGAGTGTCGGTCTTAGCGTCGGTCTTCGGAGGAGAAACTACTAAACCAGAACTTTGAGTATGATCTGTGATATATGGTGATTATGATTAATATTGTGGACTAACCACTTGTTTCCCTTAGATTAAAGGAGTATCCTTGGGACGGTTCTACCACCCGGATGTTCATCCACTTTTAATTATGAGCCCTTTCTGTGGTGTCGCTCAGACGCCCGACTGTGGCATGCTTGTTATTTATTTTCTTATAAGCCCTTTCTGTGGTGTCGCTCGGACGCCCGAGTGTGGCATACTTGTTAATTATTTTCTTATAAGCCCTTTCTGTGGTGTCGCTCAGACGCCCGACTGTGGCATGCTTGTTATATATTTTCCTTATAAGCCCTTTCTGTGGTGTCGCTCAGACGCCCGACTGTGGAATACTTG
>LR738715.1:828158905-828182791 GCA_902687465.1 Secale cereale | reverse complement strand
CACAAATACAACGTAGCTTGGAATCGCCTAAGTTATAAACATCCACTCCGAGCGAAGAGCAACCCTCTCACTCGGGGGCTTAGCTGCGGCCCCGTGACTCGCCTAAGTTTCAAACACTTACTCCGAGTGAAGAGCAACCCTCTCACTCGGGGGCTTAACTGCGATCCTCCGAGCTATGTTGCAAGTATAATGTGGCTCTGTCTTCCGAGCTCCGTCACAAATACAACGTAGCTTGGAATCGCCTAAGTTACAAACATCCACTCCGAGTGAAGGGCAACCCTCTCACCTAATATGATAGGCATCCAACATGGGTATAATAAAAACTTTCATATAAAGTGCATTGAATATTATGAGAAGTTTGATACTTGATGATTGTTTTGAGATATGAGGATGGTGTTATTAGAGTCATGCTAGTAGAGTAGTTGTGAATTCGAGAAATACTTTTGTTGAGGTTTGCAAGTCCCGTAGCATGCACGTATGGTAACCGTTGTGTGAAATTTTTGAAGCATGAGGTATTTCACTGAGTGTCATCCTTTGTGTGGAGGTCAGGATTGCGCAATGGTCATGTGTGTAGTACTTTGTTTTGATGACTTGTAGATTTTTGCAGTAAGTATGTGAGTTCTTTATGACTAATGTTGAGTCCATGGATTATACACACTCTCACCCTTCCACCATTGCTAGCCTCTCTTGTACCGCGCAACTTTCGCCGGTACCATACACCCACCATATATCTTCCTCAAAACAGCCACCATACCTACCTATCATGGCATTTCCATAGCCATCCTGAGATATATTGCCATGCAACTTTCCATCGTTCCGTTTATTATGACACGCTTCATCATTGTCATATTGCCATGCATGATCATGTAGTTGACATCGTATTTGTGGCAAGGCCACCATGCATAATTTTTCATACATGTCACTCTTGATTCATTGCACATCCCGGTACACCGCTTGAGGCATTCATATAGAGTCATACTTTGTTCTAGTATCGAGTTGTAATCTTTGAGTTGTAAATAAATAGAAGTGTGATGATCATCATTATTAGAGCATTGTCCCAAATAAAAAAAGGAGCAAAAAAAGAAGGAAAGGCCAAAGAAAAAGAAAGTCACAAAAAAAGGAAAAAAGGGGAAAAAGAAAAAAGGGACAATGATACTATCTTTTTCCACACTTGTGCTTCAAAATAGCACCTTGTTCTTCATGATAGAGAGTCTCTTGTTTTGTCACTTACATATACTAGTGGGAATTTTCATTATAGAAATTGGCTTGTATATTCCAACGATGGGCTTCCTCAAATGCCCTAGGTCCTCGTGAGCAAGCAAGTTGGATGTACACCCACTTAGTTTCTTTTGTTGAGCTTTCATACATTTATAGCTCTAGTGCATCCATTGCATGGCAATCCCTACTCACTCACATTGATATCTATTGATGGGCATCTCCATAGCCCATTAATATGCCTAGTTGATGTGAGACCATCTTCCTATTTTGCCTTCTCCACAACCACCACTCTATTCCACCTATAGTGTTATATCCATGGCTCACGCTCATGTATTGCGTGAAAGTTGAAAAAGTTTGAATATATTTAAGTATGAAACAATTGCTTGGCTGAAACCGGCGTTGTGCATGATTTGAGTATTTTGTGTGACAACGATGGAGCATAGCCAAACTATATGATTTTGTAGGGATGAACTTTCTTTGGCCATGTTATTTTGAGAAGACATAATTGCTTTGTTAGTATGCTTGAAGTATTATTATTCTTATGTCAATAGTAAACTTTTGTCTTGAATCTTTCGGATCTAAACATTCATGCCACAATAAATAAAATTACATTGAGAATTATGTTGGGTCGCATTCCACATCAAAAATTCTATTTTTATCATTTACCTACTCGAGGACGAGCAGGAATTAAGCTTGGGGATGCTTATATGTCTCCAACGTATCTATAATTTTTTATTGTTCCATGCTATTATATATTCGGTTTTGGATGTTTAATGGGCTTTATTATACACTTTTGTATTATTATTGGGACTAACCTACTAACCCAAGGCCCAGTGCAAATTGCTGTTTTTTTTTGCCTATTTTAGTGTTTCGCAGAAAAGGAATATCAAACGGAGTCCAAATGGAATGAAACCTTCGGGGGGATCATTTTTGGAACAAATACAACTCAGAAAACTTGGAGTACACGCCAGGGAAGCCACAGGGTGGCCACGAGTCAGGGGGGCACGCCCCCACCCTTGTGGGCCCCCCGTAGCTCCACTAACATGCTCCTGCCTCCTATATATATCCATGTACCATGTAAACATCCGAGAGCACCACGAAACCCAAATTCCACCGCCGCAACCTTCTGTACCCGTGAGATCCCATCTTGGAGCCTGTTCCGGAGCTCCATCGGAGGGGGAATCGATCACGGAGGGCTTCTACATCAACACCATAGCCCCTCCGATAAGTTGTGAGTAGTTTACCACAGACCTTCAGGTCCCTAGTTATTAGCTAGATGGCTTCTTCTCTCTCTTTGGATCTCAATACAAAGTTCTCCTTGATCCTCTTGGAGATCTATTCGATGTAATTCTTTGTGCGGTGTGTTTGTCGAGATCCGATGAATTGTGGGTTTATGATCAAGATTATCTATGCAAGTCTCCTCGAATTATCAGTTTGGTTTGGCCTACTAGATTGAAATTTCTTGCAATGGGAGAAGTGCTTAGCTTTGGGTTCAATCTTGCGGTGTCCTTTCCCAGTGACAGCAGGGGTAGCAAGGCACGTATTGTATTGTTGCCATCGAGGATAAAAAGATGGGGTTTATATCATATTGCATGAGTTTATCCTTCTACATCATGTCATCTTTCCTAAAGCGTTACTGTGTTCTTATGAACTTAATACTCTAGATGGATGCTGGATAGCGATCGATGTGTGGAGTAATAGTAGTAGATGCAGAATAATTTTGGTCTACTTGTCACGGACGTGATGCCTAGATATTCTCATAACTATGCACTTTTCTATCAATTGCTTGACAGTAATTTGTTCACCCACCGTAGAAATCTGCTATCTTGAGAGAGGCCACTAGTGAAACCTATGGCCCCCGGGTCTATCTTCCATCAACTATTTATCTTTACATTACTTTTATTTTGCAATCTTTACTTTTAATCCATATACCAAAAATACCACAAATATTTATCTTATTATCTCTATCAGATCTCACTTTTGCAAGTGGGCGAGAAGGGATTGACAACCCCTTTATCGCGTTGGTTGCAAGGTTCTTATTTGTTTGTGTAGGTACGAGGGACTCGCGTGTAGTCTCCTACTGGATTGATACCTTGGTTCTCAAAAACTGAGGGAAATACTTACGCTACTGTGCTGCATCACCCTTTCCTCTTCAAGGGAAAAACAATGCAAGCTCAAGAGGTAGCAGCATGACAGATGCATTAAAAATGCAAATGATACACATGGATCTAAAGATTTTCATATTCAATAGGACGGAGTCTATACCACAAGCAAAGCATGGAATGACACCAAATTGCCATTGGTGTAAAAGTTAAAAGTGCTAATTGGATTATTGACTCTACGATAAGTGGGGAGACACCCCGAAATATGCCATGTAGGCAATAATATTGTATTTTAATATTTCCATATTCATATTTAAGTGTTTATATTTCATCTATAACTCCTATGATCCTAGAATATGCGATTCAGTGGAAAACTCATATGCACGTGTGAAATGATAAACGAATAAAATAAAGGTTCCTAGTCTTGCCTCTAAGACTAGCCAAAATGTTGCTGGTGATCACGTTTTGTGGATCTTAGGATGTCATTAAGTGTAATGATAGTCCTTAAACAAGAGGGATTATGACGTTGGAAGAACGATCATATTGAATCGACCCAATCTTGTTTGTTAGGAGCTGAGTTAATATCATATGTATTCAATTGTAATAACACAGAGTGTTAACGTGTGAATTTGCTCCGTAGACCATGAGAGTAACGTAGGCACTTCCTACCATACTGTGGGCTTTGAGGTTTCTCAAACGTCACTTGTAACATGGTGATCATAACGGCAACTTACAGGTTCATCGGAAAGTTTGACAAGGGACTTCATAGCTCGAGAGTGGGATTTTCTCCTCGTATAATGGAGATATATTCTTAGGGCCCTCAAAGTGTGATGACATCAATCATTGTCTGTCCAGACACAGGTGACTTTTTCATGGGGATGCTGGAACACGATAACGATAAAGAAGAACAAAACTGGTAATGAGGATATCAGTATAGTGAGCATGTGATGATTCGGGAGGATACCGACACATCCCGGATTTTGTGAAGTATATCAGAGCAACGGGAACATCACATGATAACTAGAGGTTCACTCTAATATCATTCATGTGCTCATAGGGACCGATATGGACGACGTCCATGGTTCCGCTGTCGGTCACTGAATGAAGGAGTTTCATCCATATATATGGGTTACCGAACCTACGGGGTCACAAGCTTAAGGGAATCAAGATCTGGTGAGTGTTAGTAGGACTGGTATTATGAGAATATATTTGTGGAATTATTTCATTAATATTTAGATTAATTCCAAGAAGATCTGGAAGCGTTTGGGTGTCACTTGAAGGGTTTTGGTGAATATCTGGTAATACCAGGTATTACCGATAAATAATACATAGGTGAGAATGTTGCCGAGGATGTTAAATTATCTATAGAACGGTTTGAAATTATTTAGAACAAATTTATATTTAATTTAATATCAACGGGCCTTAAAAGGCCAAGAGGTGGACGGCAACTTGGGCCACAAGGGCCGAAGTGGGGGAGGCGCCCCTTCCCTCTGGAAGGCGGCCAAATTGGAGAGGGGGGAGGATTTCTCCTCTCGTCCCCTAGCCGGCTCACCAAGGGGAACTCCTTCCCCTTGGTGGCAACCGTCCCTCCCTCCTCTATCCTAGATATACTTGTGGATTGGTGCTCTTTTGCTACACATGGGCTCCTTTGCTTGTAACATGTTAGCTAGGTCTAATATGCCATGAGGTTTCAGTAACCCAAATATTAGGGGGGTTAGTAACTAGACTATGAGTTGATCAAGACAAACAACATAGGGTTTTCTACAAAAGCAAAAAATATATAATTTACCCTCGACTATGGGTGGATTCTTAGTAAAAGTAGGGGCCTTTTGCAAAAAGCGCGCTTGACAGGAAGAAACAGTCCACCCTTTATTTGTAGGTACAGATTTTTAGGGGTATTTGCAGGTATAAATATAGGGATAATTGATATTATGCCCCTAGTTGGGTCACACTCGACAGGTTTATCCGTACTTTTAAAAATACTCGTTCCTGCCCAAACCACTTTGCTTCTCTTGTGTTTTTGCTCTTCCGTCTCAATTCCGTCTGGTCAAAGGTGTTTGACTGATAGAGAGGCATTTTTCTGGACCATTTTCCCCCTCCTTACAAGTCCAGTTAAAAATCAAAGAAAAAAACAATGTTACACTTACATGTGGGACCCAATTAAATGCAAAACAAAAAATCCTTCCCTCTCTCTTCCCTGTGGGACCCATGCCCCCATCCACCTTCCTATATTCTTCCTCCCCCAGCTCTGGCATTGCTTCCCCGCTCACCCCACTACCGGTCACCCGTGCCAGTGCCTCCTCGACCTCGAGCCCCGGGACAAGCAGCTGCTGCCCATCTCCCTGCCACCAATCGCCGGTCCCTCCCCATCCTCCATCCCGGCCAAATCCGGTCCAGCCCGAGCCTCCTGCGGCCATATCTGCCATCTCCGTCGCGCCCCCATGCCCCGCACCGATCCTGGACTCCCCTGCATTTGCATCGATCCACTGCCCCTTGCCCAAGGATCCACGATGCCCGTCCCTGAACCCACCATGTCTCGGTGGCTTCTACCATCTGTGTCGAATCTCGGGCACTCCAGCCAAAATTCACCGCCACCTACCTCCTGCATGCCTTGCGGCGGCGGTGCCTCTTTCCACACCCATCGCGGACATACACCGTGGCCTCGAGGTCCAGCGTGTGCTCATTGGAGGCGCCCGCTAGCGAGAGGTCGACTGCCCCCGCCATGCAGTCCATCAGCGCGCCGGTCAGCAGAGCTGGGCGGTGTTAGGGCTGGGAGAGGGAGGTGGTAGTGGTAGTTGGGGGGGCCACGACACGTCATGTAACGCCGGTGGAGCGAGTGCGGTTACACCAGGATGGGGAAAGTAAGGTGTTTCGGGAGGGAGAGAGAGAGTGTATGTTTTTCTATTTATTTTTCTTTTGCAATTAGTTGGGTCCCACATGTAAGCTTCACATTGTTTTTTTTCTTTGATTCTTAACAGAAGTTGGAAGGAGGGGAAAAATGGTCCGGAAAAATGTCGCTCTAATGGTCAAACGCCTTTGACTGGACGGAAGGGCAAAAACACAAGAGAAGCAAAGTGGTGTGGACAGGAACGAGTATTTCGAAAAGTAGAGGTAAACCTGTCGAGTGTGACCCAGTTACGGGCATAATGTCAATCATCCCATAAATATAGTGCCAAATCAAGGCTTATGCATACAGGGCACACACCCAATGCTAGGTGCCAAGTGGGACGCTAGCCCAATTTTTCCCCTTTTATTTTTCTTGTCTCCTTTTCCCTTCTTTGTAAACTTTATCAAATGTGTGAATTCTTTTTTCAAAATGTGAAATCCTTCAAGTGTGTGAACTTTACTAAAATCCATGAACATTTTTTGAATGGATGAACTTAATTTTCAAATTCATGATCCTTTTTCTCAAATTCATGTTGTTTTTTTGTTTTGGTGAACTGTTTTAAAATTCTTGAACTTTTTCTCGTAATTCGGTATTTTTTCAAAATTTTAATCATTTCAAATTTTGCTAACTTTTTGGAAATTTTTGTAGTTCTTGCGAATTGATGTACTTTTTTCATTTTTTTCAAAATTTTATACTTCTTAAATTTTGGAATATTTTTTTGGCATCAACGATTAGCGATCAACCGGTCAAATCTATGTCTATATCTACTAATAAAAGGGCTATTGCTTATTACCACCGTAATTTCGGTCCGTCTGGTCTGTCATAGGATTTCCGTCTATGTGTCCATGTACAAAAAGAATGATTTGTTTAGTGTTTGGTCGCTTCGGCGCTCGGTGTCGCCCGTATGGGCCTCTGTCCGAACTGCCCAGCCGCAGCTAAGGTTTTTTTATTCGTCCCTCATGGCCTCACGGTGGTAATGAAACAACCAAAAATAAACTCTAGTGGGAGTCGAACTCAAAACCTAAGAGTTAGCTTTAACTCCCTTAAACAACTAGGCTACTGTAAACTTGTGACTACAAAAGGTTGTATAGTATAGTATATATATATATATATATATATATATATATATATATATATATATATATATATATATATATATATATATATATATATATATATATATATTAAAGGAAGAGGTCACACAACGGCATTGGGCCTGCGCCTATGCTCAAGTGACTTGGCCAAATTCATCAATACGTGTAAACATCATCAACGGACAAAAATATAGATATTTCATACTGAATAGTCCCGCCTTCCTCCACAGAACTGGATCTTTCCAATTTATATATGTTGAATTTTGTTGTCTGTCATGAGCTAATTAAACGGGATCTCTAACATTCAAGCAAATCGTGGGTGTATGTGCAATCTCTGGTATTTAACCTTTTCATTGTGCATATTATGAAAGGAATGATTGTGGGCTTGAAAAAACTGCATAATTAAAGAGTGAGAATTGCGGCTAAAGTAAAACTGATGAAAAATTGTGGGCTGAAAAAAACGCATTATTAAATATGAAAGGTTATGGTTAGAGTAAATTGAATGAAAAATTGTGGGCATCGAGAAACTGCAATGAATGGTTGTGGGCCAAAAAATGCATAATTAACAGTAAGAATTGTGGGATGGATCAATTAAAGATTATGGTTGGAGTAAATTGAGTTAAAAAATGTGGGCATGAGGCGGACAATGCCTCAAATCTAAAACCCATCTCATGTGAGCGAAGAAGATAGAGGAAACATAACTCCCCACCCCCCGTGAGACAGAGCAGCATGCAACCTATTGCTACCTCTTGAGCTTGCGTTGTATTCCCTCGAAGAGGAAAGGGAGATGCAGCACAATAGCGTAAGTATTTCCCTCAGTTTTTGAGAACCAAGGTATCAATCCAGTAGGAGACCACGCGCCAGTCCCTCGCACCTGCACAAACAAATAAGAACTTCGCAGCCAACGCGATAAGGGGTTGTCAATCCCTTTACGGTCACTTACGATAGTGAGATCTGATAGAGATGATAATTATATTTTTGGTATTTTTGGTTTAATAAAACAGCAAATAAACAACGGCAAAAGAAATTAACGGGAAATTAATATGATAGAGATAGACCCGGTGGTCATAGTTTTCTCTAGTGGCTTCTCTCATGATAGCGATATTCTACGGCGGATAAACAAATTACTGTTGAGCAATTGATAGAAAATCGAATAATTATGAGATTATCTAGGCATGATCATTGTATATAGGCATCACGTCTGAGACAAGTAGACCGACTCCTGCCTGCATCTACTACTGTTACTCCACACATCGACCGCTATCCAGCATGCATCTAGTGTATTGAGTTCATACGAACAGAGTAACGCCTTAAGCAAGATGACATGATGTAGAGGGATAAACTCAAGCAATATGATGAAAACCCCATCTTTTTATCCTCGATGGTAACAATACAATATGTGCCTTACTGCCCCTACTGTCACTGGGAAAGGACACCGCAAGATTGTACCCAAAGCCAAGCACTTCTCCCATTGCAAGAACTATAGATCTAGTAGGCCAAACCAAACCAATAATTCGAAGAGACTTACAAGGATATTATGAGCACACATAAAAAGTTCAGAGAAGAACCAAATATCTTTCATAGATAACCTTGATCATAAACTAACAATTCATCGGATCTCGACAAACACACCGCAAAAAGAGATTACATCAAATAGATCTCCTCGAAGACCAAGGAGAACCTTGCATTGAGATCCGGAGAGAGAGAGAAGAAGCCATCTAGATACTAGCTATGGACCCGAAGGTCTGTGGTAAACTACTCACAACTCATGGTGAGGGCGATGATGATGACGATGAAGGCCTCCGTGATGGATCCCCCTCCCGAAACAGGCTCCAAGATGGGATCTCCACGAGAACAGCAGCTACGGTGGTGGAATTAGGGTTTTCTCTCTGCGTATGGAGTTCTGGGGTACGTAGGCATATATGGAGGAAGAGGGGCACTAGGGGCCAGTGGGCCTACCCTCGAGGCAGGGGGCGTGCCCTAGGAAGGGGGGCGCGCCCCCACCCTCGAGGGTGGGTCCCCTGTCCTCTGGCTTGGCCCCGAAGTTTACCTCGCGTGATTTTCGCCAAAAATATCTCCTGCGAAGGTTTCATTCCGTTTGGACTCCGTTTGATATTCCTTTTCTGCAAAACCCTGAAATAGGCAAAAAAACAATCTGGACTGGGCCTTTGGGTCAGTAGGTTAGTCCCAAAAATGATATAAAAGTGAATGATAAAGCCCATTAAACATCTAAGACTTCATAAATAATAGCATGGAACAATCAAAAATTATAGATATGTTGGAGACGTATCTCCTATTTCATGTAAGTGGCATGTTTTGTTGGTATCAAAAATTAAAAAATATACCTGCTTGATCTACATGCAAGTTCGATCAAGCTTCGCTCTCTCAAACAGAAACATGACACTACAAACCCGGCTCATGGTACTATCATCAATGCTAGGAATATATATAAATAGAGAGTGGACACATGCATATTTTGTGCTCTAGCCTAGCTAGCTACTTGCATATTTGCATATATCCATCTAGCTAGGAAATAAGGTTCTAACATCATGTCTAATGTATCGACTAATGGATCTCCACGTTCTCCCCTTTTTGATCCTTTGCATTTGCCAAACAATACATCATTTTTTCTTCAAGAGATTTACAAATTCGATTATTCTATTGTGCAAATTCGGTAAACCATGAAACATTCATATACGTCTTTGATATCATATATAAATGGATGATTCAAATCTGTACCAGCCTTGTATTGAGACAATAAATGTATGGCCTAAGTAGCTAGCAACCCAAGGACAATCACTACAGAAAAGGTAGCATTACAATAATTACCAATATTTTAATAAAGCCGATTAACTGAATACAACATTAGGAATATAACAATAGTATAAATGCCTGCAAAATCATAATAAGGATAAGTCAATCTTGTCAACATGCTGAAACCTCTAGTTACATCCCACATGTTAAGCTATGTTGAACTAAAACGTTCAGGAAGAAAGAACTAGGAACACAGATACACCATTTCTTGTGGTGGGAAGCAGTACAAAAGTAAGATGCGCCAAGGATTATGGATAGAAATCTAAGCCGATTGAAAACCATAATAGTGCAAATGGGCTAAAGATTTAAATGTGCCAGCATAGATCTGATACATAGAATGTAGGCTTACCAAGCTTAGTCAACCAACTGAGATCTAGATGGATCTTCAGATTTTAGACAACCTCGCCAAGGGTGCTTCGGTTCAAACGAGAGGACGCGATAAGAGATCCATCCAATTCAAATGGTTGGTTGTGGCAGCAGTGGCTCGAGGGATTTTGCAAATTTTTAGTGTTATAAATAAAGGGAATTCGTCAATGACAGAAACCCTAGGTTATGAAGGGGATTGAGACATGGAGAAGAACTGAAAGTACGAACTACATGCTTATATTTTCCATATAATCTGATAATTAGCCTCAGCAACAAACATAATGTACTTAATATTGCGGTTTGACAACGATGGGATAGAATGGGTCTTTCTCCATCATCAACAACACTAGATCAAAACGTATTGGGGAGAATTATCACTCGCATGTGCGACGTTTTGGTGCGATGACGCAGGGGGTGATCTCTAGCACGACCCTGTGGACGTGCATCTTGATGTTGTATTCCTGGTCCAGGAGCTCGAAGACGCACACGTCCCACTTCTCCAGGTTGTTATGCATGGCCAGCATGCCCCACCCGGAGCTGAATGCCGCGCGGGGACTCTCCCCGCCGGTGTACTCGTACCACACCTTCCACGGCTTCGCCTGTGGGTCCCACAGCGTCATATTTCGGCTCTCTTCGGGGAGATATGTTTTCACAAACATGTTTGGGATGATCTGAAGTTGCATTTCAATCACGATCAGTCAGTGAGCAATAATTTTTTTAATATGTGTATCAAAAGGAGAAATATAATTGATCAATTAATTACCATGAAGTATGAGGCATAGACATCGTTGTGCTTCATTGCCTTGACGGTGAAGGGCCTATCAGATTTGAACCTCTCTGCCCTCTCCATGGTGCATTCCTTCTCCCTTTGAGTTACTGGACGCCTCTGTGACTTTAATCCCGGCCTTCTCATAACCTTGATGAGAACTAGTATAAAAAGATGCAGACTATCAGGATAGTTCACTTCAAGTTTGTTCTAATTAGTACTAGCAGTATAATGAAAAGGGCGCACTTACAGGAAGGAAGGAAGGTAGGAAGGAAGTAAGGAAGAAATAGATTTACCTCTGCCAGGTTGGTTTTCACCATTGCTCTTGTTGAACATCGGGAACTGATTCTGCTTACTAAGCCTTTTACCAAAAGATTTGTGCCACGTGGTTAAGTCTGTGCACACAGATTCTAGTGCGAACACACCTGCATGAACTATATGTGGGTAAAGTTCATTAGCTCCATGACAAGAGCATATAAATAGGAACCATTTTACAGTATAAGACCAGTGTTATGTAGCTAGCAGAGCATATGGATATCTCGATGACACAACATATAAGACATCTCAACCAGTACATGTGTGTGTGTAAAAAAAGTACTACTCATTGTGAAATTGATTCGTTACCTGCCAAATTGTCACTTGATGTTGTTTTTTCCGAAGCTGTTTTTAGGGGAACTCTTTTAGATGCTGAGGCAGCACCCATGGTGTAAACAATTAAAGGGGTGGCAGAGATTTTTCCCTCAACCTTGGAGTCCTTTGATGGATGACTGGCCACCTCTGCTTACAATGGATGTGCACATAGGTTAGCTAGATAACAAGAGCCTATGAATCATGTGACAACATTTATACATCACAATATATAGTTAATTTGAAACCGATCCAACCAATGGTTATTCTGAATTACCTGTCGAATTTTCACTTGATGTTGCTGACTTGAAAGTGGAATCAGATGCATGTTGTATGTCCTCAGCCTTGGACATCATAGGTGGACGATGCTTGGATTCTTCTTATAGTTTGATGTGCACATAGACAAAAGTTAGCTCGATAACAAGAGTATATGAATCATTTTGCAAAATCAAGCCATATCATACGAATATATACCTAAAAATTACTACATATACTAATTATTTTTAAATCGATCGATCGATCAGAGGGTTCTTCTTAATTACCAGCCAAACTATCGCTTGACGCAGCTCCTCCGGAAGCTGGATCACCAAATGGAGCTTCAGTGTTTTTTCCCTTCGCGGCCCTGAACTTCTTGGATCGGTCCACTTCTGCCATGATATCATCAACCTTCCTAAACCTAGCCCTCTTCCCGACTAGAAAACCATCGTCTGTCTTGCGTCGATCATCCTGCTGCTGTTGCGCTGGTTCAAGAGCATTGTCGCTGCACATGCGATGTTCACAGTCTTCCTCATTCCCCAAAGTTTCTGAAGATGAGTCTTCAACTTCCTCTGCCCCTTCATCTTCTAAAGAATCTTCTTCTTCTGAAGATTCATTTTGTGTTGCACCATCTACACTGGTACCAGTGCGAGTGTCTTCTTCTTGTGGGGCAGTGCCATCTGCATTGGTGCTCGTGAGCCCTTTGTCTTCCTCTCTGGCCACATCGATGTCCTTGTGTTGCGGCTGGGCGAGAGACGCGTACGGAGCCTCGCAGGACGATGGCAAGAAAACCGTCACTGAGAACTGTGACTTCCCGTCGTAACGGAATACCAGCAGGTAGCCATACCCGACGTGATGGTCAGAGAGGAACTCCTTCCATCCACGCGCAAAGCATAGCTCTCCAGAGATATTAGCCAGCTCTACGGGCCATTTATTCCCGCTTGGACCTCTCAGGGAAACCATTCCTTTACAATCTTCCAAGTATTTGTGGAATCCTACTGGAATGGTCTGGAACATAGGTAGTCATACAAATTAATTAGTAATGGCTAAACACATGTCGAGCACAACCCAAACATGCATATATGGCATTTAACCTATCCTTCATATAGTCCAATCTGAGCTATTAGCCACAGCTCATTTCGCATTATATTTTGCAGAAATATTACATATGTCTCTTTTATTTACAATATAGTTTTATGTAAATACAAAAAATATCAACTTTCATGAAGTAGTTTATATTTTGGATATGTTTTCTATTTTATCCTTCTCAATGGTAGAAAAAATTATATAGTCCATGTTTGAAACATATCATTCAGAAATTGAACAAAGAACCAATTGGGTGAAATATATTATATATGTAAAATTTTAACTCTACCAAATTAGAGAGCACCATTTCCTAAAAGTGAACCGCAATGGAAAGGATAACCTTCACAACAATCATGCAAAAATATGGTAGGTAAAAATGGAAGAGCTGAAATGAGTTAGTCCCTTTCTTAGTTGTTATGAATCAAGAAAACATACCACGTGTTCCATAAATGAATTGGATATGAGCGCCCTAAAGAAGTGCGGGCAATTTTTTTTGGCATTCTGGTCCTTCGAATACTCTTCCTCTTTACCATTCGCCGTCCTTCCCTTCTGCTCATTTATCTCCTTTTGTTCCTCCTCTTTCTCTTTCTCAATTTGTCGCTGCCCCTGCTCTTCTTTCTTACTCTCCTTCTTTTTTTCCTTATGTAAGTTCTCTTTCTTCCCATTTTCCTTTCTTTTCCTCTGATCCTCCCTCTCCTCCTCATCATCATTCTGATCAACAACTCTCATTTTCTTCTCTTTCTCCTCCTTGTTCTTAGCCATCTTCCTCTTTGATGAATTTTGATTTTCCTCTGCTTTCTTATCACCTTCAGCTTCATTTTGCTTCATTTTCTCTTTCATGATAATATTGTCATCTTTCTCTTCTTTTACCTTGACCTTATTATCTACCAGGCCCTTGCAGTTATACCGTTTTTTATGACGTACCATGATTGGACCTTTACTGATCGCAGGTACTTCTCTCTCTGCAATACAATAGGAGATATATGGTAAATTAGCATAATACTTCTGTAGTGGTAACAATGGCATATAATACCACTCAACTTTCACTCGAGGGCTGAATCTACATATGAAACGTATTCCAAGTTTGGATTTTTGTTATGACTATTCATTGATTATTCCGAACTACTTAGTTATTTTCAAGAACACTCGTACAGAGTCCTTTTGTTATAGATTTAAAAACCAACATAAATGTAATTTCCATATAAGCTCTTCAGGGAATAAAATATAACACTATTTATCCCATGTTAATATTCAAATATTGAAAACACAAGTACACATCATACATGAATGCTCTGAATATATATAGAGTGGCCACATGCATAATATTTTGGCAAGGCACACTTGCACATTTGTATATATTAATCTAACTAGGCAATCCAGTTTTGATACCTTATCGGATTTATCCACTGATAGACCTCCATGTGATCTCCATGTTTATCCCTCTGGAGAATTTACCAAACAAACATTATTTTGTCGTGATGAGATTTACAAATTCGATGATTCCGTTATGAAAATTTAATAAGCCAAGAAACATGCACATATTGTGTGTATTACCATCCTTGTCTTGAGACAAGAAAGGTATGGCGTAACTTGGAACCCAACGGTTCTCACAACAGAAAAGGAATGTAGCATTATACTAATCTGAAATATTTTAATAAAACTAAATATAACTTTATGAATATCAAACAATATTTTTCCTACTGGGATTCTTTCTTCCATATATATAGGGCATTAGATCATTCTTCCAACATGGACAAATTTCTAATGCGGGTATGACAACACCAACCAAATTGTTGACAAGAATCTATACCCCCCCCCCCCCTCAAAGTGAGAAGATGGATACTTCAATCTTATAAGGTAAACCTCTTGTTATATCGCACATGGATCTATGCTCAAGTAAAGCATTCAAAAACTATGAACATGGATACAACCGTCCTTGTGTTGGGAAGAACAAAAGCATGATGCACACTGGATTTATAGAATAATAAGGCAAGACATAATCATAACAATGAGCCAAAGATCTAACTGCGCTAAATGGATCAAATATACCTTAGGGCTTACCAAGCGTCGTGAATCAATTGAAATCTCGATGGATCTAAATATCAGACCTCTCCAAGGGGCATTAGACTCAACGTTGAACACGAGAGAAGGGACTAATTTGATTTAGATGAAGCAGAGGATGGTTGGTGGTGGCGGCGGCGGCGGCGGTGGCTCGATGGACATTGCGAGATTTTGGGGTTATAAAGGGGGGTTGGAAGGGGAAACCCTAGGTTTCGAGAGGGGTGGGACTTGGGAGAACAAAGGAATGTCTATGCTTAATTTTTCTAGGCCCATTATCATGAGTGGAAAAAAATAAATCTCGATAGGCCCAATTCTAGGCCCACCAATTTCCTTCCACATGTTAATGGTAATACTTCTACTGAAGGTCTATTTTAGGCTCGTCTGTTGAGGGTGTCCCATAGAGGGACAATCTATAGAATTTTTTATTCAAAATTAGAAGGCCAAATAAGTTGATTTACGTTCATCTAGTATGTATTTTTAGTTTTGACTATTGGTTGCTAAACGTACTTTTATTTTAAAAAGAAAGTTTATTTTTATGACATTGTACAAAATATGTTTGGATGAGGCTTTGTTCTCCAACGGAAACTACAGAGCATCGATCAAACCAATAGACGTTTTTTGTATTTACCCACCCGATTTTTTTATTCATGTGTAAACAAGGAGATCGACGAGAGTTTTTTTTCCGTATAATCAATATCGTGACATTATGATACACTGTACAATACACTTGTCTTTGAAAGTGTTTTCCTGTATAGTGTTGCCGAATGTTACATTGGTAATGAATTATCTCTTTCAAAACAAAATAAGACAAAATCTTATAAATAATGATGGCTTGCAGTACAGAACATTTAGTTGTAGCCTTTTCGAAGTAAGAGTATTTATCCCATAGGGGGTAAAGGAATTGTACTTTTGCCCCTTGTAGAGACTTACAGAAACGTGCCTACAAGTAAATTGTAAACTCAAAGCACAGTGACGGCGGAAGTATAATGATTTTGAGTAGAGTGTGGATTAAAAGTAAATTATACAAAAAATGTAAATGAGCATAGCGGAACTATAATGATTTTGAGTAGAGTGTGGATTAAAAGTAAATTACACAAAAGAATGTAAATGAGCATAGTGGGACGAGTAAAGCATCGGATCTAGCATATGATTAAAGCATCGGGAGTCCGAAATTCCCATTGGTATGTGTCTATCGCAACATATTTCGTAGCATAGTCATAGCTAGATACTTGAGTCACACTTGATGTTTGTGATTGGGCGGCCCTGGGTATAGAATACATTCTATTCGAGGTAGACTCTGTACCACACATGCCACTACCATAGATTCCTCGCACTAGTTCTCACAACAGTAATTAAGGATTTAACCGTGGACACGGACCCCCCCCCCCTAAGTGTTCTATGTTATTCCTCTATAAATTGCAAAGACATGGAATTGAGGATTTTATTGTCACCTCAAATTACCTCGACATTTTAACCTTTACAATGACAATTATATGCCTCGTGGCCTTACGGCGGAAATATTGAGTGGGGCCCCTTCACAACATTCACGAAGGCTATTAAACCAAACATTCAACTGAGAAAATCATCTCCTTATTAACATTCCATCTCCTATATATACCAAGGTTCATCCATATCCCTAGGAAGTAGGGGGTCTAGTCGCACATGGGAACGGCGAAAATCATATGAATTGTGGTGGTAAACATGAATGGGACAAACGAGTAATGCACATAGAAATCCACGAAAGGTTAGGTATTACAAGGAGATGGAGATGGATGATGGTGAACGTCGATGATGAAGTGGTTGATGCCGACGTCCTCTTGCATGTTGTGGTGATGATGGCGGTCTCCTCCTTACTAATCCCCCTCCGGATGTATTTCGAAGGCTAGGGTTCTTTGTTCTGGATTTGTTTTTGGTCGTGTCTCTGATCCCTCTACACGGGGGGTGAAGTACTTGACAAGGCGAAGGCGGCGGCAGGCAGTACGGCCGCTCGTACGAGCGTGTAATGTCATGTTTTGATCTGCAAGCTTCTGTATGCACCCTTTCTTCTCCCATTTGTTTCACCTTTTTATGGTAATATTTTATCACATTAATTATCATGATTTTGTCACCATAAATTGGCATTATTTCCTTTCCCTCAAAATCCTTTCCATACATGACGACCTGGAAAAATCAAACAAAAAGAAGTGTGTGAAAGCCGTGAAATCAAAAAAAATCCTATACTACAAAACAAAATGAGAGGTGCAAGTCATCACATAATTTGGACTCATCAACTCCCTCAACCTTAAGTCTTTCTTGTCATTGAGCAAGTACCGCAACTTCTAAGAAGAAGGCCGTCAGGATTTTATGAGGTGATACATCCCAAATGTATCTACTTTACCGACCACTTTTATGATGCCTTTGCCCTCTAACTTGAATGATTGGGATAAAACTAACCCGGACCAACGTTGTTTTCAGCAGAATTAACCTTGATGTTATTTTTTTCCAAAAAATAAAGTTGTCCTAAATCGCTCAAAAATTAATTTATTTTTCAGGAGGAAAAAAGTCACAGAGCCCGAAGGGGACGCGTCAGGGGGCACCATGGAGGCACGTGCACCCGCCACACGCCTTGTCGGTGCATGATCCTGCAGCATGGGGTCCCAAAGCACCGCCTTATACTCTCCTTCATCAATGAGCTTGTGGATTACAGTCCTTGCTCTCGCCTTCCATTCTATGTCCATCCACTTCAAATATATACACGTATGATACACCTAGTACAGGAAAAAATGGAGTTACATCACGGATTAATTGATGAACACATAAGATAGAAAACAGTTCTGTTTTATTTTGCAACTCTTTTGGGTAAACCAGAAACCTACGCCCGAAATCAAATCCGTCCGTTTAGACTCTACGGACTAGGCTACACTGGTGCCTGCATGTCTTTGTTTTTTGTATGACACTGACCTGAGGACTTTCATCGTCCTATTCACATGTATGACACTGCCCTCAATAGGAATACTACGGTTTAAAACAAGGAGGATTTCATCGTCCTATTCACATGTAACATCGCAAATTTTCAAATTTGGAATGTTAATAGAATTGATTTAAACTTGCTTGTGTTGCTTGCTCTTTGCTCAATTTTAGTAGGATTTGAAACTTTTGGATTTTAAATGAATATTCAGATGAGAGGGAAAAAGGACTTTCCCAAATATTCATTTCGATTGTATATTGGATTTTGTCAATATTTTAAATATTCAAAGCAACCATGAGTGAAGATAATATGACTTCTTCAAAACAACATGTTAAATATGCATTGAATAATATTTTGATATTTATTTGCAATTGAAAAATATTTTATGGAGCGTTTATAAAGCCCCAAAAATTTATAATAATATTTTATGTATTTTACTTTATATTTGGGATGGAAAAATGTTCACTATTTTATAATATATATATATATATATAATATTTTACTGTATGTTTTGGTTATTTTATAATTTTAGTTTGGTACTTTATTTAGCTAAATATATTTCCTGTAGTAGAGGTTTAAAAAACGTGCAATGTGCAGTGGGGCTGCACAGTGGCCCAGCCGGGGCTTCGCCCGTGCGCAGCGCACGCGTAGAAGCTAACAAGCCGGCCCATTTTGCTGCAGGACACGGCCCAGCACCACAACCCTCTTCCCTTGCTGATTTTCTTTCCTTTTTCGTTCTCTTTCGCTGACCAATGGGTCCCGCGTTGTCATCCCCTTCCTCAGTCATCTTGGACAGCATGTCCCGATCCAATATTCGCCCGAATCGCATCGGTCCTTGCCCCTTGCCACGCCTGACTGTATAGATCTAATTCCCGTCATGTCCTCGCTCGATTTTTCTGCAAAAACTCCATCTTCATGTGCCCTAGAGCTCTGCCCGATCTCGCTGGAGCTCTGTCGCCGCTGGAGCTCTCATCGGTTGATTCCATCGACACAGAAGGTTCCCACCGCCTCCCTTACCCTCGGTTGTCTTTGCCTTAACCTACTCTGTCCCCCTAACCATCTATCTCGCCCAGGGGAGCACCATGCCGAGCACTTGGACCTCTGCTGAAGCAGAGCACCGCCAGAGGACGTAATCGTCGGTGCCGAGGTCTCCATTGTGTTCACCGTGGAGCTCCTCGTCCACTCGTTGGTTTTCAGTCACCGGAGACCCACTGTGGCCGTTGCCCACGTCACAACCTGGCCGCTCGCGTCATCATCTTCCTCAAGTCCGACTCGTCCCAAGTAGGTTTGTTCGGTGAGCATCCCCGTCCATCCGATCTCCAAATGATCGATGAGATTAGATCGCCTATGTTTTTTCTTTGTTACCGAACTGTTTTCCTTTAAGTTGCGGTTGTCCTCGCTTAGAGCAAACAGCGGACACCCTATGGCCATTCACGTAGCGTCACGTGGCAACTCGCTACAGTAGCCGCAACAGCTTAAATCCCGTTAACAGATTTTTATCCAAATTTTGTTTGGCTATAACTTGAGACCCGTAACTCCAAATTCATCAATTATCTTTACCTAATAACTAGCACAAATGCCCGTGCGTTGCAACGGGAGACATTGTTACATGTCTCATGCCTCACTAAATTTCACCCGTCCTCGTCTCATCTTCCCAGTCCGCCACACACCCGTGTGTTGCAATGAGATAAAAATTACTCGTATTTCGATGTAATTTGTAAAAGAACATTGCAACAGGATAAAAATTCCTGAAACTCAATTGGTTTTACTATGGTTTTTTGAAACAATAGATATTGCCAAGCGATTTCGTTTTAAATATCCCAGTAGGTCATAGACATTTTTTTCTTATGATCTCCATACAATTCCATTTTAATTAGAGAGCTTTTCGATTGATTTAGACTGGTGTATGACTTCATATTTCCACTCCACATCCATCGGGTGTACCTTTCCAACCATAATTTTTAAGGCACTTTACATCAAGGTTCATATGCATAATAGTTGGCAACTTCTCTTCTTATCATGGTCGCATTTGTATTTTTACTCATGAAATACCATGCCTTTTTTATGCTTCCTTGCATGTGCACCTTAATCAAATTTAATATGTCGGTTGCTCTTCAAAGCCAACTTCACTATATATTTATTAATTGAAAATTGCTAAATTAATATTATTCAATTTCGTCTCCGCTCGTAGCCACAACTCGTGCTTCCTCAATCCATACACGGTGCCATGCTTGCCTTGTACATCACTTTGTACATGCATATATTATCTCATTCTTTCAAAATCTACAACATTAGATGATGCACATCGCCCTCGTGACTATTTTGTCTGTGTTGACTTACACATGTTTCTATAATGTATACCATGGAGCCCATGCGTATTAATAAATCTAAGAAACTGATAGTCTGATACATGTTAGTCACATTACTTTCACACTGGTCCTTCGTCACAATACAATAAATTCTATAGAGTGGAAATCAAATGATCTATTTTTTTAATTCCATATTAGTGTATTTTTATTTTAAAAATGAACTATTAATGTGTACATTAAATTTATTCTTGAAATTATGTTAGCTACGTATTCTACATAGAGTTTCCTATGCATAAAATGGCAATGCACTCTTTATCCACCAAGAGTCTTATCCATAACAAATATTGAAACTGTTGTTTTAAGGAAAACTATATGGAAATTCTTCATTGTATAAATTTTTGAAGACTTTTAATCCAAGTCTCCCTCACGTAATTAGATATCTCTATTCTTGATCCATAAACATCTTATACGTGTTTTCCATGTAGTCTATGGAACTGAGCTAATAATACGCGTAACCATATTACAACATTCGAGGTCCATTGAGGGCAGTGTTCTTCGGGACTCCAGTTCGGGACATGGGACATGATCCTGAGTCAAATCATCCGGGTGAACAAAGCTAACTTCAAATTACTAATTCATGCTGGAATTTAAAAGTAGAGTCCAGAAAAATAGCAATATCAAAGTATCTGGAATAACTATGGCAGCAAGTCAAACATCTGCGGTGCTTGGCTTGTTCGCCCGTCCACTGCAATTAAGGGCGTAATCCGTGGTTCCCTCCATCTCCGTCATGCTGTCTGTTCACCACAATCCTTCTCATCGGCCGTTCTGATTAGCACTCTTCAGCAGACAGTGGATAGAGCAAAGTTCATGTTTCAAGGCTTGAAGATTACTGTTAATCTCATTCGTTAGGCTGTCCCACTATGTATAAGGCAAAGAAAAAATTCACAAAAACGGTGAGAGGTAATAAATCAAGCAATTTAGCTAGCCCAACTTTCTGCAATTTAGGTCTTCACCAAATAGACTCCACGAGCATACTTTTCTTGTAGCATATATGCTACAGATATCTCTCCATAAAGGTTATTATAAGTGCACGATCTGAGGCCATGTTGGTGGGTGCTGTCACCCAGCTTTCACAACAAAAAATACGGAAATTAACTAAATATTGCTCGCCAGTGGCTGACCTGAAACATGAGAAAATCAAGTTGCCTAACCAAATGCACACGGTACATATCAGAAGAGATCACTAATCTGCTTAATTTAAGGTTCTTCTAATGAATTAATGCATAACATGTTGCAGACAAAGCCTGATCTTCATCTGATCAAGAACAAATAACCCATATGTGCCAAGCCAAGCTCTCTTCTTGCTCCGGCAACAATCACCTACAACAAAACCGGCTCCCTCCATCAGCATGCAAATACAAGCTTATAAAAAGATCCAGGAGCTTGCAAGAATGGACATATGGATTTTTTACATCAAGTGGCGCGCCATACATCAAATATTAACTGCACAAGATAGTACTACCTTCATCCCATAATATAAAAACGTTTTTTGAGTTATGATAGCTTGAAAAACGTTTTTATATTGTGGGACGGAGGGAGTATGAAGTACAGATTACATGAAGTTTACATAACATGGTAGCACACAAAAATTCAGAGTAAGCAAAATTTCAGGGAATTGGCAGCAGTTGGGATGTACGCATAAATTCAGAGAACGTGGTAGGGAAGTAGGCTGCAAACAGAATTGCGGAGAACATGGTTAAGTTAGTAATTCGAATCATCCAGCGGTTGGGCGGAGGAACTGAGGAGGCCGGGATGGGCCGGCGACTGGGCTCCTGTGGATAAGGGGCCGATGGACCAGCGGCTGGGGGCTGGACGGAGGAGCTCCAGTGGTGGAAGAGGATGACAGCCGACGGCTGGGCGGAGGAGCTCCGATGGTGGAAGAGGATGACGGCCGGCGGCTGGGTGGAAACATCTCGCGGCGGAGGCGTGCTTGTACAGGCGGCCGCACGGGGAGAAACGATGAGGGCGACCTCAATATCCCAAGCAGGGCCGGCTCAAACGTCTTACAATTCGAGAATGTACCTGCCGGCTCCCTCGATCTGCTGGCTTCTGCATCTCCCATCGACCCCTTCGCCCGCCACCGATGGCTACGGACAAAGTGAGCGTAGAACTCACGAGCGCGCTGCGGCCCCAGCCGATCTTCCTTCTGGAAGTTGGACTCCTGGCGCGCGGCTTCTACATGGCGCCGAGGGGTCTCCATACACACGCACACACGATGTCTCTCTCTCTCTCTTTCTTTCCTATACGGAGAGATGGCCACCGCCGACCTCCATGGAAGCCCCCCGGAGCCGCTCCTCGCCGCCGCCCCTGCGGAATCGCCAGATCTGCCTGACTCCTGCTCCATTCCCAGCGCTGGCAGTGCCTCCTCCCCTCGTCATCCCCGCGCGCGCGTCGACGCATCCGGCCCCGCCTCCGGTGACGACCACCTCCTCAGCGCCTTCCTCCTGCTCTTCTCGCCCGGGCAGTGTGCCGCCCGCGCTCGTCAAGTGGTCGCCACTGCGCGAGCACCGCCTTCACGCATAAGTAGCCGCGTGCCACTGCCCGCGCCCATCATATGTGCTCGTCCGGCGGGCGGTGCTGCCAGATCGGGGTGGAGGGAGGAGAAGAGGCTGCTGCTCCAGATCGGGGATGTGAGAAGCTGGGAGGTGGCGCGCCGGCGTCGTAGGATTGGTCGGGAGCGGTGCTATTGGCGGAGACAGCAGCGACTTGGGGGAGGTTGGCGTTAGCGGCGGTGCGGTGGCGAGCGGCGAGAGGTGCGGCGGCGGCGGCCGTCAATTCGCTTGGCCGAAAAAGTCGACCGGGGCGTGGGGACGGACGAGCGGATGGGTAGGCGTCCGACTCGTGTTTTTTTTTTTTTAGGGGACTCGTGTTTTTTATGTATGCAAGAAAAGTTATTTTAAGTATCCACAAAACGATCCTCCAAAAAAGAAGTATCCACAAAACGTTGTTGGCGTCGTATCTAGTGCATCTGGGGCAGGTCGTGCATCCATGTATCCATCGATTTCTCAGCCAGCCGATCAACATCCCCGCATGGGATCAAAAGTAACACAAAGTTGCATAAACACGCCCGCCGTGCTCATAGTCAAGTCAGCTAATTTTACAATAACCCCCTCGGCTGAAGCACACATCCCACTTACCTACTCCCCGCACGTCTCCCTCCCAATCCCTAATCACGGCCGCTGCCTACATCCGAACGACGGGCATGGCTCCGACTGCATATGCATCCGCAGAGACAATCACCACTGCGGAATTCATCCGCCGTCACGATCTCAGGCACCACGGGATGCAACTCCG
>LR738715.1:828127141-828158750 GCA_902687465.1 Secale cereale | reverse complement strand
CCCCCCCCCCCCCATCGGCAGCATGGTGGAAAAATCATCGTCATATGATACACCGCAGCCGATCATCATGACGGCTTCTGCTGTTATGGATGTTCAATATGCATCATCAGTGATCCATAATTCAGGTGGTGACCCTCCAAATGCCTCTGCATCTAGCAATCGTGAGGCCCATCTCACTTGCCCTGTAACGCGGTGTTGAAAATATTACCGCTGCTGAATACGGACTGAACTTCAGTATGGTGCATGGAGTTTCAGGTAACATGGGTAAAAGCTAACCTTGCTTTGTAGGACTCTTAGTATTTGTGTATACGTACTTGTCTAGAGACTAACCACGTTGATCCATGTGCAGCTAGAGAATCAGAAAAAGGCTTGCAAACTCAAATGAATGAGGGGGAATTCGCTACGCCAAGAAAGAAAGAAAGCATTCCACTATTTGTGAGCGTAATAAATTATCCTTGACCATGTGGCTTATCAGTTCAGAGAGTTCTGCATTATGATGATAACTGTGATTCATGATTTATGTTGCAGTGCTCGCCTTTTACGCCAAGATGCGAGGAAAATTTGAAGCCTAAATTAGGAATGACATTTGAAGGGCTTCAGTCTGTCGAGGAGTTCTACAAGTCCTATGCACATCATGTGGGTTTTGAAGTTCATGTTGGACAGCAAAAATGGTTGGATAATGATGTGGTTCGGACAAAGCGCTTCAGGTGCAGTAGGGAAAGATTCAGGGCTGAGAAGAGCAAGGATATTAAATACCCATCAAACCCATCAAAGAAAAATCGTAAGAATACAACTACACGATGTGGTTGTGATGCACATATCTTTGTCAAGTTGTGTGGCGACAACACGTACAAGATACAATCATGGGTTGAGCACCATAGTCATGGCCTAGTATCGCCTGATAAACGCCACTTGATCAGATCAAATCGTAGGGTTACTGAGAGGGCTGAAAATACACTATACACATGTCACAAAGCAAGCATAGGTACATGCCAGGCATACAGGCTCCTTCAAGTCAGCGAAGGTGGTTTTCCGTATGTTGGATGCAGCAAGAGGTGGTTTTCCGTATCTGGGGCAGGTGTTGAGGGCCGAAAATCAAATGAACTTCCATCCTACTACCTTATGAAAAGATGGGACAAACGGTGCAAAAGGTAAAACTGTATACAATTGATTTTTTTAATTGGAAATAAAATGGCTGGTATAATATATTTTTATTTACAGGGAGAATGTGTATGACGAGCATGGGAATTTACTAGAAGGGAAGGCAACCCACTCCTTGAATGAGGCTACGAGGAAGAAGATTTCGGTTGTACGCAACAAGTGGAAGATCTAATTCAGAAGGACAAGCACTCAGATGAAGGAATGGTTTTTCTAACATCAAGTGTGCTGAATATTGAAGCACCTTTGGATGAAATGGTTCCTACATCAGGTGTGAAGCAGACTAGACAAGCTGAGTATGAGGCTTTTATTGGTTGCAATATTCCTACTGAAATTGATATACACCCACCAACTGATGTTCGTACGGTTGGGAGATGCAAAAGAATAAAGGGAGGAAAGGAAACAAGTGAGGAGGAACAGAAAAAGAAGAAGAAGAAGAAGGAAGCCAAGGTCAAGGTCGCACGCATGTGCAAGACGTGCAAACAAATTGTATTTCACGATAGTCGCAATTGCCCTAGCAAAAAAGAAGGCAAAGGGGGCGAGATTGCGCAACAGATGAAGCCAAGTAGTGTTCCATGATGGCCTTGAGTCTGTTGAAAAACATGAATTATATGAGCCAGTTATTAATTCATTTCTTTGATGTACTGAATTCTTGTAATGGACGAAAATATGTGTTTTGTCAAACGTCTTCCTCTTATTTTTCTCTGACTTGACGCATATTGAATGAAGTGTAGCAAGCAAGCAGCAGCTACATGTACAAGAATCTTTGTCAGCATGTGAAAGCTCATTCCTTTATTTAGTTGTATATAACAGTATAACCACTGAGCTCATTGATTCATCTTGGCTGTTACCAGCAGTAGCATCAGGTGTAAAAAAATTCCAGTAGCATTTGAAATCATGCAGGTAGCAACTAAGTTTGCAAACCCACATCAGCCTTGATAATAGTATATTCAGCAAACGAAATTAAACAGTTGTTTCTGTGTAAGCTTGTAGGTTAGGAAGCTAGAAGCAATAGCAACATGTTCTTGTTTCTGAATAACTAAGTACGTGAAAGAAACATCGGAATGCAGAATCACCAATAATGCCCAAGCACCAGCTGATAATGTTGCCCTAGATCAGCTGTATTACTCAACGAAAAAAATAGCGTGACCCTTCTCCAAATGTTATACAAGTTATTCCGTGCTATTTGCGTGCTATATTCAAAATAGCGTTTTGAAAAAAATGTCAAATATATCACAAAAAATAAGGATTTCAACATCTAAAATTTTGTATAAGAGCTATACATGCATATTGCTGGTGTACACATTATGCCATTAGAAGCACTTAAGAGAATTCTTCTTGTTTTCATCCAGACAAATGCAATATTTCCATCCTAGATGGGCCTATTGTTGCGTTGCATTGGGACGATGCCCAATGGGCTGCTATGGGCTGAGCGCCTACTGTGTTTCTATCGCTCCACGCTAAAAAACGCTAAAACGTTTTTGCGTTTAGCGCCGTTATAGCATACTATAACGTGAATAGCGGCATAGCGTGTAAAATGGCTAAAACGTAACGTGACACCCTCAAATATGCTATAGCGAAGTTTAAACGCCGAAATAGCGAGCTATTTGTTTCGTTGGTATTACTTCATGTATTAAAAGAACACCTCAAATCACCAGGAACTAGGCAATATGAAATTTATTTATTTCCAATTTTCCATTCACAAAATGGCAAATTCACTTGTCTCTGAAAAACAATACTCAGCAGCAATGTACAGTTCCAATTCTAAACTGTGAAGCTGCACGCCCATTCAACAGAGAACAATTAAATGGATTGGCTCATAACCTACAATCTGCAAGTAGCCGAGTACTAGATACAGTGAACAGGAACAAGAAATCCAACGACGTGCTCCTTGTTTGCTATGCAAAGTTGCCAGCCACACGAGTCTCTCTTGCAGCAGGTGGACGCCATCAGGTGGAGGAGCAACTGCTGGACGTGGGTGCATGTAGTCGATCGTGCGCAGGTTGCGGCGGCCGGCCAACTCGACGTTGGGAACCGACGACAAGGCGGGCCGGCTGGAGTTAGGCCAAACGTGGTGGATCTGGCCGAGGCCGTCGAAAGGATCACGACGCCGTGGAGCAGTTTGAGGTGGACGGACGCGGAGGCAGGCCAAGCGCGGCCACTGTCGAAGCGATCACCAGGACCGTGGAGCCGTTCGGGCCGGCCGGACCAAGCGGGGCTGGCGTCGAAGTATTTTTCTTTTACATTTGGCGTCGAAGTATTCAACTAAGGCGCTGCCATGGAGCGATTGGAGGAGAGGGATCCAGATTGAGAAATTGAGATTTTGGCAAGGTGTGCTTGGCCTAAGGGGGTTATTGGAAAATTAGCTGACTTAACTACTAGCGCGCGGGCGTGTTTTTGCAACTTTGTGTTGCTTTTGATCCCATGCGTGGGATGTTGATCGGCTGGCTGACAATGGACGGATACATGGATGCACGACCTGCCCTAGATGAACTAGATACGACACCGGGTGCCGGCTGTGGCGAACCCGCCCTGAACCAGGCACGCTGGCGGGCCGGCGGCCACAGGGGGTGGCGGCGCGCTCGGGACCGGCTGTTCCGGCAGCCAAATGGGCGGCGCCGAGCGCCAAAGGAACGAACGCCATGCGCCGCTCCTACCTACGCTAGCGGTGAGCGCAGGGGGTGGCCGGAGTGACGGTCGTGGCAATGGCCGAGTGGCGACCGAAGCACGGGGTGACGCTGGAGGTGAGACGCAGGGCGACGCCGACGGGGCCGCATGGGAGCGGCGGCCGGCGCAACACGAGCATCAGGCGGCGGCGAGCGGTGCTAGGCGCGCGGGTGCGGAGAGAGCAAGAGGCGGCTCGCTGGGCGCGGCCGGCGCGCGCAGGAGCACAACGGCGAGCACGGACCTTGCTGGGATTGCCACACATGTGACGAATGGATGCGCAGCCGGACTAGTTCGAACGGCCGCAGCACGACGTGTCGAACGGCGGTGTTAGTGATGGCTGGGGTGGTCGGAGGTAAGCGCATCATCGACAATGACGGCTGCCGGAGTTCGGGCGTGCCCGGACTCGGAGCTCCGGGGCATGGGGAGGTGGTTTGGTGAGTGAGGCCGGTTCCTGAGGAGCCAACGAGCTTGTTGCAAAGCTCAAACGCAAGCTATGCTTGTTGTTGCCGCGGAGGCGACATGGTTCACGGTGGCTAGCTTCGGCCTCGCGAGGAAAGCTAGCGAGAGGACGACCAAGAGAGAAAGAGAGATGAGCGAAATGGAGAGGAGCTCACGGTGAGCCAGTAGATGCGATTAGCAGGCTCGGGGAGGGCTCGACGGTGACGGGTTCGATGACGAAGCTCGTCGGGGTCCGAGGAAGAAGACAACCGTTCCACTCGATGCAGCGGCTACTGGCTTGCGCTGGTTGGCGTAGAAGATGTAGAGGATCGCCGCGGAGCTGCTGGACACCTCCTTAGAGCATGGGGGTGACGGTGGCTGCGGGTTCGATGGAGACCATGGCGATGGTGGTCCGGGCGAGGAGTGGGAAGAGGGGATCTGTGGCGAGAGGGGTATCTGGGGGGCATCTAGGGTTAGGGGAGGCCGCGGGCATCTTGTAGGTCACCGGAGGCGACGGGGGTGGCCGCGGGATGGCCAACGCGTGGCCATCCGCGCCATGGACGCGGAAGCGCCGTCCAGCGCGGTTGTGAACAGGGAGAGGACGAGGATGACCTGCTAGTGGGCTGGGCCCACCACTGTGCTAGCAGGCCTAAGTGCATAGTGCACTTAGGCCTTTTACATTTCTTTCTTTTCTTCCATTCATTTTCTTTTCTGTTTTTCCCTTTTATTACTTTATGTTTTCCATTTATTTTCTAATTAATTTTAGTTTTATTAATTACCACAGTAGAACCTAAAATAGTGCTCCAATACATGCTTCTGCCACAACAAGTTTGGCACCTAAGTAATTTAGTTTAATATTTTATATTTTATAAAAGGGGATTTAATTAATTGTTTAAGTCACTATTTTATTTATTTAAGGGCATTTAGATACTTATACAGATGCTTGTTTCTGCACCATAATTAATTAGGAATTAATTTCCACATGATGAACATTTTAGTTTTGACATTTGAAAACTTTTATGGTTTGACTTTAATTCAAATTCAAATTTGGATAGGTTTTGAACTAACATGAAATTAGTAACAGTAATCGTGGTGATGTGGCATCATTTCTAGAGGGTTACTGTAGCTTGATTACCCAGACGTCACAAGTGATATCTCGTTAGCCCTTTCTGAGATCGCAAAACATAAATGCAGAGCACCTCCAAAGTTCGAGCAGTGACTAAACATTATAATTCATGGTAGAAAAGATCCAGTCATGATGCACCCAACATTAGCTACACACAATGCATCTGCATGACAGCAGTGCTCTCGGGTTCTGGCGCTTAATTTAGAAGGTGATGACACAACATAAAATTAAATAGATAGTCCCTTCGCAGAGGGAAGCAATGATTTGCAGAGGTGCCAGAGCTCAAGTTTTTAAAATAGAGATAAATGATATTTTGAGACATGTACCCTTCTCATTTACTTCACGACTATTAGTCATCAATATCTTCCATGCTAAACACGCTAGAGGCGGTTCCCAAGAGGAAAAGTAAAGGTTATGACTCCATTGGGAGTTTTTGTTTGATTAATTATTTGACAGATCAATTCTTTTTGCGGTTTGGGACTTGGCATCCCTATTACCGCCCTTTTCTCGTGCGATGGCGAGTGAACAAACACTCAACCTGAGAGTAACCCGCTCAGCATGGAAGATACTGACTACCTTCAGTCGTTCCATGAACGATCCAGGCACACAAAAAGGATATTTGTTTGAAGTTTTTTAAGAGATGGCACATGCAAATTTACTTAGGATGGCAGGGTAATACCGCATATAGGTAGGTATGGTGGACTCATCTGGAATAACTTGGGTTCAAGGTTTTTTTATGTAAAAGTTGAATACCCACTTAGTACAGGCAAAGGCTAGCAAATAGGTTGAGAAGCGGGCAACTAGAGAGCAACAACGGTCATGAACATGCATTATGCATAAATAACATTGGACACTAGCATGAGTAGGATATGAACACCATGAACATAAATACCATAGAGGCTACGTTGGTTTTGATTCAACTACATGCATGAACAAGTCAAGCCACTCAAACATTCAGAGTAGGATACCATATCATCATACTACATCACAATAATTTTAACGCAATGTTGATATCCAATATAAATCATTATCCACTCCTAGCTACTTATGCATTTCATGAGAAACTATAATCTCTAATTGTCATTGCAAACATGTTTAATCATAATAGGCTGAATCATGGATACTAGCTTAAACATATTTACAAAAACAGAACAACTCGAGTTTATACCAGTTTCTCTCTGCCACGGCCAGTTCATCGAATATCTTCATTATTGCCTTTCACTTGCATGATCGAACAATGTGAAAATAATAATAGTGCAAGAGTGTCGTGGAGTAAGCTGGAATCTGCAAATATTTTATTCAACAGGAGAAGACAAGGTAAAATGGGGTCTTCGTTAGCTCAACAATTATGCATATGAGAGCCACTCAACATTTTCATCGTGGTCTTCTCCTTGGTACGACTCAATAAAAAGGAAAAGAAATTCAGAGAAGCACACTGAAATATTTTTGGAGTTTTTGGTTTTCTTGAACAAGCGAATAAAAGGGGAAAGCAAAAACGAGAAAAACTATTTACAAGGGAAAGCTCCCAACAGGTAAAAGAAGAACAAGGAAATCTTTTGGGGTTTTCTTCTTAATATTACAACTAAGAAAGCATAGAAAGTAAACTAACTACAACTATTTTGTTTTGTTTTTCTAAGGTTTTGAAACACACAAGAAGAAGGCGAGAAAATAAATTAAGCATGGATAATACAATGAAAAGGTGTGAACACCAACAACTGAAATGATATGTGTGAACATGAATGTAAAGTCGGTGAGAAACACGTACTCCCCCAATCTTAGAATTTTAGCCTAGCTTGGTAATCACCAGTCATAGAAGCCATGAGGTCCTATGTTGAAGTGCTGAGGTGCAGGCACCTGAGCATCCCACTGCTGAGGCTCCTCCTGTGCTGCAGCCTGGTCGTTCCGATAAGCGATGATGTCCTCAGGCATAATCCTCTATCCTCCCCTGGCCATAGGATCAAACAAAGCAGGTGCAGGCAGTGGAATAATATCACGAGTTTTCACAATAAAACCAGGTTGTAAGGAATAGGAATGTTAGGATAATCCACAACAGTAAACTGGTGGTGATACATGGCAACGCAATCTAGGTAAACCTTGGGCAAAGGAAAATCATGCAGGCGTATCTGAACATTAAAGTGAGCCACCAAATGTGTGGCGTAAATACCTCCATGTATTTTACCCTTGGACTTATTAATGTGGAGGCAACGTGCCACAATAGCTCCCAAGCTATAAGTGTTGTCGCCCTCTAGTGCATGACGCAAAACAGCAAGGTTCGGTGAACTGAGTGCACCCGCCTTCTCTTTAGCAAGCAAGCATTTTGCGATGAAAAGAGAAAAATAATGAACTACGGGAAAATGCAAGCCAGCGGCAGTGATACTCGACACCCCTCTCTCATCACCCACTATCAGAGTACGATAAAAGCTTTCAAACTATGCAGGCCTAGGCTCTACCAAACTACCATGATACGTCTCCAACGTATCTACAATTTTTGATTGTTCCATGCTATTATTTATGATGTCCTAGATGTTTAATGGGCTTTGTCATACACTTTTATATCATTTTTGGGACTAACCTACTAACCCAATGGCCCTGTCCAGATTGTTGTTTTTTGTCTGTTTCGGGGTTTTGCAGAAAAGGAATATCAAACGGAGTCCAAACGGAATGAAACCGTCGGGAGAGATATTTTTGGAGAAAATAACGCACGGGAGACTTGAGAACCACGGGAGGGGAGCCAAGAGGTGCCCATGAAGGTGGGGGTGCGCGCCCCCCTTCCCAGGGCGCACCCCGTGCCTCGTGGGGCCCTCGTGAGTCCCCCGGTGTCCTCCTTCCTCCTATATAAGCCTACATACCCCGAAACCATTAGCAATAGAGAGAAAACCCTAATTCCACCGCCGTAACCTTTTGTTCCCATGAGATCCTATCTTGGAGCCTGTTCCGGAGCTCCGCCGGAGGGGGGATACATCACGGAGTGCTTCTACATCATCATCATCGCCCTCACCATGTGTTGTGAGTAGTTTACCACAAACCTTCGGGTCCATAGCTAGTATCTATATGGGTTCTTCTCTCTCTCTGGATCTCAATACAAAGTTCTCCTCGGTCTTCGAGGAGATCTATTCGACGTAATCTCTTTTTGCGGTGTGTTTGTCGAGATCCGATGAATTGTGAGTTTATGATCAAGATTATCTATGAGAAATATTTGGTTCTTCTCCGAACTCTTTATGTGTGCTCATAATATCCTTGCAAGTCTCTTTGAATTACTGGTTTGGTTTGGCCTACTAGATCTATAGTTCTTGCAATGGGAGAAGTGCTTGGCTTTGGGTTCAATCTTGCGGTGTCCTTTCCCAGTGACAGTAGGGGCAACAAGGCACATATTGTATTGTTGCCATCGAGGATAAAAAGATGGGGTTTATATCATATTGCTTGAGTTTATCCCTCTACATCATGTCATCTTGCTTAAGGTGTTACTCGGTTCTTATGAACTCAATACACTAGATGCATGCTGGATAGCGGTCGATGTGTGGAGTAATAGTAGTAGATGCAGGCAGGAGTCGGTCTACTTGTCTCGGATGTGATGCCTATATACAATGATGATGCCTAGATAGTCCCATAATTATTCGCTTTTTTATGAATTGCTCGATAGTAATTTGTTTACCCGTAGTAGAATATCGCTATCATGAGAGAAGCCACTAGAGAACACTATGGCCCCCGGGTCTATTCTCAACATATCAATCTACTTCTACTTTACTTTTTTCGCTTTTACTTTTTGTTCTTATAAATAAAAATACCAAAAATATAAACTATCAGATCTCACTTTCGTAAGTGACCGTAAAGGGATTGACAACCCCTTATCGCGTTGGCTGTGAAGTTCTTATTTGTTTGTGCAGGTGCGAGGGACTCGTGCGTGGTCTCCTACTAGATTGATACCTTGGTTCTCAAAAACTGAGGGAAATACTTACGCTAATGTGCTGCATCTCCCTTTCCTCTTCGAGGGAACACAACGCAAGCTCGAGAAGTAGCAAGAAGAATTTATAACGCCGTTGCCGGGGAGGCTTACGCAAAAGTCATATACCAAGTACCTATCACAAACCCTTATCCTTTGCATTACATTTTTGCCTCTCGTTTTCCTCTCCCCCACTTCACCCTTGCCGTTTTATTTGCCCTTCTTCTGCCATGTGTTTATCGTTCGCTTGCTTCTTGTTTGCTTGTGTGTTGCTTGCTTGCTTGTCACTATGGCTCTCCCTGTTAGTGTTGACCCTCACCTCAAGAGGCTGGAGGAGATTGAAAACAATGTTAGACATTTTATGACTATACAATTTGAGCATAATGACTTTTTCAGAAGTGAGCTTAAAGAACAGAAAAAGTTTATGGAGTATATGAATAAAGACCATGACGATATGTCTAAGGAATTTTATGGCTTGAAATCTCAGTTTGCTCATCTTGAGAACTTAATTGCCCAAATTTTGGATAAACAATCCACCTTGATCAATAAGATGGCTGCTAAACCGGAAGAGCATGAAAATAAAGATGAAGATCTGAATGTTATTGATGTGTCTCCTATTAGATCCTTGTTTTCTAGTATAAATCTTGATGAAGATAGGATTGGAGATGATTCTACTTTAAGGTGTCCCAATGATTCGGAGTTTTTAGATCTTGATGCTAAAATTGTTAAAAGTGGGAGTGAAGAGATTAAAACTTTGCATAGTGATGAACCCACTACTTTGGATTTCAAGGGATTCAATTATGATAATTGCTCTTTGATTGATTGTATTTCCTTGTTGCAATCCGTACTGAATTCTCCGCATGCTTATAGTCAAAATAAAGCTTTCACCAAACACATAGTTGATGCTTTGATGCAATCTTATGAAGAAAAACTTGAGTTAGAAGTTTCTATCCCTAGAAAGCTTTATGATGAGTGGGAACCTACTATCAAAATAAAAACAAAAGATCATGAATGATATGCTTTGTGTGATTTGGGTGCAGGTGTCTCCACTATCCCAAAAACTGTGTGATTTGCTAGGGTTCCACGAGCTTGATGATTGTTCTTTAAATTTGCATCTTGCGGATTCCACTATTAAGAAACCTATGGGAAGGATTAATGATGTTCTTATTGTTGCCAATAGGAATTATGTGCCCGTAGATTTCATTGTTCTTGATATAGATTGCAATCCTTCATGTCCTATTATTCTTGGTAGACCTTTCCTTAGAACGATTGGTGCAATTATTGATATGAAGGAGGGAAATATTAGATTCCAATTTCCGTTAAGGAAAGGCATGGAACACTTTCCTAGAAAGAAAATCAAATTGCCATATGAATTTATCATGAGAGCCACTTATGGATTGCCTTCTAAAGATGGCAATACCTAGATCTATCTTGTATCGTGCCTAGCTAGGGGCGTAAAACGACATCGCTTGTTGGGAGGCAACCCAATTTTAATTTTTTTTTTGTTTTTGTTGCTGTTAGGGAATAAATATTGCATCTAGCTTCTGTTTAGATGTGGTTTCATGTTTTGTTTAGTGTTTGTGCCAATTAGAACCTTTGGTAAGACTTGTGTGAAGTTTATGTGATCTTGCTGTGAAAAACACAATCGTTAGCGCTTGCTAGAACGGTCATCAGATTTTACAGGAGCATGATATTTAGTTGATTCTTTTTGCAGATGATTAATAGACAAATTCCTCACGTTTACAAATTTAGTTTGAATTTTTTAGAGTTACAAAATTATGCGAAACCTGCAGATTACTACAGATTGTTCTGTTTTTGACAGATTCTGTTTTTTGTGTGTTGTTTGCTTATTTCAATGCATCTATGAGTAATATTGTGAAGTACGAACCATAGAGAAGTTGGAATACAGTAGGTTTAACACCAATATAAATAAAGAATGAATTCATTGTAGTACCTTTGAGTAGTGATTTTCTTTCTTATACTAACGGAGCTCATGAGAATTTTTGTCTAAGTTTTGTGTTGTGAAGTTTTCAAGTTTTGAGTATTGCTTTGATGGACTATGGAACAAAGAGTAGCAAGGGCCTAAGCTTTGGGATGCCCATGGCACCCCAAGTAAAATTCAAGGACAATAAAAAGCCTAAGCTTGGGGATGCCCCGGGAAGACATCCCCTCTTTCGTCTTCATCCATCGGTAACTATACTTGGAGCTATATTTTTATTCACCACATGATAGGTGTTTTGCTTGGAGCGTCTTGTATAATTTGAGTCTTTGCTTGTTAGTTTGCCCCAATCATCCAGGCTGGACACACCTATTTGAGAGAGTTAAATATGGCCTAGGAATTGTTAGAACACTCCCTGTGCTTCACTTATATCTTTTGAGTTGAATAGTTTTTGCTCTAGTGCTTCACTTATATGTTTTAGAGCACGGTGGTGATAGTATTTTGAAGAAATTGTTGAACTCTCATGCTTCACTTATATCCTTTTGAGAGTCTATTAAAACAACATGGTAATGTGTTTAGGCTATTAAACTAGTCTTCACATGATAGACATCCAAAATCAATGTAGTAAAAACTTTCACATTAAGTGCATTGAATATGATGAGATGTTGGATGCTTGATAATTGTTTTGAGATATGAGGATAGTGATATTAGAGTCATGCTAGTGGAGTTATTATGAAACTGAGTAATACTTGTGTTAAGGTTAGTGATTCCCATAGCATGCACGTATGGTGAACCGCTATGTGACGAAGTTAGAGCATGAGGTATTTGTAAAGTGTCAACCTTTGTGTGGAGGTCGGGGGTGCGCGATGGTTAACTCCTACCAACCTCCCCCCTAGGAGCATGCGTTTATTGCTTTGTTTTGATGACTCGTAGATTTTTGCAATAAGTATATGAGTTCTTTATGACTAATGTTGAGTCCATGGATTATACGCACTCTCACCCTTCCACCATTGCTAGCCTCACTTGTACCGCGCAACTTTCGCCGGTACCATACACCCACTATATATCCTTCCTCAAAACAGCCACCATATTATTCCTCAAAACAGCCACCATACCTTACTATCATGGCATTTCCATAGCCATTCCGAGTTATATTGCCATGCAACTTTCCACCGTTTCGTTCATATGACACGCATCATATTGTCATATTGCCATTGCATGATCATGTAGTTGACATCGTATTTGTGGCAAGGCCACCATGCATAACTTTTCATACATGTCACTCTTGTTTCATTGCACATCCCGGTACACCACCGGAGGCATTCATATAGAGTCATACTTTGTTGTAGTATCGAGTTCTAATATCGAGTTGTAATGAAAGTGTGATGATCATCATTATTAGAGCGTTGTCCCATGGGAGGACAGGTTAAATCAATAAAGCCCCTCCGCAAAAAAGGCAAAAAGAAAGAAAGGCCCAAAAAAAGAAAAAAAAAGAGAAAAAGAAAAGAAAAAAGGGACAATTGCTACTATCTTTTTCCACACTTGTGCTTCAAAGTAGCACCATGTTCTTCATTGTAGAGAGTCTCATGCTTAGTCACTTTATATACTAGTGGGAATATTCGTTATAGAACTTGGCTTGTATATTCCAACGATGGGCTTCCTCAAATGCCCTAGGTCTTCGTGAACAAGCAAGTTGGATTCACACCCACTAGTTTTTTTTGTTGAGCTTTCATACATATTTAGCTCTAGACCATCCGTTGCATGGCAATCCCTACTCACTCACATTGATATCTATTGATGGGCATCTCCATAGCCCGTTGATACGCCTAGTTGATGTGAGACTATCTCCCTCCTTTTTGTCTTCTCCACAACCACCTCTCTATTCCACCCATAGTGCTATGTCCATGGCTCACACTCATGTATTACGTGAAAGTTGAAAGGTTTGAAAGAATAGAGTATGAAAACAAGTGCTTGGCTGAAATCGGGGTTGTGCATGATATGAATATTTTTTGTGATGAAGAGGGAGCATAGCCAGACTATATGATTTTGTAGGGATAACTTTCTTTAGCCATAGTATTTTGAGAAGACATGATTGCTTTGTTAGTATGCTTGAAGTATTATTATTTCTTATGTCAATATAGACTTTTGTCTTGAATCTTTCAAATCCGAACATTCATGCCACAATTAAGAGAATTACATTGAAAAACTATGTTGGTTAGCATTCCACATCAAAAATTCTGTTTTTATCATTTACCTACTCGAGGACGAGCAGGAATTAAGCTTGGGGATGCTTGATACATCAACGTATCTATAATTTTTGATTGTTCCATGCTATTATTTATGATGTCTTGGATGTTTAATGGGCTTTGTCATACACTTTTATATCATTTTTGGGACTAACCTACTAACCCAAAGGCCCAGTCCAGATTGCTGTTTTTTTGCCTGTTTCAGGGTTTTGCAGAAAAGGAATATCAAACGGAGTCCAAACAGAATGAAACCTTCGGGAGAGATATTTTTGGAGAAAATCACGCACGGGAGACTTGAGAACCATGGGAGGGGAGCCACGAGGTGCCCACGAGGGTGGGGGGGCGCGCCCCCTGCCTCGTGGGGCCCTCGTGAGTCCCACGGTGTCCTCCTTCCTCCTATATAAGCCTACGTACCCCGAAACCATTAGCAATAGAGAGAAAACCCTAATTCCACCGCCGTAACCTTTTGTTCCCATGAAATCCTATCTTGGAGCCTATTCCGGAGCTCCGCCGGAGGGGTGATACATCACGGAGTGCTTCTACATCATCATCATCGCCCTCACCATGTGTTGTGAGTAGTTTACCACAAACCTTCGGGTCCATAGCTAGTATCTATATGGGTTCTTCTCTCTCTCTGGATCTCAATACAAAGTTCTCCTCGGTCCAGTGGAGCAACCACACGGAAGCAGAAGCAACCTGGGAACGTGAAGACTATCTTAGATCCGAGTATCCCGATCTCTTTTAAGGCCTAGTTTAGGAATCTCGGGGACGAGATTCTTGTAAGGGGGGTAGGTCTGTCACACCCTGCATTTTGTAACATGTCATTTGCATCAATGAAGCATGAAAAAATTGGACTAGCAATTTTTTTTGGCATCATTTGGCTTTTATTTGGAATTGAGTTTTTCTTCCTGTGTTTTTCAAGTGCTCATTAAAGTCAACTACTACCTCTTGTAGAATTCATCTCCTTACCCAAAACTTCTGCCCAATGATCATACCAAGTGTTTATAGCAGTATAGTATTTTCTTATAAAAATAATTTGGCCAAAATGTATTTTCAAAAATTAGTATTCCAAAAACCCCTGAATTGAGGTTTGCACTGCAAGTGCTTGATTTAGGGTGAGAAAAGTATTTCAAAAGGTATATTTGAAACCTAGTAGATATAGGACTCCCAGAAACCGCAAAAGAATAATTTTAAAAGTTATTTTCCTATTTTATTTATAAGCTTTTTCTCAAGGCCAGAAATGGTCTTTAATAGGAAAAAATTATTTAAGTATTTCAAAAATATTTGCCAAAATTTAGGGAGACTCATAGGACATATATTGCCCATATATAAGAGTTTCAACACTTGGTCATGTTCAAAATATTGGGCTAATCCCTCAGAAACCCTTTCTGGATATTTCAAGCTTTTGAAATATTTACAAAGGAAATATTCTCTAAAAGCACACCCACTGCTGGAACAATTGGATTGGTTCTTCACGTCAGTAGCATGGACCTATGATCATCCCAATACTTTGGTTTATCCTCTTGCACGTACCACCTCGGATCATGTGCCTTGCGTGGTCTCTATTGCCACGTGCATTCCCAAGTCAAAAGTTTTCCGTTTTGAGAATTATTTGATTGATCTACCTGGCTTCTTTGAGTGTGTCTCCACCGTGTGGAACCGTGATTTTCGACAGGTTAATGTTGCTTCCAGGATATCGGCGAAATTTAAAGCTCTCCGTTATGCTCTTAAACAATGGCATCTCAGCCTGGCTAAAGTGAAGGCCCTTATTACGGACTGCAACAAGGTTATCCTATTTTTTGATAATCTTGAGGAGCTTAGGCCTTTGAGTTGGCCTGAGACAAACTTTCGGTGTATTGTTAAGTCCCATCTAGAGGACATCTTGCACATGCAGTACATTTATTGGAAGCAATGTTGCACCATCAGATCCATTAAAGTTGGAGAGGAGAATTCTAAATTCTTCCATGCAATGGCAACCGAGAGATATCGCAAGAACACAATCTCCTCTCTCAAAAACGCTGCGGGAGACGTGATTACTGATCACCAATAGCTTGCTGGTATGTTCTGGTCTGACTTCAAACAACGAATGGGCCATGCTAAGGGAATACAAATGGATTTTGATCTTGCCTCACTCATTGCTAAGGTGGACGGGCTTGAGGCTTTATCCCGGCCTTTTTCAGATAAAGAAGTTGAGGATGTTGTTAAGCATATGCCTGTTGATCGTGCTCCGAGGCCAGATGGATTCACGGGGCTGTTTCTGAAGAAGTGTTGGCCCATTCTGAAATCTGATTTCTTATCGCTTGTCAGGGCTTTTTATGAGGGTTCATGTGATCTGGAATGCTTGAATTCTTCCCTAATTACCCTCATTCCCAAGAAATTAAGCCCAGAGGTGGTGGGGGATTTTTGGCCAATATCTTTGACGAACACCTGCTTAAAGTTTCTCACGAAACTATTAGCTAACAGACTACAACAGGTGATCCTTCACTGTATTCATAAAAACCAGTATGGTTTTCTTCGCTGCCGTTCAATTCAGGACTGCTTAGCTTGGTGTTTTGAGTATATACACCAGTGTAAAGCCTCTAAAAGGCCAATTGTCCTTCTCAAGCTCGACTTCACAAAGGCTTTTGATACGCTTGAGCATGCTACAATTCTCTAGATGTTGCACTATAAGGGGTTTGATGACCGCTGGTCTGGCTGGGTAGACACACTGTTATCATCTGGCTCTTCCTCTGTGCTTCTTAATGGGGTCCCTGGTCAGCATTTTCATTGTCGCACTGGTGTGCGCCAGGGTGATCCTCTCTCCCCGTTATTGTTTGTCATTACAGTGGACCTTCTTCAATCAGTGGTGAATGATATGTGTGCTCGCAATGTCCTCCGAATGCCAATCCCAACTGGCTCCAAGGACTATCCAATAGTTCAATATGCAGATGATACACTGATTATCCTCCCGGCTGCTGATGATCAGATCATTGCGCTCAAACAGATGCTTGAAAAGTTTGCTCGAGCCACCCGTTTATGCGTCAACTTCAGCAAATCATCCTTGATCCCACTGAACTTGTCTGCTGAGGAAGGCTCTCGCATTGCTGCACTCTTGGGTTGTGAGGTGGGTTCTCTGCCCTTCACCTATCTAGGTCTTCCTATGGGCACTTCTAGACCTACCGTGGCTGATCTATCGCCCCTAGTAGATCGTCTGGAGAGGAGGCTTTCTGCTTCTTCCTGTTTGCTGAATCAGGGTAGTCGCTTGCAGCTGCTGCAGTCTGTGCTGGTCTCCATGCCAATATATTTCTTCTGCTCCTTATCTCTCCCAAAGGGCATTCTTAAACAGCTAGAGAGAATTATGCGTCAATGTCTCTAGAGGGGCAACTCGGAGACCCCACGTCAATCTCTAGCTGCCTGGGATCTCATATGCCGACCCAAGAAGTATGGTGGCCTCGGAGTTACACACCTTGGCATTCAGAATGAGGCCTTGCTCATGAAACATCTCTACAAGTTTTTCAACAAGCTTGATATACCTTGGGTTCAATTGCTCTGGGATTCTTATTATGGTTCTTCACCACCTCAAGCCACTCGCAGCTGTGGTTCTTTCTGGTGGAGGGATATCCTCAATCTCTATGATAAGTTCTGCACTCTCGCCGTCCCGCAAGTTCATGCAGGGGACACCGTGTTGTTTTGGGTCGACAAGTGGCATATTGACAGTAGGGTTATATTGCTCCAGACCAGATTACCACATCTCTACTCATTTGTGCTTAATGACCTCATCACTGTCAAGGATTTTTTTGATGCACCGGCTGAGGCTCAGAACTTTCATCTTCCTTTGTCCATTGAAGCCTATCATGAACTTCAGCAACTACAGTCTCTGTTGGCTCCTCTGCAACTTGACCCATCAACCAATGATATCTGGCAATGGCCCTCCAAATCAGGCACCTTCCAGTCCAAAGTGTACTACGACTTCACCTTCTCTCATATAGTGGTGGATCCAATCTTCAAATGGATCTGGAAATGCTCCTGCACGCTAAAGATTAAAGTCTTTGGGTGGTTGTTGTTGATGGATCGTCTCAACACAAGGGATATGATGCAACGAAGGCATTGGCATGTCGATGACGCCAACTGTGTTTTATGCCTTCTCCCCCATCTTGAGGACCGGGGGCATCTTTTCTTCGCCTGTAACTTTAGTCAACGAGTTTGGAATTATCTTGGTATATCTTGGACATCAGATGGTCACCTTTCCACATACTCCATGGCTTTAGCAGCTCGACAGGATTTTGGTCAACCTTTCTTCACTGAGGTAGTTTTCACTGCCTCTTGGAATATCTGGACTCAAAGGAATGGCAAAATTTTCAGAAATGAGCAGCCCAGCTTCAGATCCTGGAAACGAAATTTTGTTTATGATATTTCTTTACTTGCTCATAGAATCAAATGTAAATATAGAGATAAGCTCCTATCTTGGATAGCATCCCTCCGGTAGTTTAGTTGTAAGTAACCTCTTCCTTTCTCCATTGTATATATTTAGTTCCTTTCTAACTTTCACCCTCTTTGGGTTTTTTAATATTAATAAAACACTGTGAGGCTGTTGCCTTGCAGTACATAGTCAAAAAAAATATTCTCTAAAAATTCCAGGGAAATTCTATCATGTCATATATGACATATTTGATGATCTTGCCAAGCCCCATGCCTTGGGAAGCAAGAAAACATCATCAAAACCCCTCAAAACCATTATGTCAATATCTGAAGTTTGAGCAACTTTACATTGCCAAACTTATCCAAATGCCCTCAAACTTGGTGCACATGCTAGAATGGTCTAATAAGGCATCTAGACCAAATGGCACAAGCTTTGGAGAAGGGTAACTTGATCAGAGTACCCCAAAACCATTTCTGTTCAAATTCAAATTTGAACAACTTTACATTACCAACTTTTTACTTGGGGCTTCAAACTTTGTGGGCATGATCATAACCCCAAATGATGACACTACACCAAGTGGTGCTTCAAGGGGAGATGATTAGCTTGACTTAAACATGGTGAAACCATTTCTGTTGATTTCTAGGGTTCACCAGAGTTACATTGGCAAGTTTCTTCAAACAAGCCCAAACTTGGTGAAACACCCTATTTCCATATTCCATTTAATCTTGTTAAGTGTCATGGCTAGTGGAGATCATTTGACTGCTCTAAACATCATCAAACACCTTCTGCCATTTTACCAAAACCACTGTTTTGGCCCCTTTTACTATTTACTTTTGCTTCAACTTTTTACCACAGCCTCACCTAGTCACCTTCTACCTCCAGTAACTCTCCCATGACCAGAGTTCAATAATTGAAGGGTGAAAACCCCAATTTACCTTGCTGGACAGCCCAGTTCTTACCTTCTCTCAGCTTCCCTCCTCTCCCACTGGACAACCAAGGCATCCAAGGCCACAACCAGATTGTTTACTCTGTGCTTGACCCCCCAGACACGGTGGACGCGCCCAGCTAGCCAACGGCATGCCCTGGCATGCAAAAGGCACGCTCCAGAGCACGCTACAGTGCACGCCCGAACTGTAGCCTCGCCCAATCAGTCGGCCCCGACCACCTCGTGCTCCCCCCTCGCGCCGTTCGATGCGCCTCGGCGTCCGCAACGTCCCCCGGCGCTGCCCCCCTCCTCCTCCTCCCTCCAGTGGACGCCCTCACACGCGCGCCGTCCGCCCGCGAGCTCCAGTCTTCGGCCTCACACGCGCGCAGCTCCGGAAGCTTCCCCCGCTCCCTCTCTTCCTCTCCTCTGCCCTGGACCTCGCCCAGCAACCCCGCAGACACCTCCCCGGCGCCTCCCGTGCCCTGTGGCAACGAGCAGAGGCTCGCCGGCGCACAGGTCCATGGCACCTCGCCGTCCGCCTATAAATAGACCCCCCCGAGCCCCTCCTCTCCTCACCAGTCGCACTCTCCCTCTCTCAATCTTCCCCCTGAGCCACTCGCCCCACTCCAGACAGGCCCGAGCTCGAGATCGAGCTCGAGCTACGCCGCGCCGGCTCGCCGTCGTCTGCTCGGTACAGGCCGCCCCAGCCACTTCTCTCACTCGATCTAGCACCACGGCACTGCACTGACGCGTTTCCCCCTCTTTCCCCTCTCTGCAGCTGCCGGAATCGACCGGAACAGCCTCCACCCGAAGCTCCTCCGCCGCGTGACCTCACCGTCAGCAAACCAGGCCCCTCCGGCGACGCGCACCACCTCCACCAGATCGGCGACATCTTGCTGAGTCCATCCCTGCCCTTAGCTCGCCCCGCCGTGCCCGGAAATGTCGCCGGTGAGCTCGCCGGCTCTCTGCCGGAGGGTTAGGGATGACAGGCGGGCCCCGCCTATCAGCCTCCCCTCGCCCTCGCCCCTCTCTCTTCTCACTGACGCCGGGCCCCGCCCGTTAGGTTTGAAAACCCTGGCGCACGCTGGCGCCGTGCGGTGGGCTGTTTTCGCCCTGGGCCTGCTGCACTGTTGCGCAGGACCCTTTCTCCTTTTTCTTTTCTATGGATTTTCAAATAATTCCACATAATTATATATATATATATATATATCCAAATGAATTTATTCCAGTTCCTAAAAACTTGTAATAATCCAACCTATTCAATGATGTCACTTTCACCCATATCCATGAACCTTTTATGTTCTGTTCAAATTTAAATTCATATTTGAACATTAAAACTTCTGTTCAAATATTCATGTACCCCATTCTGCCACTCCAAAACTCAAACTAAGAATTTTGGCCATCTTAGTTTTCCCTCTAGTATTTGATAAAAATAAGTTGACATTTTTCTGAGCACTTTGGTTTTCTGTTTTTATTGTGGTCTTATTTTCCCGTTGTATATTGCGACGATTAGATACCGTATTTGATGAGGTTGCTGAAGAAGAAGGAGGGGAAGGATTTGAAGACTTTGAAGACCAAGCCAATCCAGGCAAGCATCCCTTTGACCATGATACCCTTGTGTTCTTCGGAACCCATTTATTTCCGAATGCATGATGATAAGAGTGACGGTGGTGACCTAGTTGAGGACCACCACATGATGCATGCTTTATTCATGATCTTGCTAAATGCTTAGATACAATGCAAATGATTAGTAGTGATGCTCAGTGATGCATGTGTGCTATGAAACCTTCGTGGTTGCATTCTTTTCAAAAAAACCATCGGGGGCCCCTAATGCCCGAGGGTGATGTTGAGTTAGGTCATCACCTGAGGAAGAAGTGATGTGCCGATAAAGATCTTGTGTGTGGGTGAAATGATGGATTAGATTTATGTGTGACTACCGTCCCAACCAAACATGTGCAACCACTCTACCCCTTATGGGACGAGGCATTATTGATTACTTAGGCCGATACTAGCATGGTGCCCACATTACTAGTGACGGGGAAGACTTGAGGTCTTTCCCGGGACGGGGTCGTGCTTGGATAGACGACCATGACTGTTTTTACAGGGCACCGGACACACCGTTGGTCCCTTCGTGTACGCGTGACATTGAAATTAGGGCAAGTCCCATGATCTATCGTTTGTACTCGAGGGCCGTGTACCAACGAGTGGACCCTATGCTAGTGTCGTCTAGGGAAAGATAATGACCGGGTGCTTCCCCCGAGTACTTGAGGTACTGCGGGATCGTGGGTGACACGAAAGCTTCCCGGATCTTGTGGGTAAAGTGCGCAACCTCTGCAGAGTGTAAAACTATTCGAATAGCCGTGTCCACAGTCATGGACAGTTGGGTGGTGCTACTTAAACTATGTCCAGAATTTTACTATATCGGTGAAAGTATGTGTGTGTGATGAGTCAAGCTGGTGACTTGACTCGTTGAGTTGAATCCTATTCATGTTGATATCGGTAACCTGTCCTCGAGGTTACCTGAATTTATTGATGCATATACTTGATGGTAGAATATTTATTCTAGCTTGTAGCTAGATTGCTCATTGCTGTATAATTGCATTATTATCTTGAACCAAATCATGGCTTGCTTGCGACTACATTCAAAGTACTCATTGGCTTGCCACTGGTTATTTAATTGGCCAGGCATGGAGGAGCAGGAATATGAAGAAGAATTTTATGGAGACGAACATGCGAACTAGGACGCTATCCCAGTCAGAATGCCTATAGGGTTAAGGCAGATGGCATGGGTTCTACTTATCTTCGAATACTTCCGCTATTCGAGTTATTTGCTATTCAGCCCTTGAGGCTTTATCTATGTAAGACTTGGCCATAATGGCCATAATTTGTGTAAGATGGTATGTGTGGATGTAAGACTCTTGTTATTCAGCTTCTGTGTGTTCAGTGAGCATTGATCTCTGGGATCACTGTGCACGTTCATTCACGGGATCTCGACTCTTAAGTCGGGGTCCCCACAAACACCATAGCCCCTCCGATGATTTGTGAGTAGTTTACCACAGACCTTCAGGTCCATAGTTATTAGCTAGATGGCTTCTTCTCTCTCTCTCTTTGGATCTCAATACAAAGTTCTCCTTGATCTTCTTGGAGATCTATTCGATGTAATTCTTTGTGCGGTGTGTTTGTCGAGAACCGATGAATTGTGGGTTTATGATCAAGATTATCTATGAACAATATTTGATTCTTCTCTGAAATCTTTGATGCATGATTTAGATATCTTTGCAAGTCTCCTCGAATTATCAGTTTGGTTTGGCCTACTAGATTGAAATTTCTTGCAATGGGAGAAGTGCTTAGCTTTGGGTTCAATCTTGCGGTGTCCTTTCCCAGTGACAGCAGGGGCAGCAAGGCACGTATTGTATTGTTGACATCGAGGATAAAAATATGGGGTTTATATCATATTGCATGAGTTTATCCCTCTACATCATGTCATCTTGCCTAAAGTGTTACTCTGTTCTTATGAACTTAATACTCTAGATGGATGCTGGATAGCGGTCAATGTGTGGAGTAATAGTAGTAGATGCAGAATCGTTTTGGTCTACTTGTCACGTATGTGATGCCTATATACAATGATCATGCCTAGATATTCTCATAATAATGCGCTTTTCTATCAATTGCTCGATAGTAATTTGTTCACCCACCGTAGAAATCTGCTATCTTGAGAGAAGCCACTAGTGAAACCTATGGCCCCCGGGGTCTATCTTCCATCATATCAATCTTCCATCAACTATTTATCTTTATATTACTTTTATTTTTCAATCTTTACTTTTAATCTATATACCAAAAATACCACAAATATTTATCTTATTATCTCTATCAGATCTCACTTTTGCAAGTGGCCGAGAAGGGATTGACAACCCCTTTATCGCGTTGGTTGCAAGGTTCTTATTTGTTTGTTTAGGTACGAGGGACTCGCGTGTAGTCTCCTACTGGATTGATACCTTGGTTCTCAAAAACCGAGGGAAATATTTACTCTACTGTGCTGCATCACCCTTTCCTCTTCAAGGGAAACACAACGCAAGCTCAAGAGGTAGCAGCATGACAGATGCATTAAAAATGCAAATGATACACATGGATCTGAAGATTGCCATATTCAATAGGGCGGAGTCTATACCACAAGCAAAGCATGGAATGACACCAGATTGCCATTGGTGTAAAAGTTAAAAGTGCTAACTGGATTATTGACTCTATGACAAGTGGGGAGACACCTGGAAATATGCCCTATAGGCAATATTATTGTATTTTTATATTTCCATATTCATATTTAAGTGTTTATATTTCATCTATAACTCCTATGATCCTGGAATACGCGATTCAGTGGAAAACTCGTATGCACGTGTGAAATGATAAACGAATAAAATAAAGGTTCCTAGTCTTGCCTCTAAGACTAGCCAAAATGTTGTTGGGGATCATGTTTTCTGGATCTTAGGATATCATTAAGTGTAATGATAGTCCTTAAACAAGAGGGATTATGACGTTTGAAGAACGATCATATTGAATCGACCCAATCTTGTTTGTTAGGAGTTGAGTTAATATCATATGTATTCAATTGTAATAGAACAGAGTGTTAACATGTGACTTTGCTCCATAGACCCTGAGAGTAACGTAGGCACTTCCTACCATACTGTGGGCTTTGCGGTTTCTCAAACGTCACTTGTAACATGGTGATCATAACGGCAACTTACAGGTTCATCGGAAAGTTTGACTAGGGACTTGATAGCTCGAGAGTGGGATTTTCTCCTCGTACAATGGAGATATATTCTTAGGGCCCTCAAAGTGTGATGACATCAATCATCGTCTATCCAGACACAGGTGACTTTTTCATGGGGATGCTGGTACACGATAACGAGAAAGAAGAACAAAACTGGTAACGAGAAAGAATAATTCCAAGAAGATCTGGAAGCGTTTCGGTGTCACTTGAAGGGTTTTGGTGAATATCTGGTAATACCAGGTATTACCGATAAATAATACATAGATGAAAATGTTGCCGAGGATGTTAAATTATTTATATAACGGTCTGAAATTATTTAGAACAAATTAATATTTAATTTAATATCAACAGGCCTTAAAAGGCTAAGAGGTGGACGGCAACTTCGGCCACAAGGGCCCAAGTCGGGGAGGCGCCCCTTCCCTCTGGAAGGCGGCCAAATTGGAGAGGCGAGAGGATTTCTCCTCCCGTCCCCTATCCGGCGCACCAAGGGGAACTCCTTCCCCCCTTGGTGGCAACCTTCCCTCCCCCCTCTATCCTAGATATACTGGTGGATTGGTGCTCTTTTGCTACACAAGTTTTGGATCCTCACCTAGTTCTTGTAGTTCTAGTTCTAGTTGGTTCTATTTTACTAATTAGAGCTAGAATAATCCTCATATTAAGATGCCCCATGTGGTTCTAATCTCCTACCTCTAATTCTCCAGCGATGATTAGTTCTAGACGGTGAAGCGCTGCCGCATCATGAAGGTTGCACGCTTGCAACCAAGTAGAGAGGTCGTGCTTTCGGTCTTTGGTTTGAGGGCTGTTAGTGGCCAGTTCGCGGGGCCGTTCATCAGCGGTTCAAGAAACTTCAAATATGATCTACACCAACATGTTCTTCTTAAGCTACAACTAAGTGACGGTAATGATGTAATCCCAACCTGTTATGCATCTGCATATTGATCTTGGGTGTGCGTAGGCGCTGATTTTTTTATCTAATATGTTTCCCATCCCCGAGTTCCCCTGATGGGTGGGGAAACGAACACCTCAACAGAGAGATGAAATAAACCATCTATACCCATGCACGCACGCCTCGCCAAAACTTCATAGAAAAAAACACATTTCTCATCTTATGGAGAGAGAGAGAGACGCCTTTGGCTTGACAACATTTAAACGCGTGGTGATTGAGGAACGACTAAGACCACCATAACTGAGGGTGGGAAGGAGGATGAGTGGCAAAACTTGTGATTCCATCTGTCGAAAGAAAGGATGTGGACCCATTGAGATCTTGACTCATGTTTACTAGGTTAGGGGGTGTGGTATTTTCTCTCCCGTAGCAACACATGGGCTCCTTTGTTTGTAACATGTTAGCTAGGTCTAATATGCCCTGCGGTTTCAGCAACCCAAATATTAGGGGGTTTAGTAACTAGACTATGAGTTGATCAAGACAAACAACAGAGGGTTTTCTACAAAAGCAAAAAAAAAAAATTACCCTCGACTATGGGCGCATTCTTAGTAAAAGTAGGTGCCTTTTGCAAAACGCGCGCTCGACAGGAAGAAACAATCCACCCTTTATTTGTAGGTACAGATTTTTAGGGGTATTTGCAGGTATAAATATAGGGATAATTGATATTATGCCCCTAGTTGGCTCACACTCGATAGGTTTACCCCGACTTTTCAAAAAAAAACTCGTTCATGCCCAAACCACTTTGCTTCTCTTGTGTTTTTGCCCTTCCATCTCAATTCCATCCGGTCAAAGGCGTTTGACTGATAGAGAGGCATTTTTCTGGACCATTTTTCCCCTCATTACAACTCCAGTTAAAAAAAACAATGTTACACTTACATGTGGGACCCAATTAAATGCAAAACAAAAAATCCTTCCCTCTCTCTTCCCTGTGGGACCCATGCCCCCATCCACCTTCCTACATTCTTCCTCCCCCAGCTCCAGCATTGCTTCCCCGCTCACCCCACTACCGGTCACCCGCGCCAGTGCTTCCTCGACCTCGAGCCCCGGGATAAGCAGCCGTTGCCCATCTCCCTGCCACCAATCGCCAGTCCCTCCCCATCCTCCATCCCGGCCAAATCCGATCCAGCCCGAGCCTCCTGCGGCCAGATCTGCCATCTCCGTCGTGCCCCCATGCCCCGCATCGATACTAGACTCCCCTGCATTTGCATCGATCCACTGCCCCTTGCCCAAGGATCCACGATGCCCGTCCCTGAACCCACCATGTCTCGGTGGCTTCGACCATCCGTGTCGAATCTCGGGCACTCCAGCCAAAACTCACCGTCACCTACCTCCTGCACGCCTTGTGGCGGTGGTGCCTCTTTCCACACCCATCGCGGACATACACCGTGGCCTCGAGGTCCAGCGTGTGCTCATCGGAGGAGCCCGCTAGCGAGAGGTCGACTGCCCCCGGCATGCAGTCCATCAGCGCGCCGGTCAGCAGAGCTGGGCGGTGTTAGGGCTAGGAGAGGGAGGTGGTAGTGGTAGTTGGGGGGGGGGGCACGACACGTCATGTAATGTCGGCGGAGCGGGTGCGGTTACACTAGGATGGGGAAAGTGAGGTGTTTCGGGAGGGAGAGAGAGTGTATGTTTTTCTATTTATTTTTCTTTTGCAATTAGTTGGGTCCCACATGTAAGCTTCACATTGTTTTTTCTTTGATTCCTAACAGAAGTTGGAAGGAGGGGAAAAATGGTCCGGAAAAATGTCGCTCTAATGGTCAAACGCCATTGACTGGACGGAAGGGCAAAAACACAAGAGAAGCAAAGTGGTCTGGACAGGAACGAGTATTTTCGAAAAGTAGAGGTAAACCTGTCGAGTGTGACCCAGTTACGGGCATAATGTCAATTATCCCATAAATATAGTGCCAAATCGAGGATGCATACAGGGCACACGCCCAACGCTAGGTGCCAAGTGGGACGCTAGCCCATTTTTTCTCCTTTTATTTTTCTTGTCTCATTTTCCCTTTTTTGTGAACTTTATCAAATGTGTGAATTCTTTTTTCAAAATGTGAAATTCTTCAAGTGTGTGAACTTTAGTAAAATCCATGAACATTTTTTGAATGGATGAACTTAATTTCAAATTCATGATCCTTTTTTTCAAATTCATGTTGTTTTTTGTTTTGGTGAACTGTTTTAAAATTCTTGAACTTTTTGTAATTCAGTATTTTTTTAAAAAAATTAATCATTTCAAATTTTGCTAACTTTTTGGAAATTTTTGTAGTTCTTTCGAATTGATGTATTTTTTCATTTTTTCAAAATTTTATACTTCTTAAATTTGGGAATATTTTTTTGGCATCAACGATTAACGATCAACCGGTCAAATCTATATTTATATCTACTAATAAAAGGGCTATTGCTTATTACCACCGTAATTTCGGTCCGTCTGGTCCGTCATAGGATTTTCGTCTGTCTGTCCATGTTAAAAAAGAATGATTTGTTTAGTGTTTGGTGGCTTCGGCGCTCGGTGTCGCCCGTATGGGCCTCAGTCCGAACTGCCCAGCCGCAGCTAAGGTTTTTTTGTTCGTCCCTCATGGCCTCATGGTGGTAATAAAACAACCAAAAATAAACTCTAGTGGGAGTCGAACTCAAAACCTAAGAGTTAGCTTTAACTCCCTTAAACAACTAGGCTACTGTAAACTTGTGACTACAAAAGGTTGTATGTGTGTGTGTAAAAAAAGTACTACTCATTTTGAAATTGATTCATTACCTGCCAAATTGTCACTTGATGTTGTTTTTTCCGAAGCTGTTTTTAGGGGAACTCTTTTAGATGCTGAGGCAGCACCCATGGTGTAAACAATTAAAGGGGCAGCAGAGATTTTTCCCTCAACCTTGGAGTCCTTTGATGGATGACTGGTCACCTCTGCTTACAATGGATGTGCACATAGGTTATCTAGATAACAAGAGCCTATGAATCATGTGACAACATTTATACATCACAATATATAGTTAATTTCAAACCGATCCAACCAACGGTTATTCTGAATTACCTGTCGAATTTTCACTTGATGTTGCTGACTTGAAAGTGGAATCAGATGCATGCCGTATCTCCTTAGCCTTGGACATCATGGGTGGACGATGCTTGGATTCTTCTTATAGTTTGATGTGCACATAGACAAAGGTTAGCTCGATAACAAGAGTATATGAATCATTTTGCAAAATCAAGCCATATCATACAAATATATACGTAAAAAGTACTACACATACTAATTATTTTTAAATTGATCGATCGATCAGAGGGTTCTTCTTAATTACCTGCCAAACTGTCGCTTGACGCAGCTCCTCCGGAAGCTGGATCACCAAATGGAGCTTCAGTGTTTTTTCCCTTCGCGACCCTGAACTTCTTGGATCGGTCCACTTCTGCATGATATCATCAACCTTCCTGAACCTAGCCCTCTTCCCGACTAGAAAACCATCGACTGTCTTGCGTCGATCATCCTGCTGTTGTTGCGCTGGTTCCAGAGCATTGTCGCTGCACATGCGACGTTCACAGTCTTCCTCATTCCCCGAAGTTTCTGAAATTGTGTCTTCAACTTCCTCTACCCCTTCATCTTCTAAAGAATCTTCTTCTTCTGAAGATTCATTTTGTGTTGCACCATCTACACTGGTACCAGTGTGAGCGTCTTCTTCTTGTGGGGCAGTGCCATCTGCATTGGTGCTCGTGAGCCCTTTGTCTTCCTCTCTGGCCACATCGATGTCCTTGTGCTGCGACTGGGTGAGAGACGCGTATGGAGCGTCGCAGGACGATGGCAAGAAAATCGTCACTGAGAACTGTGACTTCCCGTCGTAACGGAATACCAGCAGGTAGCCATACCCGACGTGATGGTCGGAGAGGAACTCCTTCCATCCACGCAAAAAGCATAGCTCTCCAGAGATATTAGCCAGCTCTACGAGCCATTTATTCCCGCTTGGACCTCTCAGGGAAACCATTCCTTTACAATCTTCCAAGTATTTGTGGAATCCTACTGGAATGGTCTGGAACATATGTAGTCATACAAATTAATTAGTAATGGCTAAACACATGTCGAGCACAACCCAAACATGCATATATGGCATTTAACCTATCCTTCATATAGTCCAATCTGAGCTATTAGCCACAGCTCAATTCGCATTATATTTTGCAGAAATATTACATATGTCTCTTTTATTTACAATATATTTTGTGTAAATACAAAAAATATCAACTTTCATGAAGTAGTTTATATTTTGGATATGTTTTCTCTTTTATCCTTCTCAATGGTAGAAAAAATTATATAGTCCATGTTCGAAACATATCATTCAAAAATTGAACAAAGAACCAATTGGGTGAAATATATTATATATGTAAAATTTAACTCTACCAAATTAGAGAGCACCATTCCTAAAAGTGAACCGCAATGGAAAGGATAACCTTCACAACAATCATGCAAAAATATGGTAGGTAAAAATGGAACAGCTGAAATGAGTTAGTCCCTTTCTTAGTTGTTATGAATCAAGAAAACATACCACGTGTTCCATAATTGAATTGGATATGAGCGCCCTAAAGAAGTGCGGGCAATTTTTTTTGTCATTCTGGTCCTTCGAATACTCTTCCTCTTTACCATTCGCCGTCCTTCCCTTCTGCTCATTTATCTCCTTTTGTTCCTCCTCTTTCTCTTTCTCAATTTCTCGCTGCCCCTACTCTTCTTTCTCACTCTCCTTCTTTTTTTCCTTATGTAAGTTCTCTTTCTTCCCATTTTCCTTTCTTTTCCTCTGATCCTCCCTCTCCTCCTCATCATCATTCTGATCAACAACTCTCATTTTCTTCTCTTTCTCCTCCTTGTTCTTCGCCATCTTCCTCTTCGATGAATTTTGATTTTCCTCTGCTTTCTTATCACCTTCAGCTTCATTTTGCTTCATTTTCTCTTTCATGATAATATTGTCATCTTTCTCTTCTTTTACCTTGACCTTATTATCTACTAGGCCCTTGCAGTTATACCGTTTTTTATGACGTACCATGATTGGACCTTTACTGATCGCAGGTACTTCTCTCTCTACAATACAATAGGAGATATATGTTAAATTAGCATAATACTTCTGCAATGGTAACAATGGCATATAATACCACTCAACTTTCACTCGAGGGCTGAATCTACATATGAAACGTATTCCAAGTTTGGATTTTTGTTATGACTATTCATTAATTATTCCAAACTACTTCGTTATTTTCAAGAACACTCTTACAGAGTCCTTTTGTTATAGATTTAAAAACCAACATAAATATAATTTCCATATAAGCTCTTCAGGGAATAAAATATAACACTATTTATCCCATGTTAATATTCAAATATTGAAAACACAAGTACACATCATACATGAATGCTCTGAATATATATAGAGTGGCCACATGCATAATATTTTGGCAAGGCACACTTGCACATTTGTATATATTAATCTAACTAGTCAATCCAGTTTTGATACCTTATCGGATTTATCCACTGATAGACCTCCATGTGATCTCCATGTTTATCCCTCTATAGAATTTGCCAAACAAACATTATTTTGTCGTGATGAGATTTACAAATTCGATGATTCCATTATGAAAATTTAGTAAGCCAAGAAACATGCACATATTGTGTGTATTACCATCCTTGTCTTGAGACAAGAAAGGTATGGCGTAACTTGGAACCCAATGGTTCTCACAACTGAAAGGGAATGTAGCATTATACTAATATGAAATATTTTAATAAAACTAAATATAACTTTATGAATATCAAACAATATTTTTCCTACTGGGATTCTTTCTTCCAAGCATGATGCACACTGGATTTATAGAATAATAAGGCAAGACATAATCATAACAATGAGCCAAAGATCTAACTGTGCTAAATGGATCAAATATACCTTAGGGCTCACCAAGCGTCGTGAATCAATTGAAATCTCGATGGTTTCTAGGCCCATTATCATGAGTGGAAAAAAATAAATCTCGATAGGCCCAATTCTAGGCCCACCAGTTTCCTTCCACATGTTAATGGTAATACTTCTACTGAAGGTCTATTTTAGGCCCGTTTGTTGAGGGTGTCCCATAGAGGGACAATCTATAGAATTTTTTATTCAAAATTAGAAGGCCAAATAAGTTGATTTACGTTCATCTAGTATGTATTTTTAATTTTGACTATTGGTTGCTAAACGTACTTTTATTTAAAAAAAGAAAGTTTATTTTTATGACATTGTACAAAATATGTTTGGATATGAGGCTTTGTTCTCCAACGGAAACTACAGAGCATCGATCAAACCAATAGACGTTTTTTGTATTTACCCACCCAATTTTTTTATACATGTGTAAACAAGGAGATCGACGAGAGTTTTTTTCCGTATAATAAATATCGTGACATTATGATACACTGTACAATACACTTGTCTGTGAAAGTGTTTTCATGTATAGTGTTGCCGAATGTTACATTGGTAATGAATTATCTCTTTCAAAACAAAATATGACAAAATCTTATAAATAATGATGGCTTGCAGTACAGAACATTTAGTTGCAGCCTTTTCGAAGTAAGAGTATTTATCCCATAGGGGGTAAAGGAATTGTACTTTTGTCCCTTGTAGAGACTTACAGAAACGTGCCTACAAGCAAATTGTAAACTCAAAGCAAAGTGACGGCGGAAGTATAATGATTTTGAGTAGAGTGTGTATTAAAAGTAAATTACACAATAAAATGTAAATGAGCATAGTGGAAGTATAATGATTTTGAGTAGAGTGTGGATTAAAAGTAAATTACACAAAAGAATGTAAATGAGCATAGTGGGACGAGTAAAGCATCGGAACTAGCATATGATTAAAGCATTCGGGAGTCCGGAATTCCCATTGGTATGTGTCTATCGCAACATATTTTGTAGCATAGTCATAGCTAGATACTTGAGTCACACTTGATGTTTGTGATTGGGCGGCCCTGGGTATAGAATACATTCTACTCGAGGTAGACTCTGTACCCCACATGCCACTACCATAGATTCCTCGCACCAGTTCTCACAACAGTAATTAAGGATTTAACCGTGGACACGGACCC
>LR738715.1:828069098-828127043 GCA_902687465.1 Secale cereale | reverse complement strand
CACTAAGTGTTCTATGTTATTCCTCTATAAATTGCAAAGACACGGAATTGAGGATTTTATTGTCACCTCAAATTACCTCGACATTTTAACCTTTACAACGACAATTATATGCCTCGTGGCCTTACGGCAGAAATATTGAGTGGGGCCCCTTCACAACATTCACGAAGGCTATTAAACCAAACATTCAACTGAGAAAATCATCTCCTTATTAACATTTCATCTCCTATATATACCAAGGTTCATCCATATCCCTGAGAAGTAGGGGGTCTAGTCGCACATGGGAACGGCGAAAATCATATGAATTGTGGTGGTAAACATGAATGGGACAAACGAGTAATGCACATAGAAATCCACGAAAGCTTAGGTATTACAAGGAGATGGAGATGGATGATGGTGAACGTTGATGATGAAGTGGTTGATGCCGACGTCCTCTTGCATGTTGTGGTGATGATGGCGGTCTCCTCCTTACTAATCCCCCTCCGGATGTATTTCGAAGGCTAGGGTTCTTTGTTCTGGATTTGTTTTTGGTCGTGTCTCTAATCCCTCTACACAGGGGGTGAAGTACTTGACAAGGCGAAGGCGGCGGCAGGCAGTACGACCGCTCGTATGAGCGTGTAATGTCATGTTTTGCTCTGCAAGCTTCTGTATGCACCCTTTCTTCTCCCATTTGTTTCACCTTTTTATGGTAATATTTTTATCACATTAATTATCATGATTTTGTCACCATAAATTGGCATTATTTCCTTTCCCTCAAAATCCTTTCCATACATGATGACCTGGAAAAATCAAACAAAAAGAAGTGTGTGAAAGCCGTGAAATCAAAAAAAATCCTATACTACAAAACAAAATAAGAGGTGCAAGTCATCACATAATTTGGACTCATCAACTCCCTCAACCTTAAGTCTTTCTTGTCACTGAGCAAGTACCGCAACTTCTAAGAGGAAGGCCATCAGGATTTTATGAGGTGATACATTCCAAATGTATCTACTTTATCGACCACTTTTATGATGCCTTTACCCTCTAACTTGAAGGATTTGGATAAAACTAACCCGGACCAATGTTGTTTTCAGCAGAATTAACCTTGATGTTATTTTTTTCCAAAAAATAAAGTTGTCCTAAATCGCTCAAAAATTAATTTATTTTTCTGGAGGAAAAAAGTCACAGAGCCCGAAGGGGACGCGTCAGGGGGCACCATGGAGGCACGTGCACCAGCCACACGCCTTGTGGGTGCATGATCCTGCAGCATGGGGTCCCAAAGCACCGCCTTATACTCTCCTTCATCAATGATCTTCTGGATTACAGTCCTTGCTCTCGCCTTCCATTCTATGTCCATCCACTTCAAATATATACACGTATGATACACCTAGTACAGGAAAAAAATGGAGTTACATCACGGATTAATTGATGAACACATAAGATAGAAAACAGTTCTGTTTTATTTTGCAACTCTTTTGGGTAAACCAGAAACCTACGCCCGAAATCAAATCTGCCCGTTTAGACTCTACGGACTAGGCTACACTGGTGCCTGCATGTCTCTGTTTTTTGTATGACACTGACCTGAGGACTTTTCCTTAGACATAGGAATACTATGGTTTAAAACAAGGAGGATTTCATCGTCCTATTCACATGTAACATCGCAAATTTTCAAATTTGGAATGTTAATAGAATTGATTTAAACTTGCTTGTGTTGCTTGCTCTTTGCTCAATTTTAGTAGGATTTGAAACTTTTGGATTTTAAATGAATATTCAGATGAGAGGGAAAAAGGACTTTCCCAAATATTCATTTCGATTGTATATTGGATTTTGTCAATATTTTAAATATTCAAAGCAACCATGAGTGAAGATAATATGACTTCTTCTAAACAACATGTTAAATATGCATTGAAATATATTTTGATATTTATTTGCAATTGAAAAATATTTTATGGAGCGTTTATAAAGCCCCAAAAATTTATAAAAATATTTTATGTATTTTACTTTATATTTGGGATGGAAAATGTTCACTGTTTTATTATATATATATATATATAAATAATATTTTACTGTATGTTTTGGTTATTTTATAATTTTATTTAGTTTGGTATTTTATTTAGCTAAATATATTTCCTGTAGTAGAGGTTTAAAAAACATGCAATGTGCAGTCAGGCTGCACAGTGGCCCAGCCGGGGCTTCGCCCGTGCGCAGCGCACGCGCAGAAGCTAACAAGCCGGCCCATTTTGCTGCAGGACACGGCCCAGCACCACAACCCTCTTCCCTTGCTGTTTTTCTTTCCTTTTTCGTTCTCTTTCGCTGACCACCGGGTCCCGCTTTGTCATCCCCTTCCTCAGCCGTCTTGGACAGCATGTCCCGATCAAATCTTCACCCGAATCGCATCGGTCCTTGCACCTTGACACGCCTGACTGTATAGATCTAATCCCCGTCATGTCCTCGCCCGATTTTTCTGCAAAAACTCCATCTTCCTGTGCCCTAGAGCTCTGCCCGATCTCGCTGGAGCTCTGTCGCCGCAGGAGCTCTCATCGGTTGATTCCGTCGACACAGAAGGTTCCCTCCGCCTCCCTTACCCTCGGTTGTCTTTGCCTTGACCTACTCTATCCCCCTAACCATCTATCTCGCCCAGGGGAGCAGCATGCCGAGCACTTGGACCTCTGCTGAAGCAGAGCACCGCCAACGTTGCTGAGGTCGCCCACCGGCGCCACCAGAGGACGTAATCGTCGGTGCCGAGGTCTCCATTGTGTTCACCGTGGAGCTCCTCGTCCACTCGTTGGCTTTCAGTCAGCGGAGACCCACTGTGGCCGTTGCCCACGTCACAACCTGGCCGCTCGCGTCATCATCTTCCTCAAGTCCGACTCGTCCCAAGCAGGTTTGTTCGGTGAGCATCCCCGTCCGTCCGATCTCCATCCGATCGATGAGATTAGATCGCCTATGTTTTTCTTTGTTACCGAACCGTTTTCCTTTAAGTTGCGATCGTCCTCGCTTAGAGCAAACAGCGGACACCCTATGGCCATTCACATAGCGTCACGTGGCAACTCGCTATAGTAGCCGCAACAGCTTAAATCCCGTTGACAGATTTTTATCCAAATTTTGTTTGGCTATAACTTGAGATCCGTAACTCCAAATTCATCCATTATCTTTACCTAATAACTTGCACAAATGACCGTGCGTTGCAACGGGAGACATTGTTACATGTCTCATGCCTCACTAATTTTCACCCGTCCTCGTCTCATCTTCCCAGTCCGCCACACACCCGTGTGTTGCAATGAGATAAAATTACTCGTATTTCGATGTATATTGTAAAAGAACATTGCAACAGGATAAAAAATCCTGAAACTCAATTGGTTTTACTATGGTTTTTTGAAACAATAGATATTGCCAAGCGATTTCGTTTTAAATATCCCAATAGGTCATAGACATTTTTTTTCTTATGATCTCCATACAATTCCGTTTTAATTAGAGAGCTTTTCGATTGATTTAGACTGGTGTATGACTTCATATTTCCACTCCACATCCATCGGGTGTACCTTTCCAACCATAATTTTTAAGGCACTTTACATCAAGGTTCATATGCAAATAGTTGGCAACTTCTCTTCTTATCATGGTCGCATTTGTATTTTTACTCATGAAATACCATGCCTTTTTTATGCTTCCTTGCATGTGCACCTTAATCAAATTTAATATGTCGGTTGCTCTTCAAAGCCAACTTCACTATATATTTATTAATTGAAAATTGCTAAATTAATATTATTCAATTTCGTCTCCGCTCGTAGCCACAACTCGTGCTTCCTCAATCCATACACGGTACCATGCTTGCCATGTACATCACTTTGTACATGCATATATTATCTCATTCTTTCAAAATCTACAACATTAGATGATGCACATCGTCCTCGTGACTATTTTGTCTGTGTTGACTTACACATGTTTCTATAATGTATACCATGGAGCCCATGCGTATTAATAAATCTAAGAAACTGATAGTCTGATACATGTTAGTCACATTACTTTCACACTGGTCGTTCGTCACAATACAATAAATTCTATAGAGTGGAAATCAAATGATCTATTTTTTTAATTCCATATTAGTGTATTTTTATTTTAAAAATGAACTATTAATGTGTACATTAAATTTATTCTTGAAATTATGTTAGCTACGTATTCTACATAGAGTTTCCTATGCATAAAATGGCAATGCACTCTTTATCCACCAAGAGTCTTATCCAAAACAAATATTGAAACTGTTGTTTTAAGGAAAACTATATGGAAATTCTTCATTGTATAAATTTTTGAAGACTTTTAATCCAAGTCTCCCTCACGTAATTAGATATCTCTTTTCTTGAGGTAAATACACCAGAGGTCTTGGAACTTGCGCGCGGCGGTCACTTTGATGCATAAAGTTATAAAATACGTGTTTGTGGTCACTAAACTTGCAAGGCCGTTCAAATACAATCACTCTCACCGTATGCATGTGTATCCGTCGACGGCAGGATGGCACGGGCCCCTGTCAGCCACCGTAATTGTTCTTGTATGATAGATTTGTAGAAAAGTCCTCTGCTCTTTTTTATTTATTTACATAGGAACCCCTCAAATAAAAACATAGTGGGGCGGCGGGGTTAGATTTGGACGTACTGCTGATTGGCACGCTTGGACAATCAATACGCCAGTCTCGTGTGTTTGCTTTGCACGACTATATTATATATCCTATCAGGGCGGACCTAAAAAATAATAATAAAGAAATTTATGTCTTCTAATAATAAGAATACAAAGTGCAACCGGTGGGTTCAAACCTTTTGAATTAATTTGAATTGCTTACCACATGGAGATTCACTCGCGCATAAGCCAACCACCAAGCAGCTGCGACATGTGATGTAATTTAGGGATAGACAGTGTATATGTTTTTATGACTTTTGTTCTATGTAAATACGTGTCATTTTTAAATGTTTAACCATTGTAAAAAATGTATGTGTAATTCAAAATATGTTCATGCATTAGAAAAACTACGCGAACAGTTTTTTGAACCATGCAAACATAATTGGACATTGTGTAAAATTCACGAATATTTTTTTAAATGTGTCAACATATTTTAAATGTAATGTACATTTCTTAATTTACACGAATATTTTTCACAGTGCTTAAACATTTTTATAAATGTCATGTAGTTTTTAACGCATGTACATATTCTGAATTGCACAAACAATATTATTTGAAAATAATACATGAAGAATTTTTTGTAATCCATGAATTTCTCTAATAAACGAATAGGTGTAATGTTACGGATTGTTTCTTAATTATGAATATTTCTAAGAAAATGCACATTTATTATTATGAATATTTAAAAAACTATTTGTGTTATTATTATGCAAACATTTTTATAATTCATAAGTATCATTTTAGAATAATACATGAAAAATATTTGAAAGTTCTCTTATTAATGGCAGTATAATTTACATACTATCTACAAATTTCTGAAAATTAAACAAGTGCAAAATGGGTCGCCGGACCACAGCCCATTTTCTGTTCCATGAGCGCTTCCGTTTTTGTACATTAATCTTAGTTATCCTTAATAGCTATTTACAGATGTGTGATGCAGCTAGTGGGACGTGTATTGTACTAGCATTAGGTCGGGGGTTTGAGAGCTGGAAGTTAAACTTTTCGTCCCATCGATGGTTGATTTTTTTTTTGCCTAGAAAAGAAGGGGTTTTCACTAGTAGAAAACAGGGCAACGGTCCCGGCCAGAAAATCGCATTAGTCCCGGTTCACTCACGAACCGGGACTAATATGAGCATTAGTCCCGGTTCGTGCGGCTAGGGCGACATGCAACCATTAGTCCCGGTTCTAATGGAACCTTTAGTCCCGGTTGAAGCCATAAACCGGGACTAAAGGGTGCGATGGCCTTTAGTCCCGGTTTGTGGCTCGAACCGGGACCAAAGGTCAGACCTTTAGTCCCGGTTGGAGCCACAAACCGGGACTAAAGGGGTTGAGGCTTTAGTCCCGGTCCATGGTTCCAACCGGGACTAAAGGTCAGACCTTTAGTCCCGGTTCGAGCCATGAACCGGTACTAAAGGGGTCCTGAATTTCAAAAAAGTGTAATGAAAACGTAAAACGGCTATAACTTTTGCATACGATGTCGAAAAAAAACATATAATATATCAAAATGTAGGGAAAAAAATTCCGCATCCGATTTCAACGGCCTTTGGCCTATTTCGACATTTTTAGAATCTTCAAATTCCAAAAGGAAAAAAAAATATGCTCAAATTTCAGTTTTTTTGAATTTTTGGTCAAACTGTGCTCAAACTACTTATTCAAAAAATATTATTGTTACTAAATAATTATTCAATAATATTAGTGTTTCTAAATAATTATTTTAGTTTTTTTGAATTTTGGTCAAATCTGGTCAAACTGTGGTCAAACTACTTATTCAAGAAATATTAGTGTTATTAAATAATTAATGTATTGTACAATAATATTTTTAAATTCAAACAGTGCTTCGTACTCAACTTCAACTCCTCAGGGTTAATAGGATTGACAGCAGAGTATTGTCAGGAAAACAACAAGTGCAGACTTGGAAACTAGGGGGAATAGAACTCGGAAGTTAAGCGTGCTCGGGCTGGAGCAGTGAGAGGATGGGTGACCTGCCAGGAAGTTAGACGATTTGAACTGGGTGATGATGGACGATTAGAGATTAATGGGTGATGATGGGTAGTTAGAGGATGGGGCCGGTTTCAAATAATTCAGATATTTGAAAATCAGGAAAAAAATAAAAAAAATTCGGGACTAAAGGTCGAGCTCCAGAAACCAGCCACGTGGAGCTCCTTCAGTCCCGGTTCGTAAGCAAACCGGGACTAAAGGGGAGGGCTTTAGTACCGACCCCTTAGTCCCGGTTTAAGAACCGGGACTAAAGGTCCCTTACGAACCGGGACTAAAAGCCCGTTTTCTACTAGTGTTTGTGTAAAAATGCATCCATGTGCCATTGACAGCGGGTCCGTGCCATGCTGGCGTCGACGGATACTCCCGCGTACGGTTAGAGTGACTGTATTTGAACGGTCTTGCAAGTTTAGTGACCACAAACACGTATTTTGCAACTTTGTGCACCAAAATGACCGTCGCGTGCAAGTTCTAAGACCTCTGATGTATTTACCTCATCAATAAACATCTTCTACGTGTTTTCCATGTAGTCCATGGAACTGAGCTAATAATACGCGTAACTGTATTACAACATTCGAGGTCCATTGAGGGCAGTGTTCTTCGGGACTCCAGTTCGGGACATGGGACATGATCCTGAGTCAAATCATCCGGGTGAACAAAGTTAACTTCAAATTACTAATTCATGCTGGAATTTAAAAGTAGAGTCCAGAAAAATAGCATTATCAAAGTATCTGGAATAACTATGGCAGCAAGTCAAACATCTGAGGTGCTTGGCTTGTCCGCCCGTCGACTGCAATTAAGGGCGTAATCCGTGGTTCCCTCCAGCTCCATTGTCACCTGGCCGCGGGTCCCTTGGACCTGGCCCTCACCGCTCTACAACACATCCTCAGGTCCCCTCCGTCATGCTGTCTGTTCACCACAATCCTTCTCATTGGCCGTTCTGATTAGCACTCTTCAGCAGACAGTGGATAGAGCAAAGTTCATGTTTCAAGGCTTGAAGATTACTGTTACTCTCATTCGTTAGGCTGTCCCACTATGTATAAGGCAAAGAAAAAATTCACAAAAACGATGAGAGGTAATAAATCAAGCAATTTAGCTAGCCCAACTTTCTGCAATTTAGGTCTTCACCAAATAGACTCCACAAGCATACTTTTCTTGTAGCATATATGCTACAGATATCTCTCCATAAAGGTTATTATAAGTGCACGATCTGAGGCCATGTTGGTGGGTGCTGTCACCCAGCTTTCACAACAAAAAATACGGAAATTAACTAAACATTGCTGGCCAGTGGCTGACCTGAAACATGAGAAAATCAAGTTGCCTAACCAAATGCACACGGTACAGACCAGAAGAGATCACTAATCTGCTTAATTTAAGGTTCTTCTAATGAATTAACGCATAACATGTTGCAGACAAAGCCTGATCTTCATCTGATCAAGAACAAATAACCCATATGTGCCAAGCCAAGCTCTCTTCTTGCTCCGGCAACAATCACCTACAACAAAACCGGCTCCCTCCATCAGCATGCAAATACAAGCTTATAAAAAGATCCAGGAGCTTGCAAGAATGGACATATGGATTTTTTACATCAAGTGGCGCGCCATACATCAAATATTAACTGCACAAGATAGTACTACCTTCATCCCATAATATAAGAACGTTTTTTGAGTTATGATAGCTTGAAAAACGTTTTTATATTGTGGGACGGAGGGAGTATGAAGTACAGATTACATGAAGTTTACATAACATGGTAGCACACAAAAATTCAAAGTAAGCAAAATTTCAGGGAATTGGCAGCAGTTGGGATGTACGCATAAATTCAGAGAATGTGGTAGGGAAGTAGGCTGCAAACAGAATTGCGGAGAACATGGTTAAGTTAGTAATTCGAATCATCCAGCGGTTGGGCGGAGGAACTGAGGAGGCCGGGATGGGCCGGCGACTGGGCTCCTGTGGATAAGGGGCCGATGGACCAGCGGCTGGGGGCTGGACGGAGGAGCTCCAGTGGTGGAAGAGGATGACAGCCGACGGCTGGGCGGAGGAGCTCCGATGGTGGAAGAGGATGACGGCCGGCGGCTGGGTGGAAACATCTCGCGGCGGAGGCGTGCTTGTACAGGCGGCCGCACGGGGAGAAACGATGAGGGCGACCTCAATATCCCAAGCAGGGCCGGCTCAAACGTCTTACAATTCGAGAATGTACCTGCCGGCTCCCTCGATCTGCTGGCTTCTGCATCTCCCATCGACCCCTTCGCCCGCCACCGATGGCTACGGACAAAGTGAGCGTAGAACTCACGAGCGCGCTGCGGCCCCAGCCGATCTTCCTTCTGGAAGTTGGACTCCTGGCGCGCGGCTTCTACATGGCGCCGAGGGGTCTCCATACACACGCACACACGATGTCTCTCTCTCTCTCTTTCCTATACGGAGAGATGGCCACCGCCGACCTCCATGGAAGCCCCCCGGAGCCGCTCCCGCTCATCGCCGCCGCCCCTGCGGAATCGCCAGATCCGCCTGACTCCTGCTCCATTCCCAGCGCTGGCAGTGGCTCCTCCCCTCGTCATCCCCGCGCGCGCGTCGACGCATCCGGCCCCGCCTCCGGTGACGACCACCTCCTCAGCGCCTTCCTCCTGCTCTTCTCGCCCGGGCAGTGTGCCGCCCGCGCTCGTCAAGTGTTCGCCACCTCGTCGGACGAGCATGGCGTCGCCACTGCGCGAGCACCGCCTTCACGCATAAGTAGCCGCGTGCCACTGCCCGCGCCCATCATATGTGCTCGTCCGGCGGGCGGTGCTGCCAGATCGGGGTGGAGGGAGGAGAAGAGGCTGGTGCTCCAGATCGGGGATGTGAGAAGTTGGGAGGTGGCGCGCCGGCGTCGTAGGATTGGTCGGGAGCGGTGCTATTGGCGGAGACAGCAGCGACTTGGGGGAGGTTGGCGTTAGCGGCGGTGCGGTGGCGAGCGGCGAGAGGTGCGGCGGCGGCGGCCGTCAATTCGCTTGGCCTTTTATGTACCTCAGCTTACATGGAACCTCTTATTCTCAACCCTTCAGCTTTGCTTTGAGATCCGTACTCTTTAATTAACTTACTACATCAAGATTTTTTTTTTGTTTCTCTCAAATGACACACCATATGAACTTCAAACTTTGCAGATCGAACAAACATTAGAACATCAATGTGTGAAAAAACTTTCAGATTTTTTGGTCTGATATAAATATAAAAAATGACATTTTGTTTGACTAAAAATATTATTTTAAGTATTTAAAATGCTTGAAAAAATCTGAAAGTTTTTTCCCGCATTGATGTTCTAATGTTTGTTCGGTCTGCAAAGTTTGAAGTTCATATGTTGTCTCGTTTGAGAGAAACAAAAAAGACAAATGCATTCGCACGGATCGCGATGCAGAATTGGATGGTGAAGATAAGGGGTACCACGTAGCCTGAGCTACAAAGAAACTTTGTGCCGAAAAAGTCGACCGGGGCGTGGGGACGGACGAGCGGATGGGTAGTGTAAGAATAACATAGCATGTATTGGCGTACATACTTGATGTAATCCTAACCTTCCTATCTGCACCTCCGTATCTATTCTTTCCTTTTAAACTAGGATTAGATCTTGGAGGACAAGTATAGGCTGGCAATGTAATTGTATATATGTGCGCCCTCTGGACCTCTAATGCATGCGATCATATTCTCCTAAACTATCTAGTCTATATGGTATCAGTTTTTCTTTCCTTCCTGTGACTTGCTTCCGCTGCACACCTAGCCGCCAAGACCTAGCATCAGCCACCGGAACTGCCCAGCCGTCGTTGCCGCCATAGGCATGGATTTCGGCGACTTCGCCTCTACTCCCAACTCCTCCCTCGCATCCGGGTCCCAACCCTCCAATCCCTTTGCCGCTAGCTCCGTCAACCCTGCTGCTCCGAGTGCCACCGCCATCCAGCTCATCAACATACGCAACCATGTCACCGTCATCCTCGACTTCGACGAGTCCAACTTTTGCATCTGGCAGACCTTCTTCAACCTCACTTTCCGCAAGCTTGGTCTTCTCGATCACATTGATGGCTCCGTTGACGCTCTTATGGCGCTCGGCGACGTCGAGTGGACCCAGATAGATCAATGTATCGTCTCCTGGCTATACACTACTGTCTCCAAAGATATCCTCGAGATCATCATCCATCCCTTCGAGACCGCCGCCAATGCTTGGACCGTCATCACCGGCCTCTTCCGCGACAACCGTCTTCAACGCTCCTGCTTCGCCAAGCGAGACTTCCTCAACCTCGTCCAAGGAGATCTCTCCGTGACCGCCTTCGCCAGCCGTCTCAAGTGTCTCTCCGACACACTTCGCGACGTGGGAACTCCGGTCACCGACCAGGACATGCTCACCACCTTCATCAACGGGCTAAACGGCGAGTTCGGCCACTGCATCGCCGCTCTCACCATCAACCCTGCTGGTCTGACTTTCGCCCGTGCTCGTGGCACTCTTTTGCAGGAGGAACGACGGCTCGCGCGCCATGCGCAGCATATCCAAGTGACTGCACTCGTCGCCAACCGCTTCTCCGCCTCCCCTGCGCCTGCACCACCGGCTGCCCCGGCTCCTCGCCCTACCACGCCTGCTCCGCCTACTCCTGTCTCAGGTAGTCGTGACCGTGGCAAGGGCCACAAGAAGTAGCAGCAACAGCGGCAAGGCCATGGCGCCCCTGCCGACGCCCCCGGCGCTACTACAGCGCGGGACTCCGTCGCGCCGTTCTGGCCCGTCGGCAACTATCCGCTGTCCGGCATGTTTCAGGCGTGGCCACCAAACTGGCGTGCTCCTGGCGCCGGTCTTCTTGGCCCACGCCCCTGTGTCTCCATGCCCCATGCGTACGCTGCCCATATAGGACAGCCGGGCCTTGGTGCTCCAGCGGTCTACAATGGCTATGTTGCAGCGCCTCAGCAACATCAACCTCCTGCATGGGATCAAACGCAGATCCACGCCGCCCTTAACAACCTCTCCTTGCAGCAAGGCGGCGCCGGCGGCAGCGGCTCCAACTGGTTCTTCGACACAGGAGCGACTGCCCACATGGCCAGCGATCCCGGTATCCTCTCTTCTTTCTCTCCTTCTTCCAATCTCTCCTCCGTCATCTTCGGAAACGGAGATTCCCTTCCCATTACTCACATCGGCAGTGCCTCTCTCCCTACCTCCTCTTTTCCTCTCTCTTTACGTGATGTAGTAATCACTCCTAATCTCATTAAAAATCTTATTTCAGCTCATCTTTTAACTCGTACAAATCCTGTTAATGTTGAATTTGATGAGCTTGGTTTTCTGTCAAGGATCGTCGTACCAGCGCGGTGATTCTCCGATGTAACAGCGATGACGATCTCTATCCGCATGTCGCCAGCCATCAAGCTCTTCTTGCCGGCACCACCGATCTTTGGCACCAACGTCTTGGTCACCCCGGACATGACGCTCTTTCTAGAACACTTTCTTCGTTTGATTTTACTTGTAATAAATCACCCCCTACAACGTGTCATGCTTGTAGATTGGGGAAGCACATTCGTCTACCTTTCAAACAATCCGATAGTCAAGTAAGTTTTCCTTTTGCTCTTGTTCATTGCGATGTTTGAACATCTCCTATCACAAGCGTTTCGGGATTTCAGTATTATCTTGTGATGCTCGATGACTACTCTCACTATGTTTGGACTTTTCCATTGCGTCACAAATCGGATGTCTTTCCCACTATTTCTCGTTTTCATGCTTTTGTCGCCACCCAATTTCAACGCTACATCTTAGCTTTTCAAACTGTCAATGGCCGTGAATTGGATAATAATGCTTCATGCACCTTCTTTGCGCAGCACGACATGCATCTTCGGCTCACATGCCCCTACACCTCGCAACAAAATGGTCGCGCCGAACGCATACTTCGCACATTGAATGATAGTGTACGCACTCTATTATTTCATGCTCACATGCCTCCTAGGTTTTGGGCCGAAGCACTAAATACCGCGACCTATCTTCTGAATTTTCGCCCTTGTCGCCCACGCAATAATCTTCCACCTCATCAACTTCTTTTTTTGGTTCACCACCTGACTATTCGCACCTTCGCGTTTTCGGATGCCTTTGCTACCCCAACACCACCTCCACTGCTCCTCATAAACTTTCTCCCCGCTCCCTTGCTTGTGTCTTCTTTGGTTACCCTTCCGATCACCATGGATACCGCTGCTATGATCCGGTCAGTCGTCGTGTACTAACTTCACGCCATGTTGTATTCGACGAGTGCGTTTTTCCTTTCAGGAACATGCTGTTGGAGACCACTTCACCACCGGTTGTGCCCTTGCAGCCCGATCCTGTGGTGGTTCCCACGTCGCCGGCCCCTCGTCAGCATGGCTCACCGGCCACCCCTCGGGCTGCTGGAAGTCTAGCCGTGGCAGCTCCTGCATCACCTTCACCAGTTGCCACGGTTACTGCTTCTTCTACCGGGTCGCCCAGTTCAGCTGCCATGGCAGCGAATTCTGGTGCCACGGCCGCCACTTCTACGAGCATTGCTCCTGGGTCACCCACTTCGGCTCCCATGGCTGCTCCTTCAGGCACTTCAGCTGCTGCCTCTCGCGAGTCTTCAGCAGCCACTTCGAGCCCGTCGTCATCTCCCGCGATGTCCTCCGGCCCTGCCGTTGAGCTCGCCGCGTCTTCGCCACCTCTGGCTCCGGTTGCACCGCCGCGGGCGGCTCCATGGCTTCGCCCTTCTGACGTGTCCATCCACACGATGGCCACACGTGCGCGACATGGCGTTCTTCAGCCGAGCCGGTGTTTCGAGGATGCTCATGCGGCCGCGGTTGTGCCTTCGCCGCTTCCCACGTCTGCCCATGCGGCTCTTCGTGATCCTGCGTGGCATTCTGCCTTGCAAGAGGAGTATGATGCCCTCCTAGCCAATCGCACATGGACTCTTGTCCCTCGACCTCAGGGTGCCAATAACGTCACCGGTAAATGGGTCTTTCGGCATAAACTCAAACCCGATGGTTCCTTGGATCGTTACAAAGCTCGTTGGGTTGTTCGAGGATTCACTCAATGTGCCGGCATTGACTTCGGTGAGACTTTCAGTCCCGTCGTCAAACCAGCCACAGTCCGCACAGTCTTGCATCTTGCTGCTTCTCGACATTGGCCCGTGCATCAGTTGGACGTATTCAATGCATTCCTTCATGGAGTTCTACACGAGCGTGTTTACTGTGCTCAACCGACGGGTTTCATCGATGCAACATATCCCGAGCATGTATGTCTGTTGTCCAAGTCTCTCTATGGGCTCAAACAGGCTCCACGCGCTTGGTACACACGCATTGGTGATTTTCTTCGGCGCCTCGGATTTACTTCGGCTCTTTCGGACACCTCACTCTTTGTGCTTCGTCGTGGTTCAGACATGGCGTATTTGCTTCTTTATGTTGATGACATTGTGCTGACAGCTTCCTCGTCATCATTTCTTCGGATGATCATCACCTCTCTTAGCACTGAATTCAAGATGAAGGATCTCGGGCCTCTTCATTTTTTTCTCAGTGTTGCAGTTCGTCGCACGACCTCTGGTTTCTTTCTCTCTCAGGAGAGATATGTTGAGGACCTTCTTGATCGTGCTGCCATGTCTAACTGCAAGCCAACCTCCACGCCCGTTGACACCAAGCCCAAGGTCTCGGCTGCCTCTGGTGAGCTTGTATCGGATCCCACCTTCTACCGAAGTATTGCAGGTGCTCTTCAATACCTCACCTTGACACGGCCGGACATAGCCTATGCTGTCCAACAAATTTGTTTGCATATGCATGCTCCACGTGATGCTCATTGGGGATTGATCAAGCGCTTACTACGTTATCTCCGTGGTACTACTTCACATGAGCTTCGGATCGCTGGGAGCCCCTCCGTCGCCATTGCTGCTTATTCCGATGCTGACTGGGCTGGATGTCCGGACACTCGCAGGTCTACTTCCGGATATTGCATTTATCTCGGGGACACTTTGGTGTCTTGGTCCTCCAAACGCCAACCTACTGTTTCTCGCTCGAGTGCTGAAGCCGAATACCGTGCGGTGGCCAATGCCGTGGCTGAATGTTGTTGGCTTCTTTAACTTCTAGTCGAGCTCCATTGTGTCGTTGACAAGGCTTCTGTGGTGTTCTGTGATAATATATCCGCGGTATACCTCTCTACTAACCCCATTCATCATCGTCGGACCAAGCATATTGAGCTGGACATACATTTTGTACGCGAGAAGGTGGCTTGGGACAGTTCCGTGTTGTTCATGTTCCCATAACACATCAACTTACCGACATCATGACCAAGGGGCTTCCTACTTCTTCATTCGAAGCTTTTCGGTCCAGTCTTGGCATCTACTCCGACGACGCTTCGACTGCGGGGATGTAAGAATAACATAGCATGTATTGACGTACATACTTGATGTAATCCTAACCTTCCTATCTGCACCTCCGCATCTATTCTTTCCTTTTAAACTAGGATTAGATCTTGGAGGACAAGTATAGGCTGGCAATGTAATTGTATATATGTGCGCCCTCTGGGCCTCTAATGCATGCGATCATATTCTCCTAAACTATCTAGTCTACAGGTAGGCGTCCGACTCGTGTTTTTTTTAGGGGACTCGTGTTTTTTATGTATGCAAGAAAAGTTATTTTAAGTATCCACAAAACGTTGTTTACCCAACTTACAAAAAAACGTTGTTTACCCAGTATCACGACTTGGCAGTATTTTAACCGTTGTGATTCCTGCTCCGGTTCGATTGCTTTCTACCAAAAAAAGGAGTCCTCAGATTTGGTTTGACGAGATATAACCTATAAAGTGGCAGATTCATTTTTTTTCTTTTAAATCCCAACCGTTGATTTTTATGGTTAACATAAAATTAATGGATATAAAACTATAACGTATGGAGAACTATGAAAGCTTCCGTCCCGTCGGCCGAGTACTTTCCGGCGGTACGCAAACTATACATATAGAACCAGCCTAAGCTAGCTAAGAGCATCTCCAGCCCCGCCCCCAACAGGCCCCCCCAGGCCACTTTTTAGGCGCCGGCGCCGAAAAAATGGTCCAGTCGCGTCCCCAGGACGCCGAAAATCGCCGGATTGGGCCGAAACTGGCGCCGGCGGATCCAACCCGAACCCGGGGCGCTGGGGTCACCTGGGGGAGCCGGACGAGGCGTTTTTTGGCGCGAATGTGATGGGCCCGCCCTGTCAGCGACGCACTGCTTCGTCGTCCTCATCGTCTCGGTTCCCGCGGGAATCAATGCAAAGCTGCCGCACTGCCGCACCGTCGCCGGCCCATTGATGCCGCGTAGCGAACCATCGCGTCGCCCGGCACCACGGGCGCCCGCCACGCGTCGCCTGGCATACGCCTCTCGCCGCCCGAGCTCCGGCTGTAAAAGCAGCCCACCTCGCCGATGAACGCCACACCGCAGCACATCGTCCCCCCGCACTCTCTCCACACTGCCACGCGCGGTTCACCGCTTCCTCCGGCCACTGGCTGCTTCGTCGCCGACACGCACTGCACCCCCATGCCGCCTCGCCGCCGGGGAGGTGTGGGCTACCGCGGCGTCCGGGTTCGTCCGTCCGGCACCTACTCCGCCGAGATTCAGTCGGGCGACGTGCGCCTCCGCCTCGGAACCTTCGACACCGCTCAGGAGGGCGCCCGTGCGTACAACGCTGCGGCGTGGCGCCTCCGGCGTTCCCGTTGGGACATGAACTTCACGGGCGTGCCGACTCTGGAGCGGGCACATGAGTTGGCGCCTCCCCCGCGGCTTAGAACCGACGAAGATCGTCGGAAGAACCGTAGGCGGGCGCACCGTCTCACCCTGGCCGAGATGGACGAGGAAGCCATGGCGACGTGGCGCCAAAACTTCCCGCAAGACATCATCAACGAGCACCAGTTCTTGGCCGAGAAGAGGGCGGAGAGGAAGAAGAGGAGGAAGGAGCGAGCGGCTTATCGCGAGGACAAGTCGACGGTGAATGCTTCTGTGGTGGCTAGCTACAAACTATGCAAATCCGACGGTTGATCGATTTGAACTAGCACAAGTCGCCGAGAGCACATGTAGCGATTTTATGGCAAAACAGGGCCTTGTCGGTCCTGATGATCTATTACTTTTGATCGGTCTGGGTTACAAAGGTTACAGAGGTACATAGGATTATATAGTAGCTATCCTAGCAGACTACAAGTCCTACTCGATGATTGACTCCAAGACCGTACCGGACAAGGACACCACATAATCGTGGTTAAACCCAACAATCACTCTCCTAAACACAGCTTGAACACCGATTCTTTGCCGTATCTTCACGAATTTCTGTCGTCCCAAATGCCTGGTTAGGATATCTGCAAGCTGGTCATCGGTGCAAACGTAGTTGACGTCAATCTTGCTTTCTTCCATGCACTTCCTTAGGTACCGATACCTCGTATCGATGTGCTTCCATCTTCCATGATGACACACTGGATTATTCCACAGAGAGATTGTAGACTTATCGTCAATGTTGAGCACCACTCGTTCTGGTTCCTTACCTGTGAGGTCACCGAGTAGCCTTCCTAGGCACACTCCTTGACACACCGCGGTTGCAGCTGCAATATACTACGCTTCATGAGATGATGATGCGACCACTTCCTGCTTTTGTGATAGCCAACTTACCATGCTTTCTCCCAAGAAATATGCCACACCCGAGGTACTTTTACGGTCGTCCACATCTCCTGGCATGTCACTATCACTATAGCCAAGTAGCTCCACCATCTCCTTCTTCTTCTCTCTCAAATAGACACAACCGAAGTTTGTTGTCCCTTTGATGTATCTCAGTATATTTTCCACAGCTGCCCAATGTTCCGTCGTGGGTGTTTCCATGAAGCGACTCACTATGCCAACGGAATAGGCCTAGTCCGGTCTTGTATTCGTGAGATGCCTAAACTTCCGGACCACACTTCTATACTCCGTTGCATCAACCGCAGGTGCTTCACTCTTCTTGCTTAGTATGAGACGAGGCTTCATCGAAACATGACTTGGATTGAGATTTTTCATGCCACAGCTTTCAAGTACCTTCTTTGCATATGCCTCCTGGCATATTGTGATCCCCTCCTTCTTCTAATGTACCTCGTTTCCAAGGTAGTAACTCAAGAGCCCTAGATCAGTCATCTTGAATAGCTCCTTCATTTGTAGCTTGAAGATTGCAATCACCTCTTCGTCTGCTCCCGTTATCAATAGATCATCCACATAGATGCCCACTAAGAGACGATCATTGCCTTTACCTCGCTTATACATTGCATGCTCTAGTGGGGCTTTCTCAAATCCAAGAGAAATCAATGTACGATCAAGCTTGATGCTCCATGCCTGAGGAGCTTGTCGTAGCCCGTACAACGCCTTGTGTAGTTTCAATACCTTATGTTCCTCTCCTTCTTCGATGTACCCTGGTGGTTGCTTCACATACAACTCTCCTTCTAACTCCCTAGTCAATAACGTTCACATCCATATGATGTATCCTCCAAGATTCTTGAGCCGCGAGAGCTATAAGTAATCTCACCGAGTCCATCTTTGTAACTGGAGTGAACACTTTTTCGAAGTCCACACCTTGCTCTTGCACGTATCCTTTAGCCACGAGCATTGCCTTATGCTTCACCAAGTTCCTTTCTGCATCCTTCTTGACTTTGTACACCCACTTGAGTTCCATCGCATTATGTCCGTTGGGAAGATCCACAAGTTCCCATGTATTGTTGTCTCGGATCGACCCCAACTCTTCATCCATAGCACGGCGTCAACACTCCTTCATAATTGCGTCTTCAAAATTTTCCGGTTCCTCGATGTGCAAACATAGTTGCCCTTTACTCTTCATCTTCACTGAATTTATTCGAAACGCTTCCTCTGAAGAGATGTCCAACACACGTCGCATGCGTACTGGTGTATGTGGCTGCTCCGTCGTCTCATGTGCTGTCGAAGACGACGCCGCATATTCTGGAGTTGCCAAACCTCCTGTTGCTGGTGTTTTTTGACCAGTCGGTCCGCTTTCTGGGTGTTTCAGCCCATCACCTTTTTCATGATAGCCAAGATCGGGTTGCAGGCGGTGGAGGCCCCCAAGGTGCAGGCCAGGGATGCAAGCTGGCTCGCCATGCCGCCTGATCCGACAACCTTCACCTTCACGGCCGCTGAGATATTCATGGTAAGACACGAGTCCTTTCTCTTGCATTGCTGATTGTGAGGCCGCAGGGATGTAATGTCACACGTAGCTCTCTCCCCGACCCCGTACGGGATAATTGCCATCGTCTCTACATCGGCAAGTCTGAGAATAAAAACTGGTTGACAAACAGGGCCTCCTCGTTGCGGAACCGTTCCTGGTGCCTTCTAAGCCTGCACAATTCATACAAATATGACCAACACTTTTCAGTCTCTGGATATATAGACGACCTCTTGCCATCGTTGCCAGAGGAAATTGGAACTTCAGTTGAGAGGATTCTGAGAGACTTATATTTATCGATTAGATATATATGTGTGTGACATGAATCGTGCCTTACTGGCCCACCTCATTATTTTAGTACTAGGGTACGCTTCTCTAGCTATTTGATTTGCTATATATCTTTACCTTTATGCCTAGTAAATCATATGTTGGCCGAGCCACACGCTCTCATCAATCGCATGACATCTAGCCATAACCGTACTCCCGTACAATTGGTACAAAACAAAACACCCTGAACTAGTAGTCTATGTATCATATACTTAACAATCCTAACCATATATGCCATTAAAACATTGTACCGAAATTTGCAGGGGCGTGAGTGCGGGGCACTCACTTGTCAAGTCCTGCCGCCAGCTTGATTTGCCTCACAATTGGTGCTGTAATGGGATCACGCATGAGGACACAATAAGCTTTAACTTTCAGCGGTGAAACTTACAGTTTTTGTACATAAAACTGCTAAGTTTCAATTAGTTTCTGAGATATAATTTTAAGCTATTTTTCTGTCAATCATACTAAGTTTGAATGTCATCAAAATAAGTTCAAAATGGATCTTATTTGAAATGGCTAGTCACGAGAAAGACAAATATGAAGATAGAACTTAATTTGAACTTTTCATTAAAAGATATAGAACTTCAAAGTTCGGAAGCCAACATAAAAAGGTGGCACAAGAGACCTGAGTGATCCCACACTTGCGCGGGTGCCCTAAATCCTCGTCAAGATATGGTAAATCACTAGACGCTAAACAACCTACAGCTACAATGGGACTGTTCGTCAAACCACATAAGTTTGAACTTGAGGGAGAACTTGTCTGCCAAGCCAGCGACGTCAAGCCGGGAATATTAAGCCGAATACAATGGACCAAGGATGGGGCTACCATCCTCAGCTTCTAAGTCAGTTCAGGGGCTACTGACGGTGTCCTGGCACTAGTGCAAAAATGGGATATAGTCCCGGTTCGTAAGGCCCTTTAGTGCCGGTTTTGGAACCGGCACTAAATGGCCCTTTAGTCCCGATTCAATACGAACCGCCACTAAAGGGCAGCCACGTGGCACGAGCACACGACGGGGGCTGGGGGATTTTAGTCCCGGTTGGTAACACCAACCGGGACTAAAAGGTTTCGGGGGTTTTGGGTTTATGATTTATTTTTCCTTTTAGTTTTATGTTATTCATTTTTCTATATATATTTTATGCTACTACATATTGTACACGTTACGCATATATTTATAAATATAATTTCTCGCATGACCATTCACATGCGTACACATATAATAGATAATATCCATCATCTCAAATAATCCATATAATCAATATGCATCATCGAATATAATCTCGAATACATCGTCTCGAATATCTTGAATAAATCATTAGCTAATATAGATTGAATACTATCGAATAATCTAGTTCACTCACAGTTCCTGAGGCGCGGGCGGTGGACACCCAAAGAGAAGGAACCATCACAACATCATAGCTGGGGTGAGATCCCCGAAGAACCTGCCTGTTCCTGGAGAACCTGACGTCCAATGCAGTCATGTAGCGACGGACGTGCTCGTCCTCCTCCCTGACACGGCGACGTACCACCTTCAGCGGGGCCGGCTGCCTCCGCACCAAAAGTGGCCCATGCGAACGCCACCAAAGAAGGTCCTGGTCGACGACGGGACCCGGGGCCGGGTTCCTCACCAAGCGGAGCGCCCCTGACAGTAGCACCTCCCAGTGCCAGCCCGACGGAGCCCAGTTCCGGATATGGCTCCTCTGAAGCACGACGTCGTCGCGAACTGGTCGATGGCGAGGATGCGGGCTAGGCATCGTTGGCGTCGATAACAAATTCTATGCAAATGTAACAGGATTCGGAATCATAACAGATTGTGATTTCTTATATACGTGGAAACCTAATTTAGTCCCTGGCTATAGGAACATGATTCAGAATCATACAGGATTCTCTTAACCTTTAAGGGATTTAACAAAATGGTGCCATTCTGGATGTGCAGAAAATGGTTCATATTTTTCCTGATCTCATCTACCCTTCTATATGTCGTGTTTTTTATGTATACAAGAAAAGTTATTTTAAGTATCCACAAAACGTTGTTTACCCAACTTACAAAAAAACGATGTTTACCCAGTATCACGACTTGGCAGTATTTTAACAGTTGTGTGGCTTAGAGTCCTGCCCCAGTTCGGTTGCTTTCTAAAAAAGAGTCCTCGGATTTGGTTTGACGAGATATAACCTATAAAGTGGCAGATTCGTTTTTTTCTTTTAAATCCCAACCGTTGATTTTTATGGTTAATATAAAATTAACGAATAAAACCATGACGCATGGAGAATTATGAAAGCTTCCGTCCTTTATTATTAGGTAAAGATAAAGAGAGGAAGCTTTCCTGGTTCTCCATCCGTCGCCTCTTTATATCCATTATTTTAAAGATTGACGGTTCAGGTGTAAAAGTTCTCCCCATATGGTTTCCCCGCAAGAAAAAAGAAACCTCATCCAAATCGATCCCACCCCGATCAAAGTCAATCTGGCTCCTAAACACGCACCAGTTATAATTAACCTAAACAGAATCCACTTCCACGACCGATCTACCGCTGCCACGATCGTCGAAGCTCCTCATTTATCTCTACTTCGTCCTCCCATAGTCGTGCGTCTGCTCCTTGTCCCCAGCGGACATCTCCCGTCCCCCTTATCCCCGGCGGTGAGCACAGTCGTTGTAGAATAGACGAGGATGAGGCGACAAGATAGTAAGCAGTAGTACAGCTCCAGCCCGACCAAGCCCCTATTATCGAGAGCTACGTCGGCTATGGCATTGCCCCTGCTGCGGCCACCGATCCTGCCTCCACACAATCTGCATGCATCGTTCATGGCACTTGACTAGAACGACCTGACAAGAGTAGTGTGACATGGTCGTCCGTCTGAATTCTGAAAGTGCTACCCGGGGATGGAGGACGACGCCGCTTTGTTCTCAATTTTGTGCTGAACTGACGCTTTAGGCTTGCGACCAGATCACAGACATCACATGGACACGGGCTCCAACCTTTCTCTCCTAATCTCCAGAGATGTCCTGGCAGTGTGGCATGGCGGGGAAGAAAGAAGAAGAGAAGAGAGCAGCTCAACGGTGGAAGAAGGGAGCCCAGGGTGGTAGAAGCATTGTTGTTGCTGTGCTACTGCATCGCATGAACCTGGCAAGAAGAAGGGTGAATGAGGGAAAAGAAAGAGGGAAGAGGAACATTGGGTGTTGCAGCTATGCTGTTGTGTTCTCGGCAATGCTTGTTTTTTTAGGGGAACTCGGAGGTGGTCTACCTTTTGCATTAAAGATTAGGGATGTACAGAAAAAAGGAAGATCCCCAAGGCAACATCTACAACATTAGATCACTTATCTGTACAGGAGGTGGTGCCACGCACAGGCATCATCATACTGCTTAATGTCAGAATTTATCAAGGAGACCACATTGTTAGTCATTAAAGATTGATTCTGGAAGGTGCGATGATTTTTTTCGTTCGAAATATTCCAGGCAAAGAAGGCCGCCTTAGCTAACAATCACTAATCAATCTAGGGCGTACCGTGGCTGCAGGGTTTTGATTCGGTTGGGTGGGCTGCAGCTTGTGCCAAACATCAGCTGTAAACGAGCAGTGGCAGAACAGCTGGACTGCAGATTCAATTATTTGATCACAACCACGAGCTCTGCATCTGTCGGCAGTTCGCAATCAGTTTTGGGCAAGGAGCCACGTGAAAAATTGTATATTTTCTTCTGTTTTGATGCGCCAGATTGCCTTCAGGTCCGGCCGCTCGATGGATCCAATGAACTGGGTATCGTACGTAGTGGCGGAAGAGTATGTATTTGTTGCATTCCAATTCCAAGTGATTTCATCTAAATGGTTAGAGAGGCCGATCTGCTGAATTTTGTGCCACAAAGGAATAAAGGAGAGTGGATCTTCGATGGTTGCAAGAAGTTCCAGGCCCTTCATCCAGCGCCCCTCTTGCATGGCTTCAGCTATAGAAAGGTTCATCAGTCGTGCAAGTTTAAATAGATTTGGGGTTGCGATTTTAGGAGCTTCGCCATTTAACCACCTGCTGGAGCAAAATTTAGCAGTGTCGCCATTGCCGAGACTGATTGTTGTGGACGCATTGAACAAGTTGATGTTAGAGTTTATGCAAGGGAGCTGGGATCCAATCCATGGTCTGTTGGGAGACTTCCATGTGCGCCATGCAAATCTGAGCCTTAATGTTGTACTGTAAGCTGTAAATTTTTTGATGCCAAGCCCTCCAAATCTTTTCGGGGAGCAAACCTATTGCCAGTTGAAAGCACACTTGCTATATTCATCATGCACGATTCAAGTGTAACCTTCTATGTTGTCCTGATATTATAGATCAATTGGTGGATTGAAAGAATACATACCGAGTTAATGCATCTGCTAATTGTAGAGGATGTCAATATAGGTTTTCAATAGTGAACTGTTTGTTCAATTCATATATTGTTGATCTTTTTTAGTTATACATAGGCGAAAAGGATCAGAATACATATAATTTTTTGTTTCCAACAACAGGCCAAGATGGGAACATCGGCCTGTGGCAGCACAGGCAGCGAGATGTGCCCTTCTCCCTCCGCATGCTTTGCGAGAGATTGTCTCCCGTGGATATGTACCACGGCTGGTCGATCTCTTCTGTTTATTCATGGACTGATGGACAATGGTACATATTCAACATCCTTGGCAAAAGATTCTGCTTTTAAGGTCAACATATGAATTTAAAAGTTCACTTTTTTTGTATGTGTTTACTTTAAGATCAAATTACTCTAAATGTCTACAAGATTGTGCTATAATTTTTGACTGAGTACAATCCAAGAAGAAGGCTATCACCATTAAAGAATTATTCTATATATATTATATTAAAGAAAGGTTTGTTTCTCCACTTTTTTAGTCCTTCGTCATGTTTGTTTATTCGAAAATCAGTTTGTTGGTCCATCATCCGATGCTCATATGATGGGCTGACGAGGTTACAGACCTAGGGTAGGGTCACAGGTCCGACCAAGGTACCCCACCCAAGGTCACTACCCTAGAAGATCAAAAGACAAGACTTATGACGATAGAGACAGTCGACTGAGAAAGTCCAAGAAGACACTCCACTCGACTGAGCCTCACCCACAAGACGACTCAATCCACTCGACAAATCCAAGGCACTCGACCCCCGAAGGTCAAGCGTCACTTGAGACAGCAACGGTCTGGTATTTACTCACCGTAGTAAACACCTTAATTACTCTTTACTGCGGGCGTTATCAGTAATGTCTGCCTTAATGTACATTGAACCCTTGGCAACGTGGAGCATGGCTGGGTTCCTGGCGTACTATATAAGCCACCGCCTCCTCCAGAACAAGGGTTCGCACCTCTGTAACACACATATACACATACCAGTCGACCAGCCTCCGGGCACCGAGACGTAGGGCTGTTACTTCCTCCGAGAAGGGCCTGAACTCGCAAACACCTTGTGTACAACACCACCATAGCTAGGGCCTTGCCTCTTCATTCGTACCCCCTACTCGTACTGTCAGACTTAGAACCACGACAGTTGGCGCCCACCATGGGGCAAGGCATCTTAGCGACATCTGGTGAGGTTGCAACTCCTCCTCCGACCGCTTTCATCATGGTGTCAGGCGGTGGTTTGGCGTTGGGCCACGAGATCCAGCTCGGTACACTCGTCTTCATCGCCGATGACTCCGCATGGCTCCAGGAAGCCCCTCTTGAGGTCGAGGCTCTGCCCGCCCGGGGGGCTGCGCACTTTCGCGCCGGCATCGGCGGCATCCTCCTGCAGCAACCATCGACTCAGTACTCATCGTCCCCCATCCCCGCCGGACGCCGCCGCAAACGATCCGGGCGCTCGCGGCTCCAGCGGTGGGTGAAACACGCAGCGGCTCGTCAAATGGCCACCCCTCAAGTCGCGGCCATTGAGCCCGACGGCTACCTCTACAGGCCGGTCGATCAGTCGACCGGGCTCGTAGATTCCGTTTCCGAGTGCGGGAGCAGCGATCCCGCGGCGGAAATCCTCATGGTCAATTCGCGCCGCAGCCCGCTGGGTTTTCCTTGCGGTGGGAACGGCGGCAGCGGCGGCGACCGATCGCACGACAATGACGGTTACATTCCTCAGCCCCTCACCTTCGAGCAAAGGGCTGAGCTTTGTCGCCGCAACGAAGATGCACAATTCACTCCCATCGTGGGAGATTCCCCGGAGGCTCTGGCCCTCGAAGCCACGCGCTTGGCCACTGTGGCCGAACGCACATGCTTGGAAAACATCCAATGCTCACTCGACGAACAGGCCCGCCGACTGGTCCCCGAGTCCAGTCGACGACCGCGGCAATCGCGTCAGCGCGAGACTCAGGTGTTCTGCACGCCAGTCCAAAACCTCGAAGCCGCGGCTCGCATCGCGGAGTCGATTCAACCCTCCTAGTAGGAAGCTGGGAGAGGCCTTCAGCAGATCCGAGCTTTACTCCGAACGGCTGAAGAACAAAACGCGGCTGTTTCTCAGTCGCGCAACAGGATTCACAACAGATCGGTGGCTGCAGACACCGTATGGTCGGCCCACAGCCCAAGATCGCACCCGAGGCGTGAGGAGCGTGGCCCGTGGCAAGACCGGCATCTGGGTCGGAACGACGATCTACTCGACCGTCGGCACGGACGCCACGACCACCGTCGAGTGCCTATGCCTCCTCCGGGAAGCGGGTCACACTCGCCCCAGCGGCACGGGGGCAGGCGCCTGCGTGATGACGAGCGGAGGATTCCCCCAGATCCCCGGCGGCCCGGTTTCGATGCAAGGTCTATCCTTGTGCAATGTTGGGTCGACCGAAACCGGGCATCTGATGGCTTCTCGCCCCTCGTTGGTTACCCCAAGTGGAAGGTTTGAGATGCAGTGTAGCGGAAGTTTTCCCTTGGCAAAGATACCAAGGATCGATTTCCCTGAGACTCCCAGTTTCAACAGGAAGGTGTCAACTGCTAACGGCGCCAGATATTAGCAATCAACGTGGACCTGCACACAGATACAAATAACTTTGCTCCCAACGAGTACAGAGAGGTTGTCAATCCCTCCGGCCTTGTCGTTTACAAAGGGTCGCAAGTGATAATAGTAATAGGTATTGCTGCAAATAGTAAGTAAAAGTGGAAAGTAAATAGTGGATGTGATCAGTGATGGTAATATGGACCGGGGTCCCATGATGTTCACTAGTGATGTCTCTCTCCCAAAAGACGATAAAACAACTATGTGAGGTAAACGAATTACAGCTGGGCAATTGACAGGACCATGTGCGCAAACCAATGCTGACTATGTTGCAAGAAAGGTAGAGGTTCAAAGCATGGGCGGTACGCCAAGGTAAGTAGACCGAAATCCATCTGCATCTACTACTAATCATCCACCTTGAGATATCTATCCAGAACATCTCGCTGGTATTACGTTGCGAGTCCCACCCATAGTGTAAACTCAAAGCAACAGACAACTGCATTAAAAGAATTTTGCGTAAAGTAAACAATCCTTGCACCCGCGGGCACAAGCACCATTGTTTTCCCCCTTGTGGCAACAGCACATCACCTAGACTCATGTTTCTGTCACTCAAACTAGTCATCGAGGGGCATGAACCCACAATCGAGCATAACGTTCCCTCTTGGAGTCACTACCTACTACTTGGCCAAAGCAATAAATAGCAATGGAGAACATGCAAGAATTACTTACGAACATAAATATAAAAGAGGTAGATCAAATATATTACTCAAACACAATCTGAACATAATCTCACAATCCATCGGATCCCAGCAAACTCATCATAGCAACAGCATAAGGATTACATATGTGCCTCGATCATGTAGGGCAGCTCACGAGGTCTAATTAGTGAAGCACAAGAACGGGAGGAGAACATCACATAGCTACTGGTCATGGACCCATGGTCGAAGGGAGACTACTCACAACTCATCCGGGAGGCGTCCATGGTGGTGGAGAGGCTCCCGGTGGTGATCCTCCCCTCCGGCAGGGTGCCGGGAAGAGTTCTTCTGGTGCTCCCGATCTTGGAAGCGCGGCGGCGGCGGAACAAAGATGAGATCGCGAAAAAGGGTTCCCGTCTCGAGGGTTTCGGGACGCGTGTTAAATATATGCCAAAGGGGGGCATCAGCGGAGGCCTGGGGGGCCCAGGCGCCCCCCCGGCGCGGCCAGGAGGGGGGCCTTGCCACCAGGGCGCCTGGAGCCCTGGTGGCCCCCCTCCGGCCCTACTTCGGCTGCCGGGAAGCTTCTGGAACGCTGATTTTTTATATAATTTTTCCAGGATTTTTCTGGCAGTTTACGTAATGGGAAAACCTGAAATACAAAAACAGCAGAAAACAGAAACTGGCACTGGGGTGCACTGAGTTAATAGGTTAGTCCAAATATGATCGAAAGTGTATGGAAGTGTATCAATATCATAGCAATATCACCCAAAAGAGGCATGGAGCAAGCAGAAATTATAGATACGTTTTGGACGTATCAGCATCCAGTGAAGAGCGAGGCAGAGATCAACCGAGTGGCAGCCGAGCGCCAGCCTCTGGGCATGAATGTTTCTGTAGTGCTATCAGGGCCGCGGAGATCACCCCGAACTTTAGGTTGGCGGCGGGGGTAAGCAAGTTCACCGGTGAGTCGAAGCCGGGCACTTGGCTAGAAGACTACCGAGCGGCTGTACAGATCGGAGGCGGCAACGACGACGTGGCCATGAAACACCTCCCCCTGATGCTCAACGGTTCCGCTCGGGCGTGGCTCAATCAATTGGCCCCCAGGAGTATTTATAGTTGGGAAGAGCTCGCTCGAGTTTTCGTTCGAACCTTCGAAGGCACCTGCAAACGACCTGCTGGACTCGCAGAACTTCAACACTGTGCGCAGAAGCCGAGTGAAACTTTGAGGGATTACATCCAGCGATGGACCACCTTGCATCACACGGTGGAGAACGTGTCTGAGCACCAGGTGGTGTGCGCTTTCAAGGAAGGCGTGCGTAACCGAGAGTTGAATATGAAGTTTGGCCGAACAGGCGACATGTCCCTATCATGGATGATGGAGATTGCCAGTCGGTATGCCAACAGTGAGGAGGCCGATCGGCTCCGCAGCGGCAAGAAACCAGTCGGGCAGGACGACCAGAATTCCAATCGGAAGAACAAGCGCAAGGCCGAGCCAGCTGCTCAGGGAGAGGCTGCAGTGGTCAGTCAAGGAAAGGGCAAAGGGAAGCCAAAAGGTTCCTGGACCCCCAAGAAAGGAAAGGGTCAGGCTGGGGATGATATGCTCGACCAGCCATGCCCCATACACACGAAGAAGGATGAAGAGGGGAACTTGGTGTATCCCAAGCACACCACTCGACAGTGTCGGCTCCTGATCTAGAGCTTCCAGAAAGATCAGTCGACTGAGAAAGAAAAAGAATCAGAAGAGTCCGAAGATAAGGAAGGGGACAAAGGATACCCCCGGATCAACTCCACTTTGGTGATTTTCGCAGACATCGAGAGCAAAAGTCGGCTGAAAATCATCAACAGAGAAGTAAACATGGTTGCCCCAGCGACCCCCACGTTTTTGAAATGGTCAAAGACCCCCATCACATTCGACCAGTCCGATCACCCGGCACACATTGCCACCCCCGGGTGGCAGGCACTGGTGGTCGACCCAGTAATCGAAGGTACACGCCTGACCAGAGTTCTGATGGATGGGGGCAGTGGCTTGAATATCTTGTATGCAGCAACCCCCCAGGATATGGGCATTCCGATGTCCAAGCTGAGAGAAAGTAACATGAGGTTCCACGGGGTAATCCCCGGGAAGAAAGCCAACTCGCTTGGCCAGATCACACTCGACGTGGTCTTTGGTGAGTCGAAGAATTACCGCCAAGAGAAGCTGACGTTCGAAGTGGTGGACTTCAGCAGCGCCTATCACGCCATCCTGGGTAGGCCCGCCTACGCCAGGTTCATGGCTCGACCATGTTACGTCTACCTCAAGCTGAAGATGCCGGGACCCAACGGCGTTATAACCGTCACTGGGAACCGTCAGAAAGCGGAAGAATGCTTCCAGAAAGGCTCGAAGATCGCCGACGAGCAAATGGCAGCAGTAGAGATGGAGGAGTACCAAAAGAGCGTGGATCCGAGGGATCTGCTGAGGGCGAAGAAGCCGGCTTCCGAGTCAGCTTTCCAGTCGGCCGGGGACACAAAACCCATGCACATCCACCCCACCGACCCCAACGCAGCACCAACCCACATCTCCACTACACTCGACAGCAAATAGGAAGAAGCGCTCATCCAGTTCCTCCGTGAGAACTGGGACATCTTCGCATGGAAACCATCTGACATGCCAGGTGTACCCAGGGGACTGGCTGAGCACCATTTGCGAGTCGACCCTAAAGTGAAGCCTGTGAAGGAACATCTCCGTCGATCCGTTGTGGAGAAGCGAAAGGCAATTGGCGAAGAAGTGGCTCGACTCCTGGCAGCAGAGTTTATCCGCGAGATATACCACTCCGAGTGGCTCGCCAATGTCGTCATGGTCCCCAAGAAGGACAAGTCTCTTCGCATATGCATCGATTTCAAGCACATCAATCGGGCCTGCCCGAAGGACCATTTTCCTCTTCCCCGCATCGATCAGATAGTCGACTCGACTGCGGGATGTGAACGTTTGTCCTTTCTGGACGTGTATTCCGGGTACCATCAGATCCGTCTGTTCGGGCCTGACGAAATCAAGACAGCTTTCATCAACCCCTTCGGGTGTTTTTGTTATGTCACCATGCCTTTCGGCCTCAAAAATGCTGGCGCTACCTTCATGCGCATGATTCAGAAGTGCTTGATAAATCAAATCAGTCGGAACGTCGAGGCATACATGGATGACATTGTGGTCAAGTCACGGAAAGGTTCCGACCTACTGACTGACCTCGCTGAGACATTCGCAAGCCTAAGAAGCTACGATATCAAGCTCAACCCATCAAAGTGTACATTTGGAGTTCCTGGCGGCAAGTTGCTCGGTTTTCTCGTTTCCGAACGGGGAATCGGCGCCAACCCAGAGAAGGTCAACACCATCCTCCGAATGAAACGCCCCGACCGTATACACGACGTCCAGAAGCTTACTGGTTGCTTGGCCGCATTGAGTCGATTCATTTCTCGTCTTGGTGAGAAGGCACTACCTCTCTACCGACTCATGAAGAAAGCCGACAAGTTCGAGTGGAATCCCAAAGCCGAAGCAGCGTTTGAAGAGCTCAAAGCCCTGCTGTCCACCCAGCCGGTGCTCGCTACACCAGTCAGCGGAGAGCCTCTTCTACTGTATATTGCTGCCACCGGACAAGTCGTCAGTACTATACTCACGGTCGAGCGGGAAGAAGAGGGCAAGGCATAGAAGGTCCAACGCTCGATCTATTATATATCCGAAGTTTTGACTCCCTCCAAGCAAAGGTATCCACATTACCAAAAGCTGGTGTACGGGATTTACTTGACTGCAAAAAAGGTTGCCCATTACTTTTCGGACCATACGATCTCAGTCGTCAGCGACGCCCCGCTGTCAGAGATCCTAAACAACCGAGACACAACTGGTCGAGTGGCAAAATGGGTGATTGAACTTCTTCCATTAGATATCAAGTTTGAAGAGAAGAAAGGCGTCAAGTCTCAGGCTATAGCAGATTTTGTGGCCGAGTGGATAGAACAAGAGCTGCCGACTCAAGTCCAGTCGGACCATTGGACTATGTTCTTCGATGGATCCAAGATGCTGAACGGATCCGGCGCAGGCGTGGTCCTGGTTTCTCCCAGGGGCGACAAGCTCAGCTACGTCCTTCAGATCCACTTTGATTCTCGGCGTCCGTCGCCTGATGGTCTACGGCGAGTCCGACCTGGTGATGAACCAAGTGCTGAAAGAATGGGACGTCAGGAGCCCGGCAATGACCAGTTATTGCAGTGTAGTGCGGAAGCTTGAAAAGAAGTTTGAAGGCTTAGAGCTCCATCATGTGCCCAGAGCCAAGAATCAGCTAGCCGATGACCTCGCAAAAATTGGGTCGACTCGGAAGCCTATACCCAAGAATGTGTTCTTAGAGCATCTGCACACCCCTTCTGTCAAAGAAGACCCCTTCACGGAGGAGCCCCCGCAGCCAGTCAGCGCGTCGAATCCAACTGAAGTCGAGGTACCGGCCGTGGTCGACTTGATCATGGAGGCCCTAGTGATTATGCTAGACTGGACTGTGCCGTATATATCGTATTAGCTCAGGAAAGAACTCCCAGAAGATGAGGAGGAAGCACGCCAGATCGTCCGCCGATCCAAGGCGTTCACTGTCATCCAGGGTCAGCTCTACAGAGAAAGCGTCACCGGAGTCGCTCAGCGCTGCATCGATCCAGAGGAAGGTCGACTGATCTTGGGTGAAATCCACTCGGGAACTTGCGGCCACCACACTTCTTCTCGAACTATAGTGGCCAAAGCATACCGAGCCGGGTTCTACTGGCCCCGCGCCAACGAGATGGCCAAGGATATTGTGGACAAATGCGCAGGTTGCCAGTTCTAATCCAACATGACCCACAAACCAGCATCCGCCTTGAAGACCATTCCGCTGGTTTGGCCCTTCGCTATTTGGGGCTTGGACATGGTCGGCCCTTTCAGGACAGGGAGGAGCAGATTCACTCACCTGCTCGTGACAGTCGACAAGTTCACCAAATGGATTGAGGCCAAGCCCATCAAGAACCTCGAGTCAAGCACCGCCATCAGCTTCATCAGAGAATTGATATTCAGATATGGAGTTCCCCACAGCATCATCACAGACAACGGCTCCAACTTTGACTTGGATGAATTCAGAGCTTTCTGTGCTTCCCAAGGAACACGAGTCGACTACGCCTCCATGGCACATCCGCAGTCGAATGGGCAGGCGGAAAGAGCGAATGGTTTGATTCTCCAGGGCCTAAAACCACGGCTCATGCGTGATCTTAAGCATGCCGCTGGGGCTTGGGTAACGGAACTACCATCTGTCTTATGGGGTCTGAGAACAACTCCAAACCGATCGACCAACCGTACCCCTTTCTTCATGGTCTATGGAGCCGAAGCGGTGTTACCGAGCTACTTGTTGCATAATGCCCCCAGAGTGGAACTCTTCTCCGAAGCCGAGGCAGAGCAGGCTCGTCAGGATACAGTGGACCTTTTGGAAGAGGAAAGAGAGATGGCCTTGATCCGGTCGACCATCTATCAACAAGACCTGCGTCGATTCCATGCTCGCAACGTCAGAAGCCGAGCGTTCCAGGAAGGAGACCTGGTCCTTCGAGTACATCAGAAACGTCCACACAAGCTCGCGCCGGCCTGGGAAGGTCCATTCATCATCACCAAGGTGCTACACAACGGAGCATACCACCTCTACAAGGTAGCCAAGAAGAAAGACGAACCTCGTTCGTGGAACGTGGACCTGCTCCGCCGCTTTTACAGTTGAGACACTCGACGGTCGAGTTGTAATAAAGATTTCCCAATTTGTTTCAAAGACAAGTTAGCAATGATCCTTTAATGATTGATGTTCTCTAAAAACGTTGGTCTTCAAAATCCCCCAGTGGATGCTTAGCTGCGGTCCTTCGAGCTGCGTTGCAAGTATAATGTGGCTCTGTTTTCCGAGCTCCGCCACAAATACAACGTAGCTTGGAATCGCCTAAGTTACAGACATCCACTCCGAGTGAAGAGCAACCCTCTCACTCGGGGGCTTAGCTGCGACCCCGTGACTCGCCTAAGTTTCAAACACTTACTCCGAGTGAAGAGCAACCCTCTCACTCGGGGGCTTAGCTGCCGTCCTCCGAGCTACGTTGCAAGTATAATATGGCTCTGTCTTCCGAGCACCGCCACAAATACAACGTAGCTTGGAATCGCCTAAGTTACAAACATCCACTCCGAGTGAAGAACAACCCTCTCACTCGGGGGCTTAGCTGCGGTCCTCCGAGCTATGTCGCAAGTATAATGTGGCTCTGTCTTCCGAGCTCCGCCACAAATACAACGTAGCTTGGAATCGCCTAAGTTACAAACACTTACTCCGAGTGAAGAGCAACCCTCTCTGTAACACCCCAAAATTTTAACAATGTTTTATTAATTAAAATTTGGCCAGGAAATTAAAACTTTCACTTGCTAGTTTCTTCTTTTGATTTCAGGACCTTCTTTTCCTTTTATGTTGGAGTTTTTACCTCAAGTGATAGCTTTCCATTTCTTGTTAGACTCTCTTGCTCTCTTAATAAAACTTTTCTGTTATCAATATAAATTAATTTTAATATAATTTCCCTAACCTCCTTCACTCAAAAATTGGTTTCCCCTTAAAATAAGGCCCCATTTGAACTACAACCCTTGGATAGGTTTATCTAAAATTCCAACTAAAATTGGTGATGTCATGTGATGTTATTAGATCACTTTTATGCAGGAATATATTTGTTTGATTTATTATTTTGAGCTCCACAACATGATTTCCAATCTAGTCCAGTAGGCAGTTTTGCACTACAACCCCATTAAATTTTTCCCTAATGCTCCCACCAAAATTATGGGATGTTCATAGGAGTATATTCATCAACTCTATGCAAAACCCCTTTTAGGTCCTTTGGTAAAATTGAGTGAAACAACCTCTTTTCTATTCTGGTCCAGTTTGGCATTTCGCACTGCAACCCTAATTTATTTTGCTCCAGTGCTCTTGAGCTTCCTCCTGCTTGTAGCCCATCTTGCAAAACCCTTAAGTCCAGAAGAGTGGACCCATTGGGACATTTTTAGTTCATGAAACAGTGCCTTTCTTTTCCTATCCGGAACTGTGTATTTGCAAAACTTGCACTGGCAAGTTTCTGGTTTTGCTCAACTAACTTGGCCATCATCACTTTCACCCAAAGAGACCCTGATCTGGAGATTTTGGCCACCAGAAGGAATGCCCACAGGCTCATGGCATTCTGTCGAGCACTTGGTATGCATGGCCAGTTTTGGCATGAGTTTTGCCTTGCACTATGATCTTGGCACTCAGTGCATAATGCCATGTCCACTAACCTCCCATAAGACTCTAACCCAGACCTGCTAAATCCTAGCTCCATCCAAGCTCTCTAGCTAGCAGTGGCATTTCGTCGAGCGGCTCATGTGCGTGCTCTGGGTGCGCCCGGAGCGCACGTTTTGCACGCGCGCGCACCGAGCCGCCGCGTCCCTCTGCCGACGCCCCGCGCACGTTTTAGCCGCTCCCCTCGCACCGACAGCACGCCATCCTCATCCCTTCGTCGCAGAGACAGCCCTGACGCTCCACAGGGCCGCCGTCAGGTCGGCCGCGGCGGCTAGCGGGCAGCTTCAGCAGCTCCTACCACGGACAGAGCCGCCCAAGCCACCAGCACTCGCCACCTGCCCCCTGGAATAGCCCCAGTGCATCAGCGAGCTTGTCCCCGAGCGCGCGTCGCTGCCACGTCGTCTTGAGCAATAGAACGTCGGTCGCCGGCGTCCTTATCCACGGCCGCCGCGGAACCGCCATCATCCGCCTATTTAAGGAGGCCCCGAGCTCCCCCGCAGTCTCAGGCAACCCCAGCCATCCCACAGAGCGCTCCCATAGCAGCCAACCGCCTCAAGGAGGTTTCTTCCCCAACTCCGGCGAGTACAGCTGCCGCCGCTGTCCAGTTCGATACGCCTCAGCCCGAGTCCCTCCCTTCCAACCAGCGTCGCCATTCGACTCCATTTGACCTTGCGGAGCTGCCCAGTGTCTCAAACAAGCTCGAGAGCCACCGTAGGACGGAACCCCATTTCTACCCGAAACCGCCGTCCGCCGCGAAGCTCGTCGCCGATGATTTTCCCCACCTCTGTCGTCTCCTCGACCACCGGGAGGACTGCCCCAGTCTGGCAGATCCATCCCCGCACCCGAACACCCTCGAGGAGCCACCGTTCGTCGGCGTTGATCGCCGGAGCAGCGCCTCCGTTCGGCCAGAGGAAGAAGGAGGCGGGGGGGGGGGGGGGGGGGGCGACTGGTCAAACCTGACCAGTGGGCCCCCGGGCCCCTCTGTCAGCGAGCCAGCACCCACCCACGCGCGCATAAGTGGAGGCGCAATCCCCAGAGTACGTCTCCACTATTTCGAAAACGTATTCCCAACCAAAACGTTTTCCTTTTTCTGTTTTTATTCTAAAAACAGAATTGACAAAACTTTGACTGGCAATATATTTTTAAATATAAATCCAAATGATTTGATTCTTTTTCTTTTGTTCCCCAATTATTCTCTAGTTTATTTTCATATTTAATTCAAAAATTTCCAAGCAACTTTTTTGTGCTACGTTTAGTCTATGTAATGATTTGGTATTATTTCAAATAGGATTTTTGAAGAGGGAGAAACTTCCAAAAAAATGTTGGAATGCATTTCTCCTCCCCTCTACTTGAAGGCAAGCATTTTTGAACTCTGGCTTAACGCATGTGATGCTTGTTGACGCGTTTGCATTAATATGAAGGCATTCATTTTTATTCCCTATGTGGTGATATGATCACACCCATGAGAGCATGAGGTACAACTCTTGCTGAAAATAACTTGCTTGCATGACGGTAATCCCCTCCGTATGCCTATCATGCCTAACGGAAGGAAGTCATGAGAGTCGCGGTCTTGTGTAGACGCGAGCTTGTCACTAGCTCCCCGTCGGGACGGTGGAATCCGGTATGGCTTGGTAAGGCATGATGGATGGTGTTGCTGGCTGTCGTTGTAGAATATATTGGTTTTGACCAATCATTTGAGTAAATCTAAAACCTCCTAAGTCGACCATAGATCGAGTCTTGTTCCAGTAACCCCATACTTGCTTGTGCTACCACTTGTCCCTGCCACGGGTAGGGTACGGTTCAGTAAGTGTTAACCCCTGTCCTAGCACACACCGTACAGAGAGGCCAGGGTGGAAGATACCGGTTGCAACCGGTAGGCGGGCCACCTGGTCCGAGGGCATGGGTGTTTCCGGTTGGGACCGAGAGGGGGGCACCCCTTAGAGTGCGCGATAGAAATGTGATCCCATGCTACGCGAGATTGTAGCCTCCCCACTCAGAGTTTGCTTGACAAGTGTCGTGGGTGATTCCAGACACTAGTAAGTTAAGCTGGTGTGTGCAAGACAGGCGGGTTTTCGACTAAAAGACCGTAGGCGGTATTAGTCCAATGGACTAAAGAAAACCGTTACTTGTGGGTAAAGAGTACACCCTCTGCAGAGATATAAAAACTATTCGAATAGCCGTGTCCATGGTTAAGGACTACAGTCTGGGATGGGTCGAGCGTCGGTCTTCGGAGGAGAAACTACTAAACCAGAACTTTGAGTATGATCTATGATATATGGTGATTATCATTATTATTGTGGACTAACCACTTGTTTCCCTTGGATTAAAGGAGTATCCTTGGGACGGTTCTACCACCCGGATGTTCATCCACTTTTAATTATGAGCCCTTTCTGCGGTGTCGCTCAGACGCCCGACTGTGGCATGCTTGTTATTTATTTTCTTATAAGCCATTTCTGTGGTGTCGCTCAGACGCCCGACTGTGGCATACTTGTTAATTATTTTCTTATAAGCCCTTTCTGTGGTGTCGCTCAGACGCCCGACTGTGGCATGCTTGTTATTTATTTTCCTTATAAGCCCTTTCTGTGGTGTCGCTCAGACGCCCGACTGTGGCATAGTTGTTAATTATTTTCTTATAAGCCATTTCTGTGGTGTCGCTCAGACGCCCGACTGTGGCATGCTTGTTATTTATTTTCTTATAAGCCCTTTCTGTTGTGTCGCTCAGACGCCCGATGATGGGCCTCGAACCCCTCGTTGGTTACCCCAAGTGGAAGGTGTAAGATGCAGTAAGTAGAAGTGTTTTCCCCTAGCAAAGATGCCAAGGATCGAATCCCCAGAGACTCCTAGGTTCAACAGGTAGGTGTCAACTGCTAACGGCGCAATTAGCAATCAACGTGGACCTGCACACAGATACAAATAACTTTGCTCCCAACGAGTACAGAGAGGTTGTCAATCTCTCCGGCCTTGTAGTTCACAAAGGGTTAAAAGCAATATGATAGTAGTGATAGATAGTATTTTGCAATAGTAAATAAAATAACGGAAAATTAAATAGTGTATGTGATCAATGATGGTAATATGGACCGGAGTCACATGATGTTCACTAGTGATGTCTCTCTCCCAAAAGACGATAAAACAGCTATGTGAGGTAAACAAATTACAGCTGGGCAATTGACAGGACCACGAACGCAAACCAATGCTGACTACGTTGCAAGAAAGGTTGAGGTTCAAAGCATGGGCGGTACGCCAAAGTAAGTAGACCGAAATCCATCTACATCTACTACTAATCATCCACCTTGAGATATCTATCCAGAACATCTCGCTGGTATTAAGTTGCGAGTCCCACCCATAGTGTAAACTCAATGCAACAGACAACTGCATTAAAAGAACTTTGCGTAAAGTAAACAATCCTTGCACCCGCGGGCACAAGCACCGTTGTTTTCCCCCTTGTGGCAACAGCACATCCCCTAGACTCATGTTTCTGTCACTCAAGCTAGTCATCGAGGGGCATGAACCCACAATCGAGCATAACGTTCCCTCTTGGAGTCACTACCTATTACTCGGCCAAAGCAATAAATAACAACGGAGAACATGCAAGAATTACTTATGAACTAAAATATAAAAGAGGTGAATCAAATATATTACTCAAGATCAATCTGAACATAATCTCATAATCGGATCCCAGCAAACTCAACATAGCAACAACATAAGGATTACATAGGTGCCTCGATCATGTAGGGCAGCTCACGAGGACTAATTAGTGAAGCACAAGAACGGGAGGAGAACATCACATAGCTACTGGTCATGGACTCATGGTCCAAGGGAGACTACTCACGAGTCATCCGGGAGGCGTCCATGGTGGTGGAGAAGCTCCCGGTAGTGATCCTCCCCTCCGGCAGGGTGCCGGGAAGGGTTCTCCTGGTGCTCCCGATCTTGGAAGCGGCGGCGGCGGCGGAACAGAGATGGGATCGCGAAAAGAAGTCCTGTTTCAAGGGTTACGGGGAACCCTTTAAATATATGCCAAAGTAGGGCACCGGGGGGCTCTCGGGGGGCCGAGGCGCCCCCCCGGTGCGGCCCAGGGGGGGGGGGGCGCCCACAGGGCGCCTGGAGCCCCTGTGCCCCCCCAGGCTGCCCTTCGGAAGCAGTGTCGTTCCCGGATCGCTGATTTTTTATATAATTTTTCTGTATTTTTCTGGGCAGTTCTCGAAACGTGAAAACCTGAAATACAAAAACAGCCGAAAACAGAAACTGGCACTGGGGTGCACTGGATTAGTAAGTTAGTCCAAATAGGATCAAAAGTGTATGGAAGTGTATGAATATCATAGCAATATCACCCAAAAGTGGCATGGAGCAAGCAGAAATTATAGATACGTTTTGGACGTATCAACATCCCCAAGCTTAATTCCTGCTCGTCCTCGAGTAGGTAAATGATAACAAGAATAATTTCTGTGGTGACATGCTATTAACCATATAGGACTTTCTCATAGTCATATGACAAAAGCTTACTGAGACAATGATTCTAAAGTAACTAAGTTGTCTCAAGGGGAAATCACAAATGACTGAAAGTTTTACAACATGAAACTGAAGCATCAAAAAGATTTGCAATGAATATGATGTGCAAATATGATCAAGTGATATCTAGCTTGCCCCCTTTAGTGATGCAAAACATAAGTGCAGGGGCACCTTCAAGTTTTAAGTGATGACTAGATACAATCATTTCAAAATAAACGATATCACAATCATGCAAAAGACAATGCTACTTTGGAACAATGCACATTCCACTCAGAATGACAATCATGCTCTCAATAGTTGGTGCTTGAAGTGCTAGAGCTTTTTATTTTGAAACATGGAAGCAATTGTGTCAACGGTAGTAGTACTTCATATGTGTCATGCATAAAACATCCTATAAGTTGCAAGCCTCATGCATCGAATACTAATAGTGATCGCTCCTTGTCCTAATTAGCTCGGATCCCCATGGGTTATCATTGCATTGCATATGTTTTAACCAAGTGTCACAAAGGGGTACCTCTATGCCACCTGTACAAAGGTCCAAGGAGATAGATCGCATTTGTTTTCTCATTTTTGATAAATCTCAACTTGAGGACATCCATACCGGGACAACATAGAAAATAGATGATGGACTCCTCTTAAATGCATAAGCATATTCTCATGAGAGATTGAGGATTAAGGTCCAAGCTAAAACTTCCACCATGATGCATGGCTTTGGTTGGCGGCCCAATGTTCTTCTCTAACAATATGCATATTAATTCAACCCACGGTGAATCACCCTTACTTCAGACAAGACGAACATGCATAGCAACTCACATGATATTCAACAAAAGTGTGACAGTTGATGGCGTCCCCAGAAACATGGTTACCGCTCAGCAAGCAACTCATAAGAAATAAGATACATAAGCAACATATTCTTTACCACAATAGTTTTTAGGCTACTTTCCCATGAGCTATGTATTGCATGGTTAATTTGCTTAGTGCAGGTGGAGGTTAGCAAAAGACTGGGAGCGACCAACTAAGAGAGCAATGACGGTCATAATCATGCAGAGCGACAAAGCATTATTGAATCAGGCATGGTAGTTATATCGCTACTTAGAAACAAAAGATCATCAAGGCTTGACAGACTTTCTTTACAGTCTTGAACATGCGTGAGCATACGCCAAGTCAATCAAAATAAATTCTCAAAGGAAGATATTACTAAACCATACCACATCATAGGCAAACAAACCAAGTTGGTACTCCAATGACACATTGGGAACCCCCCAGCTATTCGAGATTAACCATAAGAAAACCTGAACTACTAAGCACCATCATGAAAGTAGCATCTTTATCATAGACACATTAACCAATGCAACGGAAGCAAACTCTCTTAATGAGGTGAGCATGGTAATTAAAGAGAGTTCAAGCAACCAACTAAACAAAAGCTCTTTGAAAAGATAAACATGAATACTAAGAGCAAAGCACGATAGTAGCTATTTAAAAGACAAAGAACACACACAGCATAGATAGACATGAAAATTCTATGTAATGTTATAGGTAGAGGTGGAGTGTGTTTCTCTCCCACATAAAGGAATGCTGAGTTCCGACTCGTTATGAAAAACTAAAAAGAAAACTAAAAGCAAGACGCTCCAAGCATAGCACATAACACATGAAGTGATAAAAATATAGCGAAACGAAAGACGAACTGATAATGTTGATGGAGAAGGGGATGCACGGGGGCATCCCCAAGCTTAGACGCTTGAGTCTCCTTGAATATTTCTTGGGGGTGCACGGGGGCATCCCCAAGCTTGAGCGCTTGACACTCCTGAATCTTTTTATCATCTTCCCTCGCACACTTGAAAACTCCCTTCATACATAACTCATCATAATCTGATTAGCGAGGTTAGTACCCTTAATAAAATAATTATACCTTGCTGGAAATAAGGATATTCTTGAAGTTCTACTGTTTCTCAAGATTGCCAAAAGGTTTTTGCAAAGAAAAAGCAAGTTCTTAATTTGCAAAGTGAAGGTAAGGCAAAACAGGACAGAATCTGTGAAAAACAGAACAGCAGGCAGTAATTGACCTGCTCGGGATACTTCTGCAACTCAAATAAAAAAACTCAGAACTGACGCACGAAAGACAATTATATAGGGAACGCTGTCGAAAAAATTCAGACCAAAAAGATGATCTGGAGATTTTATACGAATTTTTCTATCCAAGGACAGAATCTGTTTCCTGGACAGCACCTCACAACTTTTGAACTTTCTAGCAATCAGAGGCTATACTTGGCACAAATATGAAAAGCAAAGATACAATGATGATGCTACAGCAGTAAACAACATCAAGACACAACAAAAGCAAAAATTTTATTCATGTGGGCTGCCTCCCAAAAGCGCTTTCTTTTATGCCTTTAAGCTAGGCATAATGCATAGATCAAGTTGTATCAATTGTACCATCATCAAGATCATCAAAAAGCTCTTCAATAATACAACTAGTCTTAAGAGGACTCTCAAATAAAGGCCTCATAGAGATACTTCTAGGTAGAAGACCAAAAGGATAAAAGTCAAGGGAAGATTCATTTATAAATTCATCAACGATAGGTGTTTCTTCGAAAGTCTTTACGGTTTCAACCCCTTTGGCAATAGGTGGATTGCTTTTAGAACGGGGAGCCTTTGGAACGTGAAAGAACTTAGGCTCCCTCTTTGCCGGAGTCTCTACCTTTTCGGTTTTGATCGAGGAGAAAGTAGTTCCTAAGGTATCAAATATTTCCTCAATCTTGTCCATCCTAGAAGAGTCAGAATAATGAATTTGACGGTCTCCAAAATTTTAAAAAAATTATGCATGGAGCTATCAAGTCTATTCAAATTCCCTTGGATTTTTCGATCCAACTCATTCATCTTATTAATGCTTGGCATCTCTAGCTCTATTTTTTCAAGTTTTTTCATAATGTGAGCTAGGGTGGTGTCCTCTCGAATGCTAACAACAGGGGGACTCCCAACAAGATTTTCAATAATACTAAGAGACTCCCAAACTGGGGCCTCTAGGAAATTCCCATTGATAGCAGTATCTAGAATAAACCTATTCCAAGAAGTGATTCCAACATAAAAATTTCTAAGTAAGATAGTAGTAGGTTGCTTCTTGGTGGCTCTTTTTTGTGAATCATTAATTCTATACCAAGCATCTTTCAAACTTTCCCCACCTCTTTGTTTAAAGGTGAGAACTTCTGCCTCGTCAAAGACAAAAGGACCCGACATAATGATAACTAAAGAACAAGATAACTATTTTTGTGATTTTTGATAAAAGGAACTAAAGCAAAAATGAAAAGTAAACTAACAAGACTAAAAAGCAAAGGTAAAAGATAGCATGCAACTCCCCTATCCTGAAGAGTGGAGTCCCCGGCAACGGCGCCAGAAAATACTCCTTGATGGGCCTCGAACCCCTCGTTGGTTACCCCAAGTGGAAGGTGTAAGATGCAATAAGTAGAAGTGTTTTCCCCTAGCAAAGATGCCAAGGATCGAATCCCCAGAGACTCCTAGGTTCAATAGGTAGGTGTCAACTGCTAACGGCGCAATTAGCAATCAACGTGGACCTGCACACAGATACAAATAACTTTGCTCCCAACGAGTACAGAGAGGTTGTCAATCTCTCCGGCCTTGTAGTTCACAAAGGGTTAAAAGCAATATGATAGTAGTGATAGATAGTATTTTGCAATAGTAAATAAAATAACGGAAAAGTAAATAGTGTATGTGATCAATGATGGTAATATGGACCAGAGTCACATGATGTTCACTAGTGATGTCTCTCTCCCAAAAGACGATAAAACAGCTATGTGAGGTAAACAAATTACAGCTGGGCAATTGACAGGACCACGAACGCAAACCAATGCTGACTACATTGCAAGAAAGGTTGAGGTTCAAAGCATGGGCGGTACGCCAAAGTAAGTAGACCGAAATCCATCTGCATCTACTACTAATCATCCACCTTGAGATATCTATCCAGAACATCTCGCTGGTATTAAGTTGCGAGTCCCACCCATAGTGTAAACTCAATGCAACAGACAACTGCATTAAAAGAACTTTGCGTAAAGTAAACAATCCTTGCACCCGCGGGCACAAGCACCGTTGTTTTTCCCCTTGTGGCAATAGCACATCCCCTAGACTCATGTTTCTGTCACTCAAGCTAGTCATCGAGGGGCATGAACCCACAATCGAGCATAACGTTCCCTCTTGGAGTCACTACCTATTACTCGGCCAAAGCAATAAATAACAACGGAGAACATGCAAGAATTACTTATGAACTAAAATATAAAAGAGGTGAATCAAATATATTACTCAAGATCAATCTGAACATAATCTCATAATCCATCGGATCCCAGCAAACTCAACATAGCAACAGCATAAGGATTACATAGGTGCCTCGATCATGTAGGGCAGCTCACGAGGACTAATTAGTGAAGCACAAGAACGGGGGGAGAACATCACATAGCTACTGGTCATGGACTCATGGTCCAAGGGAGACTACTCACGAGTCATCCGGGAGGCGTCCATGGTGGTGGAGAAGCTCCCGGTGGTGATCCTCCCCTCCGACAGGGTGCCGGGAAGGGTTCTCCTGGTGCTCCCGATCTTGGAAGCGGCGGCGGTGGCGGAACAGAGATGGGATCGCGAAAAGAAGTCATGTTTCAAGGGTTACGGGGAACCCTTTAGATATATGCCAAAGTAGGGCACCGGGGGGCTCTCGGGGGGCCGAGGCGCCCCCCCCCCCCCCGGCGGCCCAGGGGGGGGCGCCCACAGGGTGCCTGGAGCCCCTGTGGCCCCCCCAGGCTGCCCTTCGGAAGCAGTGTCGTTCCCGGATCGCTGATTTTTTATATAATTTTTCTGTATTTTTCTGGGCAGTTCTCGAAACGTGAAAACCTGAAATACAAAAACAGCCGAAAACAGAAACTGGCACTGGGGTGCACTGGATTAGTAAGTGTCGGTGTACTAAAGTAGGGGTACCTTAGTATCCAGACTTGTGCACGGGCAGTAGCAGCGTCCCATGGTCTGGCTCACCACGCGCCCGCCAAAGCCCACTCTGGACCCCTTGAAGCCATTCAAGAACAAAGTATTCAAGTTAAGAGACAAGACCCCGGCAAGAGGAGCTTGCCGGGAAGGCCGCACCAGGCTCAAGGTTACGCTGTGTGCCTGCGCTCCAGCTCATCTGGCCACGCGTCGCCCTGGGGCCCTTCCAGGGGCACGTGGCAGATGGCTGTGCAGCCTGGGGTACACGGTGGCAAGCCGCGGTGACGAGGCTATCGCCGTGGCGAACGGAGACGCATGGACGGACGCTTTTGGGGCGACGGCGACGGGCATTCAATGCCCTTGTCCCCCACCGTCAGAGTTAGGTGAAGACCACTGTTCATGCACTGTTCATGCACTGTTACAACCACCTCCAGTTTTACATTTTTACCCTCCTCTACTTGGCGCCTGTCGGTGACCCCTTTGAACTATAAAAGGAGGCCCATGCACAACGTAGAGGGGGGTTCGATCCCAGAAACTCGATCACTTCCACGCTCGGTGTAGCTGGTACTGTAGATCTTCAAGCTCCCGAGCTCAAGAACTCAATACAACCAAAAGCAGGAGTAGGGTTTTACGCGTCCGCGCGGCCCGAACCTGGGTAAACTGCCCGCGTGTGCTCCTCGATCTGCTCTCCGTGCTTCCTCCGCTCCCTCACCGCAACGTAGAAGGGGCTCCGGTCCCATAGGTGTTCGTGGGCGGTCAGTTTCCCCGACATCTTTGGCGCGCCAGGTAGGGGGCGTCGAGGTTGTGCGAACCTGATCCGGCGCTCACGCGGGCGCAACCTCCAGCAGCTTCACCAACTTAATCAACCTCATCGCTTACATCAACATGCCTCCGAAAAAGAAGGCTTCGGAGGTCGGAGGCCCGTCTGCGTCGATCCCCCCGCCACCGGAACTAACGGTTGGTGGGGTGGACGCTGGCGGAAGGGTGGACGCCGGCGAGGACACTCGCGGCGTCGCCAAGTCCAAGGACAAGACGGACAACCGGGCGAACTCCAAGACCTCGGCGTCCGTGCACGCACCACGTCCCTCTCAGGAGGTCCCGGACCAGCAGCAACGTGGTACCGGGGGTACCATACGTTTGCTGGGACGTGGACAAGCCGGTGGGTCGCGGGATGCTCAAGGCCAGCGCGCTGGTACGAGCAAGGCGCGGTCGCCGGGGCGAGAACATGCTCCTTCTAACGCGGTTAGAAGTCCGAGCGTGTCTCGCTCCTCACACCGCTCGCCGCCGCTTCCCTCCTCTCCAGCAGAAGCTCTCGCCAGAGCTCAGCTGCTCCTCGATTTCCCTCCAGCGGCGGACAAGGCCGAAGACTGGAGGGCTACGATCCAGAGCCTCATCGCCTTCGCCAACAACGACACGCCGCAGCAGCCGGCGACATCACGGCCGCGGCAAGTCGACCAAACGAAGGCCGATGGAGACAAGACCGCCGGGGGTGCGACTACCGTGCACTCCCCGCCGCGGAAGCAGAAATCGCCACCCCGTCGGATCAACGTCGACGACGACTCCACGGCGTCGTCGGATCCGCGGGCTCGTCGCGATCAGCGCCAAGTCCTCGACGACAGGCGACAAGAGGACACTCGAACTCGTATCGAGCGTCGAAGAGAAGCCCGAAGACAGTCCGACCAGCGCGCTGGGACTGCTATTGACATGCACGCGCCCGGTGAACCAGGCGACTTGCCATACGCGGCAGGTTGCCCTGCGTTCACCCGAGAGCTGCGGCAAGTCCAGTGGCCCAGCATGAAGAACTTCAAGCCCGACGTACCCAAGAAGTACGACGGCAAGACGCACCCCTCGGAGTTCCTCAGCATCTACACCATTGCGGTGCAGGCTGCCGGGGGACGTGACGAGAAGATTCTAGCCAACTACTTCCCGCTCGTGCTCAAGCCAAATGTCAGATCCTGGCTCATGCACTTGCCGGAGAACTCCATATCTTCTTGGGCGGATTTGTGCCACCAGTTTGTTGGCGCCTTCACGGGCGGCCACAAACCCCACGGCCAGGAGAGCGATCTCCACATCCTTGCCCAGAAGGAGGGAGAATTCCTGCGAAAGTATATCCAAAGGTTCAGCCGCGTTCAGCACAACATCCCCGATGTCCACCCTGCCGCGGTTATCAGCGCATTCCACCAGAACGTGCGTAAGCGCCGGATGAGGGAGGAGATGGCGATGACCAAGATCCGGGATGTCAGCGAGCTTTACGCTCTGGCTGACAAGTGTGCGCGTGCTGAAGAGGGGAGGAGACTTCCCAGAGAGGATACTGGAGCAGGAGGAACAGACAGCGAGGATGCCGCCCCGGCAAGGAAAAACCGGCGGCGGAATAACAGAAAGAAGAAGAGCAAAGAGGTACTGGTTGTCGAGCAGTCCGGCAAGGAGGCTCCCACCAAGAAGACACAGGCTGGTGGTTCCGGCAAGGAGTCCGCCCCTGTAGCGGCAGCCGACAAGCAGGACGGCTCCGACAAGCAGTACTGTAAGATCCACCGCACCAAGGGCCACGATCTCCAGAACTGCAAAAGAGTGGAGTACCTCGTAGAGCAGCAAAAGGCTGAATACGAGCGACGCGACAAGGAGAAGGCCCAAGGAGGCGGGGGAGAGCCCAGCAAGAAGCGGGCGTTCAACGGCCGGGGAGGACGCCGCGGCAAGGCTAAGCAGCGGCAAGGAGACAGACCTCCCCGGGGCCGCGACAAGGATGAAGATGAAGACGACTATGAGGACATGGATGAAGGAGACAACAGCGAGCAGGAGTTCCAGAAGGCCACAGAGGTTCTGTGTGTCGACGGAGGTGCCTCTCTGCACACTTCCCACCGCCAACTCAAGCAGTGGGTGCGGGAAGTGAATGCAGCCGAGCCACCCGTCGAGTCACGCAGGCTGCTGAAATGGTCTGGCACGCCCATCATCTTCGACCTTGAGGACCACCCTGACCGCACAACTGCGGTCGGGTGTTTGCCGATGTTGGTTTCACCAACCATCCGCAACCTCAAGGTCACCAAGATGTTGGTTGACGGCGGGGCCGGCCTCAACTTGATCTCCTCCGCTGTGATCAAGAAACTGCAGATTCCCGACAGCGAGCTCGAGGAAACCGGGTCGTTCCAAGGGATCAACCCGGGAAGGAGCAAGCCGAAGGGGAAGATCACGCTGCCAGTGACCTTTGGCGGAGAGCTCAATTTCAGGACGGAGAGGATCACGTTCGACGTTGCCGATATCCCATTGCCATATAATGGGATACTTGGCCGTCCTGCGCTCGCCAAGTTCATGGCGGCTTCCCACTATGCGTACAACATGCTCAAGATGCCGGGGCCGATAAGCGTCATCTCTGTCCCCGGCGACAAGAAGGATGCGCTTATCTGCGCCGACAAGATCTACCGGGATGCAGCAGCCGCGGCAGACAGCAAGGCACTTGCCGCTGAAGCTCCCGGGGGGAAGACCAAGACCAAGTCCGGCAAGAGCTCTGGAGCCCACTCCGGCAAACGCACCTCTTCGGAGTGCTGCGCTGCCGTCGAGGACGCACCATCGAGCTCCACCGGCAAGTGCAAGAAAGGAATGGCAGCTCCACCGGCAGCCAAGAAAGTGTCCGCCAAGGAGGAAGGCACTGGTGGTACCTTCACCATCAGTGCTACGCTCGACCCCAAATAGGAAAGCGTGCTCGTTGCCTTCCTGCGGGCGAATGTCGACGTGTTCGCATGGCAACCGTCTGACATCCCCGGCGTTCCCAGGAAGGTAATTGAGCACAAGCTTGCTGTTTGTCCTCACGCGCGGCCCGTCAAGCAGAAGGTCAGGAAGCAAGCTGTGGAGCGCCAAGAGTTCATAGCTGAAGAGATAAAGAAGTTGGAAGCCGCAGGCCTGGTTAGAGGCGTACTCCATCCTACATGGTTGGCCAATCCAGTTGTCGTGCGAAAGGCTAATGGGAAATGGAGACTTTGTATAGACTTCACTAACGTGAATAAAGCTTGTCCCAAGAACCCTTTTCCCTTGCCGCGTATCAACCAGATTGTTGACTCCACGGCTGGATGTGAGTTGCTTTCATTTCTCGATGCATACTCAGGATACCACCAGATATTCATGGCTAAGGAAGATGAAGAGAAGACTGCATTCATTACTCCATGTGGCACATATTGCTTCATACGCATGCCCTTTGGATTGAAGAATGCAGGCTCAACATTTGCAAGGGTGGTACACACTGCTTTTGAGCCACAGATACACAGAAATGTAGAAGCTTACATGGATGATATAGTGGTCAAGAGCAAGAGCAAGGATACCCTGATCCAAGACTTAGAAGAAACCTTTGAGAATCTGCGCAAGATACAACTCAAGCTGAACCCCGAGAAGTGCGTCTTCGGAGTCCCCTCCGGCAAGCTTCTCGGGTTCTTTGTGTCCTAGAGGGGGGTTGAAGCCAATCCCAACAAGATAAAAGCCATCGAGCAGATTGAAGCCCCGAAGCGCGTCAAGGACGTAAGGAGACTTGCTGGTTGTGTGGCTGCCCTCAGCAGGTTCATTTCAAAGTCTGCAGAACGCGCCCTGCCTTTCTTCAAGATTTTGAAAAAGGCAGGTCCAATGGAATGGACTCCGGAAGCGGAGGCAGCGCTGCAAGATTTGAAAGGATACCTGTCCTCCACTCCAATACTTGTCGCACCTAAGCCACAAGAGAAGTTGCTGCTGTACCTAGCGGCAACCAATCAAGTGGTTAGTGCTGCGTTGGTAGCGGAGAGGGGGGCAGATGAGGAACCCACATCCCCGGCAAGCGCATCCAGCGACAAGCAGGGGGCTTTCCCGACAAGCTCTGACCCCGACAAGGACAAGTCTGCGCAGGAACAAGGAGAAGTGCGAAAGAAGATGGTGCAGCGCCCAGTTTATTTTGTAAGTTCCCTCTTGCAGGGGGCTAGATCAAGATACTCTGGGGTGCAGAAGTTAATTTTCGGCCTCCTCATGGCCTCAAGAAAGCTGCGCCATTACTTCCAAGCACACGAGATAACGGTGGTCACTCGCTTTCCATTGAAGAGGATATTGCAAAATCCAGAAGCAACAGGCAGGATCGTCGAGTGGGCACTGGAACTGTCGAGCTTTGGTCTCAAGTTTGAGAGTACTTCAACTATACAGAGCAGAGCTTTGGCAGAGTTCATAGCGGAATGGACCCCGACACCAGATGAAGAAGTTCCAGAGACAAGTGTCCCCGTCCAGGAAGCAAGCAAAGAGTGGATAATGTACTTCGATGGTGCTTTCTCGCTGCAAGGCGCCGGTGCTAGCGTATTACTCATAGCGCCCACCGGAGAACACCTCAAGTACGTTATTCAGATGCACTTTCCCAAGGAGCAAGCGACAAACAATACTGCTGAGTATGAAGGTTTGCTTGCCGGCCTCAGAATTGCGGCCGAACTTGGGATCAAGAAGCTGATTGTCTGGGGAGATTCACAGTTGGTGGTCCGACAGGTGAACAAGAGTTATCAGAGTCCCTTGATGGAAGCTTATGTTGATGAAGTGAGGAAGCTTGAAGAACACTTTGAAGGCCTGCAAATGGAGCACGTTCCGAGAGCTCAGAATGATATTGCTGACGGCCTATCAAAGTGTTCTGCAATGAAGTTACCTGTGGAACCAGGGACCTTCATGCTCAAGTTAACTCAGCCATCTGTTACACCATCAGTTGGGCAAAGCAAGAAGAGGAAGTTGGTCTCCGGCGACTACTTGCCGGCGGATCTTCCTGGGGACGCGGCCAAGGTCCCCATGATCAACAACCAATATGCTGAGGAACAGTCTGCTCCTGCGGACCCAAGGGTCTGTACAGTTGAAGTAGGCGTTCCCGACAAGTCTTGCCCCGACAGGCTTGCCGGGGAACACTCAGCTCCGGCAGAACCACAGGGTCTTGTCGTAGAATCTGAGGTTCCCGCAGCAGCCCTGATGCCTTTAGTCCTTGTTGTTGAGCCTCAGGCTCCAGCATGGGCACAGCGAATCGTCCGTTTTCTTCAGACTGGAGAACTTCTCGATGAGCCGGAAGAGATAGAAAGAATAACCATACAGTCAAGTATGTACCAGTTCGTCGACAACGAGCTATACAGAAGAAGACTCAACGGTGTCAGATTGAAGTGCATTTCCCGGGAAGATGGACAGAAGCTGTTGGCAGAGATACACGGAGGCATATGTGGCCACCACATTGGCGCGAGAGCACTTGCCGGGAAGGCGTTCTGGCAAGGTTTCTTTTGGCCAGAAGCCCTCCAAGATGCAACTGCACAAGTAACCAAGTGTGAAGCGTGCCAGTTCCACGCCAAGCAAATACACCAACCAGCCCAAGCTCTCCAGACGATCCCTTTGTCCTGGCCCTTCTCGGTCTGGGGGCTCGACATCCTCGGCCCTTTTCCCCGCGCAGTCGGGGGCTTTGAGTACTTGTACGTTGCAATAGACAAGTTCACAAAGTGGCTAGAAGTGGAACCAGTGAGAAAGGTGACAGCACAGTCAACAGTGAAGTTCTTCAGGTCAATTGTTTGCTGTTTCGGAATCCCTAATAGGATCATAACCGACAATGGCACACAATTCACAAGTCGCACCTTCATGCAATACGTCCAAGACCTTGGCGCCAAGGTCTGCTTTGCTTCTGTTGCTCATCCAAGGAGTAACGGCCAAGCAGAGAGGGCCAATGCTGAAGTGCTGCGCGGGCTCAAGACAAGAACCTTCGACAGGCTGCACAAGTGCGGAAGAAACTGGATAGAGGAGTTGCCGGCAGCTCTTTGGTCAATCAGGACGACACCAAATCGAGCCACCGGACAGACACCCTTTTCTCTTGTCTATGGAGCAGAAGCAGTTCTCCCCACGGAACTCGTATACGGGTCTCCTCGAGTGCTCGCTTACGACGAGCTCGAGCAAGAGCAACTGCGGCAAGATGATGCATTGCTCCTCGAGGAGAACCGTCTCCAGGCTGCTGTATGAGCTGCTCGATACCAGCAGGCCTTGCGCCGCTATCATAGCCGCAAGGTCAGGGCCAGGAGTCTCGAGGAAGGCGACCTTGTTCTTCGGCGTGTTCAGTCAGCCAAGAATTCCAACAAGTTGACGCCGAAGTGGGAAGGCCCTTATCGGGTGAGACAAGTCACAAGGCCCGGTGCTGTCCGCCTTGAGACCGAAGAAGGCTTGCCGGTGAGCAACTCCTGGAACATAGAGCATCTTCGCAAGTTTCACCCATAAGGCGCGGTTGCCGTGATCCGCTCCGGCAACCACCTTTTGTACAAGTTTTGCCGCTGTTGCATGTAAACCTTTGTACAAAGCCGGGCGTAGACCCCGTCCATCAGTAAAACTTTTGTGCTACGCACTGTTTGTCATTTCATGCTTTTTTTTACTTGCATGAAACATCTGACACCTTGTGCAGCACACATCCCCGGTAAGTAGCAACAAGCCGCAAGGCTCCATACTTGTGTTCCCTCCTCTTTTCCTTTCTCTCTTAAAACAGAACAAGTGTTCCTCGCGCACAAGTTTGCCGGGGGGGAAGGAGATAGAGGTGTGGACCAAGTGTTGTTCAAGAAAGGAAAGCCTTGCCGGGAAGCAAACACTCCATGAAAGCTAAGTTACCAGAATTTGAGCAGTTCAAATTTTTAAATTTTAAGTTGTCTTCCTTGAATAGCCACACTTTGTGCCTTACTTTGTTTCGAGCACGCTCAACGGCCTAAGCGAGCTGCGACAAGTGTCGCGCCCTTACTTCGTTTTCGAGTTCGCTCGGCAATCTAAGTGTGCTGCGACTAGCTGCGGCAAGGTTTCTTGCCGACAAGGCCATTGCCAGCAGGCTGCTAAGAGTCCCGCACTCAGCGCTCGCGGCAAGGGTCCCTTTGCCGGCAAGTTCCCTAGGAGCGTAGGGTGAAAAGCATACAAAGTGAAAGGACTAAAGCAAGGGAGATAACACTGCATTGATTATCCAAAATAAAAGTTATATTACAAGATAACTTGCCGCTGTTCTAACCAACTACTACCCATGACTTAATCTACAGCGGCAAAGGAAGCGGAAAGAAGGAAGCCTTAGTCTCTACGGTCTCCGTCGACCCTCTGGATCTTGCCCGCCTTGGCTACGATATGAGCGACTTGTGCCTTCAACGCCTCCTGGTCGGCTTCGGGCGGCAGGGTCCGGAGGACGTTGACAAGGTTGATCCCGGGGTTGCGGTAGACGATCTTCGACAACACCCGCTCCATAGTGCCCATGCAGAGCCAGCGCGCCTCGTCAGCCAGCTGCGCGGGGATCTTCTCCCGTAGCCGCGCGAGAGCCGGCGCCACTCCCCTGAAGAACAGACTCAGTTTGGCGCTGTGGGGGAGGCTCTCGTCGGGGGAGTACGCGAGGTGCTCCGCCCTCAACGCCACCATCTCCATGTCGATGTTGGCAGCAGAGGCAACGAGCTCATCAGTCCACTGCTCCACCGTCCACTGGAAGTTGTTTTGCGAGACGGCGGCACTCTCCAGCAAGAGCCTCTCAGTGCGGAGTTCGTCCTTCAACTTCGTCTCGCGGTCCCGGGCGGCGTCGAGCGAGTCGGTGAGGGTGGAAACCTTCAGCTCCAAGTCGGCGATGGAGTCCTTGGCGTCATTGAGCTCTTTGCCCTTCTCGGAGAGGCGGACTTGCAGCTCCGAGTTGGTGTGAGCGTCCTTCTCCCGCGCCACGTTGAGCGCGGTGATCCTATCCTCACTCGCCTTCAAGTTCAACTCCATCTGCGCCACCCTGGCCTCCAGATCCCTCTTGGCGGTCTCTGCGGCAGCAGCGGCGTCCGTCGCCTCCTGGAGAGCCTTGCCAATGGCTTGCTCACGAGCGGTGAGGTCGTCCTCGTGGTTGTCGAGGTCGACCTTCCGCTGGTTGAGTTCTCCCTCCCGCCGAGATAGGTCCTCGGCGGCCAGTCGCTGCTGCTCCTCGACCTCGGCCTTTTCGAGGACGAATGCTTGCTGCGCCGCGGCAAGCTCTTCGCGCTCCTCCGCCATGTTCCGGAGGGCCGCCTGGTTAGCGGCACGGAGCTCCGCGGCGCGCTTCTCCAGGTCAGCACCAGCCTTGGCAGCCAGAGCTTCCCGAGACTCCAACTTAGCCTGCTTGGCCCAGTACAAGGCCAGGAGTCGACGAAGGAGTCTCTCCTCTTCGGGCTCGTCGCTGCTGCCGGGCGCATCAACAACCTTCAACCCGGCGGAGGCGAGAACCTCTCCGTCGAAGGTCTCCCCCTCCGCGGGTGCCCTTGATGAGGACGCCCACGGGACTTGGATAAAGACCCCGTTGGCGGCCTCCAGGTAGACACCCGACCCAGCCGCGGGGGCGGAGGGGTCGGCGGCCGGTGCAGCGTCCGGCGCTCCTGCGGCCTCAGGGCCAGCAGTATGGTCGCCGGTCCCTTCCCCGGCTGCGGCGTCAGCGGCCGGGGCGGTCTCCTCGGCGGCTGGCTCGTCAGCACCAGCCATCCCCTCGTTGGTAGTGGCGTCGCCAGCATCGCCGTGCACGCCCTCCTCGGCTGTGGTCTCCGTCTCCATCAACTCCGGGGCGGGCGGATCTAACAGAAGAAAAAGAAAAGAAAGATTGTCAAGCAAATATCCAAAAAGAAGAATCCAAGAAGAAGAAAGTATAAGGGTTTACCTGCGCGGGCCTCTTCGATGACGGGGTCCCTCGCCGGGGAGTTCTCCTTTGGCGGCGTAGTAGTGGCCCCTGCTGGCGGAGGGCCGCTTGCGCCCTCCCTTGGCGGGGTGCTCACCCTTGGCGGGGTACTCGCCCTCGGCGGAGTGCCCGTCCTTGGCGGAGTGCTGTCCCTTGCCGGGGAGCTCATCCTTGGCGGGGAGGGTGGGGCAAGCGGCTCGTCGGGAGCGACCTCCTGATGCTCCTGCGGCTGCGGCTCTACTTCTGCACAAGACAACAAGACATCAATAAGGATAACAACTGCAAGCGCGCCCACCAAGCAGAAAAGTGAATAAAGGACTTACGCCGGGGGCTGCGCTGGGGGCTGCTCTCCGGAGCAGCAGGCTGGTCCGGCAAGCCTGTCGCTGGCGCGTCACCTGCCGCTGCGACAGGCTCGTCACCCTCCAGATCAACCACAGGGATCTTGGCCCTCTTCGCCATCCTCTGGGTCAAGGTCCTGGAAGCCAAACAAGATCAGAACCAAGCAAGGAATCAAGACAAAAGCAACGAAAAACCAAAGGAAATAGAAATTGCAAGTGCTTACGCTTCCTCCTCTTCGTCGGAGCTGAGGGCGGAGAAGTCAAACTCCGCCTGGCGCGCTCCAGCGCGAGGAGCTGGAGGAGAAGGCTCCCTCGGGCGCTTGGCGGGCTCCGGGGCTGCGGGCTGTGAAGACCCAGCGCCGGTCGTCGCTGAGGACCGAGGGGCAGAAGGAGCACCAGAGCCACTCCGGGAAGATCCCCCTCCGCTTGTCGCTCGTGCTCGGGGCGCCTCCTTGACGACCTTGCTCGTCGTGGTGGCGCGCGTCGCACGACGCTTCGACTGTTGTCGGGGCGCCTGTGGCCTCGTCGTCTTAGCGGCCTTGCGGAGGCGCTTCTTCTGCTGTGGCGGAAGACTTGGCGGCGGTGGAGAGTTCTCCGAGGATGAGGAAGCGAAGTCGTCGAGGTTCAGTGACCCGCCCGAGTCTTCGTCGGAATCGCCCGATTCGGCGTCCTCCTCGGCGGGCTCATTGGACTCGGGGCCCTGCCCGGCGGCCTCGCTCGTCCCGACAGGCCCCCCGGCGGGCTCCCCGGCAAACTCCTCGGGCGCAATCTTCAGCAGCTTGAGGATTTCTGCCTCCTCGTCTTAACTCACTGCGTCCGCTGCCTCTGCTTCGTCCACGGTGTACCCAAATTCACCTGCGGCCGCAGCTGCAGCGGCCTCCTCCATCCTGTTGGCTATGTAGGCCACATCCCGGTCGATGGTCGTCCGGGTGAGGCCTTTTCTCTCCTCGGGGTTGCGTGGCCGTTCAACCAGATTATCGAAGAAAGCCTGCACGGTCTCCGCTGAAGGCACCAGCCAAGTGGGGACGACCCCGTGGGAGTCGCACTCAGGCATTGTCGCGCGGATGGCACTGAGGGTAGTATTGTTACACAGAGGAACTACTCCGTCCGACGGTCTGAACCACTCCGGGTGCTTGGGGTCATGCTTAAACAGCTCCCGGACCATCCCCTTCAGCTCCAAGACAGTGAAATTATAGTTCAGCCCGGGGCGCAGCCTCATGCGATCTGCCGCGTTGCCGAACTCCCAGGCAGGCCTCTTCCTTTCCTGCAGGGGGGCAATGCGGCGGCGGAGGAAATCGGCCCCGACTTCACCTACAGTCAGGTTGGCGGCCCGAAGGCGAAGGATCCTAGTAAGGGCAATCTGTAGCTTGTCATCCTCTGGGGCCAAGTCGCTCCAATCCTTGCTGCGCACTATTGCAGTTTGGCACGACGAGGTGAACTGCTCGGGTGCATCTTCCAAAATCCAGCACCAATCAGCTCTCCACTCCTCCCACTTGCCGCGAAGCTCTCCTTTCAAGTACGCCTCCTTCTTGTTCAGCCTAAAGATCCAGGAGATGCCGCCGGAGAGTGGGGATCCGGACTCTACTCTAGGCGTGAAGAAGTGGCGGAAAAGAGCTACATTTGGGTGGACCCCGACGTAGTTTTCGCACAGATGTGCGAAAACGGCCAAAGTGAGGACGGCGTTCGGGGTGAAATCTAAGAGGTGGAGTCCGTACGTGTTCATCACATCACAGAAGAACTCTGAATACGAAGGGCAGAGACCGCAATGGAAGAACAAAGCGAAGAAGTGGTAACCTCCCGGGAACATGTCGACGGCCACGGCGGGGAGGACTCTGGTGCGCGGGTGATCCTTCGTCTCCCTCGCCCAGAACAAGTAGTACTTGTCCCGCAGCTCCCTCGGGCCGAGCCTCGGCGCGAAGACCACCATCCTTCTCCGCATGGCTGCCAGCTTCGCTGCCTTCTCGGACTTTTCCTTCTTCGCCTTGTCGCTCTTCGCCTTGTCGCTTTTTGGAGCCATGGCGGGGGCGGCGAGGAGGGAGGGGGGGGAGGTCGACGGCGCCGCGGATGCTGGGAGCGGCGGAGGAAAGGTGGAGCTCGGCTCTCTGTCGACCTGAGGGGAGGCAGAGAGCGGCGGGGGTTTCTGGAGATTCAGGGCGCAATGAAAGCAATGGGGGAAACTGCCCCTGCTCCCTCTGCTTTTAAGGGGGAAGTGGGGGACGTTCCGCATTTCCCATTAAAAGAGACAGGCCACGATCACTCCCACGACGCCGCAATCGACGCGTGCCGTTAGGGAGGGATGCAACGAATCTGGAGTGGGAAACGGCGCGCCGTGGGCCGCGTGTGCCCGTGCACTGTTCTGGGCCTGGCCCAACAGTGCTCGGCACCGTGTGTGGCCCAGGACCGGAGGCTCCTGTCGGTGTACTAAAGTAGGGGTACCTTAGTATCCCGACTTGTGCACGGGCAGTAGCAGTGTCCCATGGTCTGGCTCACCACGCGCCCGCCAAAGCCCACTCTGGACCCCTTGAAGCCATTCAAGAACAAAGTATTCAAGTTAAGAGACAAGACCCCGGCAAGAGGAGCTTGTCGGGAAGGCCACACCAGGCTCAAGGTTATCTTTCCAGCACAAGACCCTGGCAAGAGGAGCTTGCCAGGAAGGCCAAAAGAACGGCACCTCAAGAAGGCATATCGCGGTGCATCATGCGCCCCGGCAGGGCCCGGAGAGCGACAAGCTTCCGGGCCCGACAAGACTGCGACCCCGGCAAGGTGCTTGCCGGGGGAAGCTTACGCTGTGTGCCTGCGCTCCAGCTCATCTGGCCACGCGTCGCCCTGGGGCCCTTCCAGGGGCACGTGGCAGATGGCTGTGCAGCCTGGGGTACACGGTGGCAAGCCGCGGTGACGAGGCTATCGCCGTGGCGAACGGAGACGCATGGACGGACGCTTTTGGGGCGACGGCGACGGGCATTCAATGCCCTTGTCCCCCACCGTCAGAGTTAGGTGAAGACCACTGTTCATGCACTGTTACAACCACCTCCAGTTTTACATTTTTACCCTCCTCTACGTTGGCGCCTGTCGGTGACCCCTTTGAACTATAAAAGGAGGCCCATGCACAACGTAGAGGGGGGTTCGATCCCAGAAACTCGATCACTTCCACGCTCGGTGTAGCTGGTACTGTAGATCTTCAAGCTCCCGAGCTCAAGAACTCAATACAACCAAAAGCAGGAGTAGGGTTTTACGCGTCCGCGCGGCCCGAACCTGGGTAAACTGCCCGCGTGTGCTCCTCGATCTGCTCTCCGTGCTTCCTCCGCTCCCTCACCACAACGTAGAAGGGGCTCCGGTCCCATAGGTGTTCGTGAGCGGTCAGTTTCCCCGACAGTAAGTTAGTCCAAATATGATCAAAAGTGTATGGAAGTGTATGAATATCATAGCAATATCACCCAAAAGTGGCATGGAGCAAGCAGAAATTATAGATACGTTTTGGACGTATCACCCGACTGTGGCATGCCTGTTATTTATTATTCTTATAAGCCCTTTATGTGGTGTCGCTCAGACGCCCGACTGTGGCATGAAAGTTATATATTTATTATTCTATTACTCTCTGATTGCATATGCCCCTTTATTCGAACGACCTGCTCACGTTAAGGACTGTCATATCATTACCTTCGTAGCAATCATCATTTAATCTTGAGCATGTGCCTCACCCATGTTCATAATGTTTGCGAGTACATTCAAAGTACTCACTAACTTGTCCCTGGCTATTGTCTTGTCCAGATTCCTTGCGTGGGAAGGAGCTAAGCGATGACAGCCCCGGAATCTACATATATGGAGATAGCAGCTTCGCGAAGATAGGAATTAACCTGGTCAGCTGTTCCTGTGGGAAATGGAGCCCCATAGTCACCGATGAACCACAAACCGCTTCCGCCGTCAGCCACTAGAAACCCTATGTTGTACTCATAGGCCAGAATGGTCTTGTACTACATATCTGTATTTTGCTTGAAATTTCTGTAACAAGTTGGTGCCTCACCAGCTAACAGTAATCCTGGGGCTGGTGAGCACCAGGTCCGCTTTTGGGAAATTAATATCCCGAAAATCCGGTCCTGACACTCTCACTCGGGGGCTTAGCTGCGGTCCTCCGAGCTACGTCGCAAGTATAATGTGGCTCTGTCTTCCGAGCTCCGCCAAAAATACAACATAGCTTGGAATCGCCTAAGTTGCAAACATCCACTCCAAGTGAAGAGCAACCCTCTCACTCGGGGGCTTAGCTGCGGTCCTCCGAGCTACGTCGCAAGTATAATGTGGCTCTATCTTCCGAGCTCTGCCACAAATACAACGTAGCTTGGAATCGCCTAAGTTACAAACATCCACTCCGAGTGAAGAGCAACCCTCTCACTCAGGGGCTTAGCTGCGACCCCGTGACTCGCCTAAGTTTCAAACACTTACTCCAAGTGAAGAGCAACCCTCTCACTCGGGGG
>LR738715.1:827937534-828065742 GCA_902687465.1 Secale cereale | reverse complement strand
TGGAGCCCTGGTGCCCCCCCCCCCCGGCTGTCCTTCGGGCGCACGGTAGTTTCTGGAACGCTGATTTTTTATATATTTTTTCTGGATTTTTCCTGGCAGTTCTCGTAATGTGAAAACCTGAAATACAAAAACAGCCGAAAACATAAACTGGCACTGGGGTGCACTGAGTTAATAGGTTAGTCCAAATATGATCAAAAGTGTATGGAGGTGTATAAATATCATAGCAATATCACCCAAAAGAGGCATGGAGCAAGCAGAAATTATAGATACGTTTTGGACGTATCAACATCCCCAAGCTTAATTCCTGCTCGTCCTCGAGTAGGTAAATGATAACAAGAATAATTTCTGTGGTGACATGCTATTAACCATATAGGACTTTTTCATAGTCATATGACAAAAGCTTACTGAGATAATGAATCTGTAGTAATTGAGTTGCCTCATGAGAAAATCACAAAGAACTGAAAGTTTTACAACATGACATTGAAACATCAAATAGATTTGTAATGAACATGGTGTGCAAATATGATAAAGTGATATCTAGCTTGCCCCCATTAGTGATGCAAAACATAAATGCAGGGGCACCTTCAAGGTTTAAGTGATGACTAGATACAATGATTTCAAAATAAACGATATCACAATCATGCAAAAGACAATGCTACTTTGGGACAATGCACATTACACTCAGAATGACAATCATGCTCTCAGTAGTTGGTGCTTTGAAGAAAGAAGGTGGAGACCCAACATAAAAGTAAAAGAATGGCCCTTCGCAGAGGGAAGCAGGGATTACTCATGTGCTAGAGCTTTTTATTTTGAAAACATAGAAACAATTTTGTCAACGGTAGTAGTACTTCATATGTGTTATGCATAAGACATCCTATAAGTTGCAAGCCTCATGCATCGAATACCAATAGTGTTCGCACCTTGTCCTAATTAGCTCGGATTTCCATGGATTGTCATTGCATTACATATGTTTCAACCAAGTGTCACAAAGGGGTACCTCTATGTCACCTGTACAAAGGTCCAAGGAGATAGATCGCATTTGATTTCTCGTTTTTGATAGATCTCAACTTGAGGACATCCATACCGGGACAACATAGAAAATAGATAATGGACTCCTCTTTAATGCTTAAGCATATTCTCATAAGAGATTGAGTATTAATGTCCAAGCTAAAACTTCCACCATGATACATGGCTTTGGTTGGCGGCCCAATGTTCTTCTCTAACAATATGCATACTCAAACCATTCAACCCATGGCAAATCACCCTTACTTCAGACAAGACGAACATGCATAGCAACTCACATGATATTCAACAAAAGTGTAACAGTTGATGGCGTCCCCAGAAACATGGATACCGCTCAGCAAGCAACTTATAAGAAATAAGATACATAAGCGACATATTCTTTACCACAATAGTTTTTAAGCTACTTTCCCATGAGCTATGTATTGCAAAGACAAGGAATTATTTTGAAGGTTTTAAAGGTAGCACATGTAAATTTACTTGGAGTGGCGGTGAAATACCACATATAGGTAGGTATGGTGGACTCATATGGCTTAACTGGTTTAAAGGATTTGGATGCACAAGCAGTCAGTCCGCCTAGTACAGGTGGAGGTTAGCAAAAGACTAGGAGCGACCAACTAAGAGAGCAATGACGGTCATAATCATGCAGAGCGACAAAGCAACATTGAATCAGGCATGGAAGTTATATCGCTACTCAGAAACAAAAGATCATCAAGGCTTGACAGACTTTCTTTACAGTCTTAAATATGCGTGAGCATACGCCAAGTCAATCAAAATAAATTCTTGAAGGAAGATATTACTAAACCATACCACATCATAGGCAAACAAATCATGTTGGTACTTCAATAACACATTGGGAATCCCCCAGCTATTTGAGACTAACCATAAGAAAACCTGAACTACTAAGCGCCATTATGCACGTAGCATCTTTATCATAGACATATTAACCAATGCAACGGAAGCAAACTCTCTTAATGAGATAAGTATGATAATTAAAGAGAGTTCAAGCAACCAACTAAATACAAGTTCTTTAAAAAGATAAGCCTGAATACTAAGAGCAGAACATGATAGTAGCTATTAAAAGACAAAGAACACACACAGCAAAGATAGACATGAAAATTCTATGTTATGTTCTAGGTAGAAGTGGAGCGTGTTTCTCTCCCACATAAAGAACGCTGAGTTCCGACTCGTTATGGAAAACTAAAAAGGAAACTAAAAGCAAGACGCTCCAAGCATAGCACATAACACATGAAGTGATTAAAATATAGTGGAACGAAAGACGAACTGATAATGTTGATGGAGAAGGGGATGCACGGGGGCATCCCCAAACTTAGACTCTTGAGTCTCCTTGAATATTTCTTGGGGGTGCACGGGGGCATCCCCAAGCTTGAGCGCTTGACACTCCTGAATCTTTTTATCATCTTCCCTCGCACACTTGAAAACCCCCTTCATACATAACTCATCATAATCTGATTAGCGAGGTTAGTACCCATAATAAAATAATTGTACCATGCTGGAAATAAAGATATTCTTGAAGGTCTACTGTTTCTCAAGATTGCCAAAAGGTTTTTGCAAAGAAAAAGCAAGCTCTTGGTTTGCAAAATGAAGGAAAGGCAAAACAGGACAGAATCTGTGAAAAACAGAACAGCAGGTAGTAATTGATTTGTTCGGGGTACTTCTGCAACTCAAATAAAAAAACTCCTAACAGACGCACGAAATACAATTATATAGAGAACGCTGTCGAAAAAATACAGACCAAAAAGATGATCTGGTGATTTTATACGAATATTTCTATCCAAGGACAGAATCTGTTTCCTGGACAGCACCTCACAACTTTTGAACTTTCTAGCAATCAGAGGCTATACATGGCACAAAATTGAAAAGCAAAGATACAATGATGATGCTACTGTAGTAAACAACATCAAGACACAACAAAAGCAAAATAAATTTTTTATTCATGTGGGCTGCCTCCCAAAAGCGCTTTCTTTTATGCCTTTAAGCTAGGCATAATGCAAAGAGGAATCAATAACCATCGTAATAATTGGAACTATAAATTGCTTCAAATGGTTCCTCGACAAGTTCATTCTTGTTCCTTCTAGGAAAGGGGTACACGCCTTTTGCCTTCCCGCGTAAGCAGATTTGTCCCTTACCTATATCGATGAAGCCTTTAACTGCTCGGAGGAAGTCCCTTCCAAGCACTATATTTCCTTGGTTTGGCTCCATGATGAAGAAATCAATCATTGCAATCCCTTTAAGGAATTTAACTGGCACGTCTTTTATTCTTCCATGGATTTCAGAAATATCTCCATTAGTGTGTTCATGATAAGATGGTAATCTATCAATGTTAAATTTTAAAGAATCATGAACAATTTTTGGCATAGTAGAAACCATAGATCCAATATCACAATAAGCAAGGAAGTCTTGATTAGAGATACTAATCCTAACAAAAGGCTCCCAATCATTGTCTATTTCCAAAATGGCTCTCTTATTGGGTTTGGGTTTCTCTACCTTCATTAAGTCTAGAGCATCCATTCTCTTTTCAATAGTCACAAGTCTATCTATGATAGTATCAAAATTATGATCATAAACAAAGTAACTAGATAGACCATGTATAATTTCAAGAGCTCTAGCTTCATCACATTCTAGGAAATCTCCCTCAGCTATAATGTCAAGAGAGTGTTTACACCATTTAAAAAGACCATGGTAAAAATTCCTAAGCACAATTTTTATAGGTATCCAAGGCATAATTCTCCTATGTGCATCAGAAATTCTGTCCCATGCCTTCTTCATATTTTCTCGATCCCTTTGATGGAAATCTAGAACTTCTGATTCCCTCAAAGCACCAAATCCTAACATGTTTGGCTAAACAGAAAGGACTACTAACAGAAAGGTAAATAATTTTTTTGTGATTTTTGATAAAAGATACTAAAGCAAAAACTGAAAGGTAAACTAACAAGACTAAAAAGCTAAGGTAAAAGATAGCATGCAACTCCCCTATCCTGAAGAGTGGAGTCCCCGGCAACGGCGCCAGAAAAAATCTTGCTAGGCTTCTCGCCCCTCGTTGGTTACCCCAAGTGGAAGGTGTGAGATGTAGTGTTGCGGAAGTTTTTCCCTTGGCAAAGATACCAAGGATCGAATCCCCAGAGACTCCTAGGTTCAACAAGAAGGTGTCAACTGCTAACGGCGCCAGATATTAGCAATCAATGTGGACCTGCACATAGATACAAATAACTTTGCTCCCAACGAGTACAGAGAGGTTGTCAATCCCTCCGGCCTTGTCGTTTACAAAGGATTAAACGCAAATGGTAGTAGTGATAGATAATGTTTGCAATAGTAAATAAAAGAGAAAAGTAAATAGCGGATGTGATCAATGATGGTAATATGGACCGGAATCTCATGATGTTCACTAGTGATGTCTCTCTCCCAAAAGACGATAAAACAGCTATGTGAGGTAAACGAATTACAGCTGGGCAATTGACAGGACCATGTGCGCAAACCAATGCTGACTACATTGCAAGAAAGGTTGAGGTTCAAAGCATGGGCGGTACGCCAAAGTAAGTAGACCGAAATCCATCAATATCTACTACTAATCATCCACCTTGAGATATCTATCCAGAACATCTCGCTGGTATTAAGTTGCGAGCCCCACCCATAGTGTAAACTCAAAGCAACAGACAACTGCATTAAAAGAACTTTGCGTAAAGTAAACAATCCTTGCACCCGCGGGCACAAGCACCGTTGTTTTCCCCCTTGTGGCAACAACACATCCCCTAGACTCATGTTTCTGTCACTCAAACTAGTCATCGAGGGGCATGGACCCACAATCGAGCATAACGTTCCCTCTTGGAGTCACTACCTATTACTTGGCCAAAGCAATAAATAACAACGGAGAACATGCAAGAATTACTTATGAACATAAATATAAAAGAGGTAGATCGAATATATTACTCAAGCACAAGCTGAACATAATCTCATAATCCATCGGATCCCAGCAAACTCATCATAGCAATAGCATAAGGATTACATATGTGCCTCGATCATGTAGGGCAGCTCACGAGGACTAATTAGTGAAGCACAAGAACGGGAGGAGAACATCACATAGCTACTGGTCATGGACTCATGGTCCAAGGGAGACTACTCACAACTCATCCGGGAGGTGTCCATGGTGGTGGAGAGGCTCTCGGTGGTGATCCTCCCCTCCGGCAGGGTGCCGGGAAGAGTTCTCCTGGTGCTCCCGATCTTGGAAGCGGCGGCGGCGGCGGAACAGAGATGAGATCGCGAAAAAGAGTTCCTGTTTCGAGGGTTTCTTGAGATGCTTTAAATATATGCCAAAGGGGGGCATCGGAGGAGCCTCGGGGGGCCCAGGCGCCCCCCCGGCGCGGCCCAGGGGGGGGGGCGCCGCCAGGGCGCCTGGAGACCTGGTGCCCCCCCCCGGCTGTCCTTCGGGCGCACGGTAGTTTCTGGAACGCTGATTTTTTATATAATTTTTCTGGATTTTTCCTGGCAGTTCTCGTAATGTGAAAACGTGAAATACAAAAACAGCCGAAAACAGAAACTAGCACTGGGGTGCACTGAGTTAATAGGTTAGTCCAAATATGATCAAAAGTGTATGGAAGTGTATAAATATCATAGCAATATCACCCAAAAGAGGCATGGAGCAAGCAGAAATTATAGATACGTTTTGGACGTATCAATGTGAGACCATCTTCCTCTTTTGTCTTCTCCACAACCACCACTCTATTCCACCTATAGTGTTATATCCATGGCTCACGCTCATGTATTGCGTGAAAGTTGAAAAAGTTTGAATATATTTAAGTATGAAACAATTGCTTGGCTGAAACCGGCGTTGTTCATGATTTGAGTATTTTGTGTGACGAAGATGGAGCATAGCCAAACTATATGATTTTGTAGGGATGAACTTTCTTTGGCCATGTTATTTTGAGAAGACATAATTGCTTTGTTAGTATGCTTGAAGTATTATTATTCTTATGTCAATAGTAAACTTTTGTCTTGAATCTTTCGGATCTAAACATTCATGCCACAATAAAGAAAATTACATTGAGAATTATGTTGGGTCGCATTCCACATCAAAAAATCTATTTTTATCATTTACCTACTCGAGGACGAGCAGGAATTAAGCTTGGGGATGCTTGATACGTCTCCAACGTATCTATAATTTTTGATTGTTCCATGCTATTATATATTCTGTTTTGGATGTTTAATGGGCTTTATTATACACTTTTATATTATTATTGGGACTAACCTACTAACCCAAGGCCCAGTGCAAATTGCTGATTTTTTTTGCCTATTTTAGTGTTTCGCAGAAAAGGAATATCAAACAGAGTCCAAATGGAATGAAACCTTCGGGGGGATCATTTTTGGAACAAATACAACTCAGAAGACTTGGAGTACACGCCAGGGAAGCCACGGGGTGGCCACGAGTCAGGGGGGCGCGCCCCCACCCTTGTGGGCCCCCCGTAGCTCCACCAACATGCTCCTGCCTCCTATATATATATATATATATCCATGTACCATGTAAACATCCGAGAGCGCCACGAAACCCTAATTCCACCGCCGCAACCTTCTGTACCCGTGAGATTCCATCTTGGAGCCTGTTCCGGAGCTCCATCGGAGGGGGAATCGATCATGGAGGGCTTCTACATCAACACCATAGCTCCTCCGATGAGTTGTGAGTAGTTTACCACAGACCTTCAGGTCCATAGTTATTAGCTAGATGGCTTCTTCTCTCTCTTTGGATCTCAATACAAAGTTCTCTTTGATCTTCTTGGAGATCTATTTGATGTAATTCTTTGTGCGGTGTGTTTGTCGAGATCCGATGAATTGTGGGTTTATGATCAAGATTATCTATGCAAGTCTCCTCGAATTATCAGTTTGGTTTGGCCTACTAGATTGAAATTTCTGGCAATGGGAGAAGTGCTTAGCTTTGGGTTCAATCTTGTGGTGTCCTTTCCCAGTGACAGCAGGGGCAGCAAGGCACGTATTGTATTGTTGCCATCGAGGATAAAAAGATGGGGTTTATATCATATTGCATGAGTTTATCCTTCTACATCATGTCATCTTTCCTAAAGCCTTACTGTGTTCTTATGAACTTAATACTCTAGATGGATGCTGGATAGCGGTCGATGTGTGGAGTAATAGTAGTAGATGCATAATCGTTTTGGTCTACTTGTCACGGACATGATGCCTATATACAATGATCATGCCTAGATATTCTCATAACTATGCGCTTTTCTATCAATTGCTTGACAGTAATTTGTTCACCCACCGTACAAATCTGCTATCTTGAGAGAAGCCACTAGTGAAACCAATGGCCCCCGGGTCTATCTTCCATCATATCAATCTTCCATCAACTATTTATCTTTACATTAATTTTATTTTGCAATCTTTACTTTTAATCCATATACCAAAAATACCACAAATATTTATCTTATTATCTCTATCAGATCTCACTTTTGCAAGTGGGCGAGAAGGGATTGACAACCCCTTTATCGCGTTGGTTGCAAGGTTCTTATTTGTTTGTGTAGGTACGAGGGACTCGCGTGTAGTCTCCTACTGGATTGATACCTTGGTTCTCAAAAACTGAGGGAAATACTTACGGTACTGTGCTGCATTACCCTTTCCTCTTCAAGGGAAAACAATGCAAGCTCAAGAGGTAGCAGCATGACAGATGCATTAAAAATGCAAATGATACACATGGATCTAAAGATTGTCATATTCAATAGGACGGAGTCTATACCACAAGCAAAGCATGGAATGACACCAGATTGCCATTGGTGTAAAAGTTAAAAGTGCTAATTGGATTATTGACTCTACGACAAGTGGGGAGACACCTGGAAATATGCCCTGTAGGCAATAATATTGTATTTTAATATTTCCATATTCATATTTAAGTGTTTATATTTCATCTATAACTCCTATGATCCTGGAATATGCGATTCAGTGGAAAACTCATATGCACGTGTGAAATGATAAACAAATAAAATAAAGGTTCCTAGTCTTGCCTCTAAGACTCGCCAAAATGTTGCTGGTGATCACGTTTTGTGGATCTTAGGATATCATTAAGTGTAATGATAGTCCTTAAACAAGAGGGATTATGACGTTGGAAGAACGATCATATTGAATCGACCCAATCTTGTTTGTTAGGAGCTGAGTTAATATCATATGTATTCAATTGTAATAACACAGAGTGTTAACGTGTGACTTTGCTCCGTAGACCATGAGAGTAACGTAGGCACTTCCTACCATACTGTGGGCTTTGGGGTTTCTCAAACGTCACTTGTAACATGGTGATCATAACGGCAACTTACAGGTTCATCGGAAAGTTTGACAAGGGACTTCATAGCTCAAGAGTGGGATTTTCTCCTCGTACAATGGAGATATATTCTTAGGGCCCTCAAAGTGTGATGACATCAATCATTGTCTATCCAGACACAGGTGACTTTTTCATGGGGATGCTGGAACACGATAACGAGAAAGAAGAACAAAACTGGTAATGAGGATATCAGTATAGTGAACATGTGATGATTCGGGAGGATACCGACACATCCCGGATTTTGTGAAGTATATCAGAGCAACGGGAACATCACATGATAACTAGAGGTTCGCTCTAATATCATTCATGTGCTCATAGGGACCGATATGGACGACGTCCACGGTTCCGCTGTCGGTCACTGAATGAAGGAGTTTCATCCATATATATAGGTTACCGAACCTACGGGGTCACAAGCTTAAGGCAATCAAGATCTGGTGAGTGTTAGTAGGACTGGTATGATGAGAATATATTTGTGGAATTATTTCATTATTATTTAGATTAATTCCAAGAAGATCTGGAAGCGTTTGGGTGTCACTTGAAGGGTTTTGGTGAATATCTGGTAATACCACGTATTACCGATAAATAATACATAGGTGAAAATGTTGCGGAGGATGTTAAATTATTTATATAACGGTCTGAAATTATTTAGAACAAATTTATATTTAATTTAATATCAACGGGCCTTAAAAGGCCAAGAGGTGGACGGCAACTTGGGCCACAAGGGCCGAAGTGGGGGAGGCGCCCCTTCCCTCTGGAAGGCGGCCAAATTGGAGAGGGGAGAGGATTTCTCCTCTCATCCCCTAGCCGGCGCACCAAGGGGAACTACTTCCCCCTTGGTGGCAACCGTCCCTCCCCCCTCTATCCTAGATATACTTGTGGATTGGTGCTCTTTTGCTACACATGGGCTCCTTTGCTTGTAACATGTTAGCTAGGTCTAATATGCCATGCGGTTTCAGTAACCCAAATATTAGGGGGGTTAGTAACTAGACTATGAGTTGATCAAGACAAACAACATAGGGTTTTCTACAAAAGCAAAAAATATATAATTTACCCTCGACTATGGGTGGATTCTTAGTAAAAGTAGGGGCCTTTTGCAAAAAGCGCGCTTGACAGGAAGAAACAGTCCACCCTTTATTTGTAGGTACAGATTTTTAGGGGTATTTGCAGGTATAAATATAGGGATAATTGATATTATGCCCCTAGTTGGGTCACACTCGACAGGTTTACCCGTACTTTTTAAAAATACTCGTTCCTGCCCAAACCACTTTGCTTCTCTTGTGTTTTTGCCCTTCCGTCTCAATTCCGTCTGGTCAAAGGCATTTGACTGATAGAGAAGCATTTTTCTGGACCATTTTTCCCCTCCTTACAACTCCAGTTAAAAATCAAAGAAAAAAACAATGTTACACTTACATGTGGGACCCAATTAAATGCAAAACAAAAAATCCTTCCCTCTCTCTTCCCTGTGGGACCCATGCCCCCATCCACCTTCCTATATTCTTCCTCCCCCAGCTCCGGCATTGCTTCCCCGCTCACCCCACTACCGGTCACCCGTGCCAGTGCCTCCTCGACCTCGAGCCCCGGGACAAGCAGCTGCTACCCATCTCCCTGCCACCAATCGCCGGTCCCTCCCAATCCTCCATCCCGGCCAAATCCGGTCCAGCCCGAGCCTCCTGCGGCCAGATCTGCCATCTCCGTCGCGCCCCCATGCCCCGCACCGATCCTGGACTCCCCTGCATTTGCATCGATCCACTGCCCCTTGCCCAAGGATCCACGATGCCCGTCCCTGAACCCACCATGTCTCGGTGGCTTCTACCATCCGTGTCGAATCTCGGGCACTCCAGCCAAAACTCACCGCCACCTACCTCCTGCATGCCTTGCGGCGGCAGTGCCTCTTTCCACACCCATCGCGGACATACACCGTGGCCTCGAGGTCCAGCGTGTGCTCATTGGAGGCGCCCGCTAGCGAGAGGTCGACTGCCCCCGCCATGCAGTCCATCAGCGCGCCGGTCAGCAGAGCTGGGCGGTGTTAGGGCTGGGAGAGGGAGGTGGTAGTGCTAGTTGGAGGGCCACGACACGTCATGTAACGCCGGTGGAGCGGGTGCGGTTACACCAGGATGGGGAAAGTAAGGTGTTTCGGGAGGGGGAGAGAGTGTATGTTTTTCTATTTATTTTTCTTTTGCAATTAGTTGGGTCCCACATGTAAGCTTCACATTGTTTTTTTTCTTTGATTCTTAACAGAAGTTTGAAGGAGGGGAAAAATGGTCCGGAAAAATGTCGCTCTAATGGTCAAACGCCTTTGACTGGACAGAAGGGCAAAAACACAAGAGAAGCAAAGTGGTCTGGACAGGAACGAGTATTTTCGAAAAGTAGAGGTAAACCTATTGAGTGTGACCCAGTTACGGGCATAATGTCAATCATCCCATAAATATAGTGCCAAATCAAGGCTTATGCATACAGGGCACACGCCCAACGCTAGGTGCCAAGTGAGACGCTAGCCCAATTTTTCTCCTTTTATTTTTCTTGTCTCCTTTTCCCTTCTTTGTGAACTTTATCAAATGTGTGAATTCTTTTTTCAAAATGTGAAATCCTTCAAGTGTGTGAACTTTACTAAAATCCATGAACATTTTTTGAATGGATGAACTTAATTTTCAAATTCATGATCCTTTTTTTCAAATTCATGTTGTTTTTTTGTTTTGGTGAACTGTTTTAAAATTCTTGAACTTTTTCTCGTAATTCGATATTTTTTCAAAATTTTAATCATTTCAATTTTGCTAACTTTTTGGAAATTTTTGTAGTTCTTTCGAATTGATGTACTTTTTTCATTTTTTTCAAAATTTTATACTTCTTAAATTTGGGAATATTTTTTTGGCATCAACGATTAACGATCAACCGGTCAAATATATGTCTATATCTACTAATAAAAGGGCTATTGCTTATTACCACCGTAATTTCGGTCCGTCTGGTCTGTCATAGGATTTCCGTCTATCTGTCCATGTACAAAAAGAATGATTTGTTTAGTGTTTGGTCGCTTCGGCGCTCGGTGTCGCCCGTATGGGCCTATGTCCGAACTGCCCAGCCGCAGCTAAGGTTTTTTTGTTCGTCCCTCATGGCCTCACGGTGGTAATGAAACAACCAAAAATAAACTCTAGTGGGAGTCGAACTCAAAACCTAAGAGTTAGCTTTAACTCCCTTAAACAACTAGGCTACTGTAAACTTGTGAGCACAAAAGGTTGTATAGTGTATATATATATATATATATTAAAGGAAGAGGTCACACAACGGCATTGGGCCTGCGCCTATGCTCAAGTGACTTGGCCAAATTCATCAATACGTGTAAACATCATCAACGGACAAAAATATAGATATTTCATACTGAATAGTCCCGCCTTCCTCCACAAAACTGGATCTTTCCAATTTATATATGTTGAATTTTGTTGTCTGTCATGAGCTAATTAAACGGGATCTCTAACATTCAAGCAAATCGTGGGTGTATGTGCGATGTCTGGTATTTAACCTTTTCATTGTGCATATTATGAAAGGAATGATTGTGGGCTTGAAAAAAGTGCATAATTAAAGAGTGAGAATTGCGGCTAAAGTAAAACTGATGAAAAATTGTGGGCTGAAAAAAAGCGCATTATTAAATATGAAAGGTTATGGTTGGAGTAAATTGAATGAAAAATTGTGGGCATCAAGAAACTGCAATGAATGGTTGTGGGCTAAAAAATGCATAATTAACAGTAAGAATTGTGGGATGGATCAATTAAAGATTATGGTTGGAGTAAATTGAGTTAAAAATGTGGGCATGAGGCGGACAATGCCTCAAATCTAAAACCCATCTCATGTGAGCAAAGAAGATAGAGGAAACAGAACTCCCCACCCCCCGTGAGACAGAGCAGCATGCAACCTATTGCTACCTCTTGAGCTTGCGTTGTATTCCCTCGAAGAGGAAAGGGAGATGCAGCACAGTAGCGTAAGTATTTCCCTCAGTTTTTGAGAACCAAGGTATCAATCCAGTAGGAGACCACGCGCCAGTCCCTCGCACCTGCACAAACAAATAAGAACTTCGCAGCCAACGCGATAAGGGGTTGTCAATCCCTTTACGGTCACTTACGATAGTGAGATCTGATAGAGATGATAATTATATTTTTGGTATTTTTGGTTTAATAAAACAGCAAATAAACAACGGTAAAAGAAATTAACGGGAAATTAATATGATAGAGATAGACCCGGGGGCCATAGTTTTCTCTAGTGGCTTCTCTCATGATAGCGATATTCTACGGCGGGTAAACAAATTACTGTTGAGCAATTGATAGAAAATCGAATAATTATGAGATTATCTAGGCATGATCATTGTATATAGGCATCACGTTCGAGACAAGTAGACCGACTCCTGCCTGCATCTACTACTATTACTCCACACATCGACCGCTGTCCAGCATGCATCTAGTGTATTGAGTTCATACGAACAGAGTAACGCCTTAAGCAAGATGACATGATGTAGAGGGATAAACTCAAGCAATATGATGAAAACCCCATCTTTTTATCCTCGATGGCAACAATACAATATGTTCCTTGCTGCCCCTACTGTCACTGGGAAAGGACACCGCAAGATTGAACCCAAAGCCAAGCAGTTCTCCCATTGCAAGAACTATAGATCTAGTAGGCCAAACCAAACCAATAATTCGAAGAGACTTGCAAGGATATTATGAGCACACATAAAAAGTTCAGAGAAGAACCAAATATCTTTCATAGATAACATTGATCATAAACTAACAATTAGTCGGATCTCGACAAACACACCGCAAAAAGAGATTACATCAAATAGATCTCCTCGAAGACCGAGGAGAACCTTGCATTGAGATCCAGAGAGAGAGAAGAAGCCATCTAGATACTAGCTATGGACCCGAAGGTCTGTGGTAAACTACTCACAACTCATGGTGAGGGCGATGATGATGATGATGATGAAGGCCTTCGTGATGGATCCCCCTCCCGGAACAGGCTCCAAGATGGGATCGCCACGGGAACAGCAGCTACGGTGGTGGAATTAGGGTTTTCTCTCTGCGTATGGTGTTTCTGGGGTACGTAGGCATATATAGAGGAAGAGGGGCACCAGGGGCCAGCGGGCCTGCCCTCGAGGCAGGGGGCGCGCCCTGGGAAGGGGAGGCGCGCCCCCACCCTCGAGGGTGGGTCCCCTGTCCTCTGGCTTGGCCCCGAAGTTTACCTCGTGTGATTTTCGCCAAAAATATCTCCTGCAAAGGTTTCATTCCGTTTGGACTCCGTTTGATATTCCTTTTCTGCAAAACCCTGAAATAGGCAAAAAAACAATCTGGACTGGGCCTTTGGGTTAGTAGGTTAGTCCCAAAAATGATATAAAAGTGAATGATAAAGCCCATTAAACATCTAAGACTTCATAAATAATAGCATGGAACAATCAAAAATTATAGATATGTTGGAGACGTATCTCCTATTTCATGTAAGTGGCACGTTTTTGTTGGTATCAAAAATTAAAAAATATACCTGCTTGATCTACATGCAACTTCGATCAAGCTTCGCTCTCTCAAACAGAAACATGACACTACAAGCCCGGCTCATGGTACTATCGTCAATTCTAGGAATATATATAAATAGAGAGTGGACACATGCATATTTTGTGCTCTAGCCTAGCTAGCTACTTGCATATTTGCATATATCCATCTAGCTAGGAAATAAGGTTCTGACATCCTGTCTAATGTATCGACTAATGGATCTCCACGTTCTCCCGTTTTTGATCCTTTGCATTTGCCAAACAATACATCATTTTTTCTTCAAGAGATTTACAAATTCGATTATTCTATTGTGCAAATTCGGTAAACCATGAAACAATCATATACGTCTTTGATATCATATATAAATGGATGATTCAAATCTGTACCAGCCTTGTATTGAGACAATAAATATATGGCCTAAGTAGCTAGCAACCCAAGGACAATCACTGCAGAAAAGGTAGCATTACAATAATTACCAATATTTTAATAAAGCCGATTAACTGAATACAACATTAGGAATATAACAATAGTATGAATGCCTGCAAAATCATAATAAGGATAAGTCAATCTTGTCAACATGCTGAAACCTCTAGTTACATCCCACAAGTTAAGCTATGTTGAACTAAAACGTTCAGGAAGAAAGAACTAGGAACACAGATACACCATTTCTTGTGGTGGGAAGCAGTACAAAAGTAAGATGCACCAAGGATTATGGATAGAAATCTAAGCCGATTGAAAACCATAACAGTGCAAATGGGCTAAAGATTTAAATGTGCCAGCATAGATCTGATACATAGAATGTAGGCTTACCAAGCTTAGTCAACCAATTGAGATCTAGATGGATCTTCAGATTTTAGACAACCTCGCCAAGGGGGCTTCGATTCAAACGAGAGGACGCGATAAGAGATCCATCCAATTCAAATGGTTGGTTGTGGCAGCAGTGGCTCGAGGGATTTTGCAAATTTTTAGGGTTATAAATAAAGGGAATTCGTCAATGACAGAAACCCTAGGTTATGAAGGGGATTGAGACATGGAGAAGAACTGAAAGTACGGACTACATGCTTATATTTTCCATATAATCTGATAATTAGCCTCAGCAACAAACATAATGTACTTAATATTGCGGTTTGACAATGATGGGATAGAATGGGTCTTTCTCCATCATCAACAACACTAGATCAAAACGTATTGGGGAGAATTATCACTCGCATGTGCGACGTTTTGGTGCGATGACGCAGGGGGTGATCTCTAGCACGACCTTGTGGACGTGCATCTTGATGTTGTATTTCTGGTCCAGGAGCTCGAAGACGCACACGTCCCACTTCTCCAGGTTGTTATGCATGGCCAGCACGCCCCACCCGGAGCTGAATGCCGCGCGGGGACTCTCCCCACCGGTGTACTCGTACCACACCTTCCACGGCTTCGCCTGTGGGTCCCACAGCGTCATATTTCGGCTCTCTTTGGGGAGATATGTTTTCACAAACATGTTTGGGATGATCTGAAGTTGCATTTCAATCACGATCAGTCAATGAGCAATAAATTTTTTAATATGTGTATCAAAAGGAGAAATATAATTGATCAATTAATTACCATGAAGTATGAGGCATAGACATCGTTGTGCTTCATTGCCTTGACGGTGAAGGGCCTATCAGATTTGAACCTCTCTGCCCTCTCCATGGTGCATTCCTTCTCCCTTTGAGTTACTGGACGCCTCTGTGACTTTAACCCCGGCCTTCTCATAACCTTGATGAGAACTAGTATAAAAAGATGCAGACTATCAGGATAGTTCACTTCAAGTTTGTTCTAATTAGTACTAGCAGTATAATGAAAAGGGCGCACTTACAGGAAGGAAGGAAGGTAGGAAGGAAGTAAGGAAGAAATAGATTTACCTCTGCCAGGTTGGTTTTCACCATTGCTCTTGTTGAACATCGGGAACTGATTCTGCTTACTAAGCCTTTTACCAAAAGATTTGTGCCACGTGGTTAAGTCTGTGCACACAGATTCTAGTGCGAACACACCTGCATGAACTATATGTGGGTAAAGTTCATTAGCTCCATGACAAGTGCATATAAATAGGAACCATTTTACAGTATAAGACCAGTGTTATGTAGCTAGCAGAGCATATGGATAGCTCGATGACAGAACATATAAGACATCTCAACCAGTACATGTGTGTGTGTAAAAAAAGTACTACTCATTTTGAAATTGATTCGTTACCTGCCAAATTGTCACTTGATGTTGTTTTTTCCGAAGCCGTTTTTAGGGGAACTTTTTTAGATGCTGAGGCAGCACCCATGGTGTAAACAATTAAAGGGGCAGCAGAGATTTTTCCCTCAACCTTGGAGTCCTTTGATGGATGACTGGCCACCTCTGCTTACAATGGATGTGCAAATAGGTTAGCTAGATAACAAGAGCCTATGAATCATGTGACGACATTTATACATCACAATATATAGTTAATTTGAAACCGATCCAACCAACGGTTATTCTGAATTACCTGTCGAATTTTCACTTGATGTTGCTGACTTGAAAGTGGAATCAGATGCATGCTGTATGTCCTCAGCCTTGGACATCATGGGTGGACGATGCTTGGATTCTTCTTATAGTTTGATGTGCACATAGACAAAAGTTAGCTCGATAACAAGAGTATATGAATCATTTTGCAAAATCAAGCCATATCATACGAATATATACCTAAAAAGTACTACACATACTAATTATTTTTAAATTGATCGATCGATCAGAGGGTTCTTCTTAATTACCAGCCAAACTGTCACTTGACGCAGCTCCTCCGGAAGCTGCATCACCAAATGGAGCTTCAGTGTTTTTTCCCTTCGCGGCCCTGAACTTCTTGGATCGGTCCACTTCTGCCATGATATCATCAACCTTCCTAAACCTAGCCCTCTTCCCGACTAGAAAACCATCGTCTGTCTTGCGTCCATCATCCTGCTGCTGTTGCGCTGGTTCAAGAGCATTGTCGCTGCACATGCGACGTTCACAGTCTTCCTCATTCCCCGAAGTTTCTGAAGATGAGTCTTCAACTTCCTCTGCCCCTTCATCTTCTAAAGAATCTTCTTCTTCTGAAGATTCATTTTGTGTTGCACCATCTACACTGGTACCAGTGTGAGTGTCTTCTTCTTGTGGGGCAGTGCCATCTGCATTGGTGCTCGTGAGCTCTTTGTCTTCCTCTCTGGCCACATCGATGTCCTTGTGTTGTGGCTGGGCGAGAGACGCGTACGGAGCCTCGCAGGACGATGGCAAGAAAACCGTCACTGAGAACTGTGACTTCCCGTCGTAACGGAATACCAGCAGGTAGCCATACCCGATGTGATGGTCGGAGAGGAACTCCTTCCATCCACGCGCAAAGCATAGCTCTCCAGAGATATTAGCCAGCTCTACGGGCCATTTATCCCCGCTTGGACCTCTCAGGGAAACCATTCCTTTACAATCTTCCAAGTATTTGTGGAACCCTACTGGAATGGTCTGGAACATAGGTAGTCATACAAATTAATTAGTAATGGCTAAACACATGTCGAGCACAACCCAAACATGCATATATGGCATTTAACCTATCCTTCATATAGTCCAATCTGAGCTATTAGCCACAGCTCATTTCGCATTATATTTTGTAGAAATATTACATATGTCTCTTTTATTTACAATATACTTTCTGTGTAAATACAAAAAATATCAACTTTCATGAAGTAGTTTATATTTTGGATATGTTTTCTATTTTATCCTTCTCAATGGTAGAAAAAATTATATAGTCCATGTTTGAAACATATCATTCAGAAATTGAACAAAGAACCAATTGGGTGAAATATATTATATATGTAAAATTTTAACTCTACCAAATTAGAGAGCACCATTTCCTAAAAGTGAACCGCAATGGAAAGGATAACCTTCACAACAATCATGCAAAAATATGGTAGGTAAAAATGGAAGAGCTGAAATGAGTTAGTCCCTTTCTTAGTTGTTATGAATCAAGAAAACATACCACGTGTTCCATAAATGAATTGGATATGAGCGCCCTAAAGAAGTGCGGGCAATTTTTTTTGTCATTCTGGTCCTTCGAATACTCTTCCTCTTTACCATTCGCCGTCCTTCCCTTCTGCTCATTTATCTCCTTTTGTTCCTCCTCTTTCTCTTTCTCAATTTCTCGCTGCCCCTGCTCTTCTTTCTCACTCTCCTTCTTTTTTTCCTTATGTAAGTTCTCTTTCTTCCCATTTTCCTTTCTTTTCCTCTGATCCTCCCTCTCCTCCTCATCATCATTCTGATCAACAACTCTCATTTTCTTCTCTTTCTCCTCCTTGTTCTTAGCCATCTTCCTCTTTGATGAATTTTGATTTTCCTCTGCTTTCTTATCACCTTCAGCTTCATTTTGCTTCATTTTCTCTTTCATGATAATATTGTCATCTTTCTCTTCTTTTACCTTGACCTTATTATCTACCAGGCCCTTGCAGTTATACCGTTTTTTATGACGTACCATGATTGGACCTTTACTGATCGCAGGTACTTCTCTCTCTGTAATACAATAGGAGATATATGGTAAATTAGCATAATACTTCTGCAGTGGTAACAATGGCATATAATACCACTCAACTTTCACTCGAGGGCTGAATCTACATATGAAACGTATTCCAAGTTTGGATTTTTGTTATGACTATTCATTGATTATTCCGAACTACTTAGTTATTTTCAAGAACACTCGTACAGAGTCCTTTTGTTATAGATTTAAAAACCAACATAAATGTAATTTCCATATAAGCTCTTCAGGGAATAAAATATAACACTATTTATCCCATGTTAATATTCAAATATTGAAAACACAAGTACACATCATACATGAATGCTCTGAATATATATAGAGTGGCCACATGCATAATATTTTGGCAAGGCACACTTGCACATTTGTATATATTAATCTAACTAGGCAATCCAGTTTTGATACCTTATCGGATTTATCCACTGATAGACCTCCATGTGATCTCCATGTTTATCCCTTTGGAGAATTTGCCAAACAAACATTATTTTGTCGTGATGAGATTTAAAAATTCGATGATTCCGTTATGAAAATTTAATAAGCCAAGAAACATGCACATATTGTGTGTATTACCATCCTTGTCTTGAGACAAGAAAGGTATGGCGTAACTTGGAACCCAACGGTTCTCACAACAGAAAAGGAATGTAGCATTATACTAATCTGAAATATTTTAATAAAACTAAATATAACTTTATGAATATCAAACAATATTTTTCCTACTGGGATTCTTTTTTCCATATGTATAGGGCATTAGATCATTCTTCCAACATGGACAAATTTCTAATGCGAGTATGACAACACCAACCAAATTGTTGAGTGTTTCACAAGAATCTATACCCCCCCCCTCAAAGTGAGAAGATGGATACTTCAATCTTATAAGGTAAACCTCTTGTTATATCGCACATGAATCTATGCTCAAGTAAAGCATTCAAAAACTATGAACATGGATACAACCGTCCTTGTGTTGGGAAGAACAAAAGCATGATGCACACTGGATTTATAGAATAATAAGGCAAGACATAATCATAACAATGAGCCAAAGATCTAACTGCGCTAAATGGACCAAATATACCTTAGGGCTTACCAAGCGTCGTGAATCAATTGAAATCTCGATGGATCTAAATATCAGACCTCTCCAAGGGGCATTAGACTCAACGTTGAACACGAGAGAAGAGACTGATTTGATTTAGATGAAGCAGAGGATGGTTGGTGGTGGCGGCGGCGGCGGCGGTGGCTCGATGGATATTGCGAGATTTTGGGGTTATAAAGGGGGGTTGGAAGGGGAAACCCTAGGTTTCGAGAGGGGTGGGACTTGGGAGAACAAAGGAATGTCTATGCTTAATTTTTCTAGGCCCATTATCATGAGTGGAAAAAATAAATCTCGATAGGCCCAATTCTAGGCCCACCAATTTCCTTCCACATGTTAATGGTAATACTTCTACCGAAGGTCTATTTTAGGCCCGTTTGTTGAGGATGTCCCATAGAGGGACAATCTATAGAATTTTTTATTCAAAATTAGAAGGCCAAATAAGTTGATTTACGTTCATCTAGTATGTATTTTTAGTTTTGACTATTGGTTGCTAAACGTACTTTTATTTTAAAAAGAAAGTTTATTTTTATGACATTGTACAAAATATGTTTGGATGAGGCTTTGTTCTCCAACGGAAACTACAGAGCATCGATCAAACGAATAGACGTTTTTTGTATTTACCCACCCGATTTTTTTATTCATGTGTAAACAAGGAGATCGATGAGAGTTTTTTTTTTCGTATAATCAATATCGTGACATTATGATACACTGTACAATACACTTGTCTGTGAAAGTGTTTTCCTGTATAGTGTTGCCGAATGTTACATTGGTAATGAATTATCTCTTTCAAAACATAATAAGACAAAATCTTATAAATAATGATGGCTTGCAGTACAGAACATTTAGTTGCAGCCTTTTCGAAGTAAGAGTATTTATCTCATAGGGGGTAAAGGAATTGTACTTTTGTCCCTTGTAGAGACTTACAGAAACGTGCCTACAAGTAAATGGTAAACTCAAAGCAAAGTGACGGCGGAAGTATAATGATTTTGAGTAGAGTGTGGATTAAAAGTAAATTATACAAAAAAAATGTAAATGAGCATAGCGGAACTATAATGATTTTGAGTAGAGTGTGGATTAAAAGTAAATTACACAAAAGAATGTAAATGAGCATAGTGGGACGAGTAAAGCATCGGATCTAGCATATGATTAAAGCATCGGGAGTCCGGAATTCCCATTGGTATGTGTCTATCGCAACATATTTCGTAGCATAGTCATAGCTAGATACTTGAGTCACACTTGATGTTTGTGATTGGGCGGCCCTGGGTATAGAATACATTCTACTCGAGGTAGACTCTGTACCACACATGCTACTACCATAGATTCCTCGCACTAGTTCTCACAACAGTAATTAAGGATTTAACCGTGGACACGGACCCCCCCCCCCCCACTAAGTGTTCTATGTTATTCCTCTATAAATTGCAAAGACATGGAATTGAGGATTTTATTGTCACCTCAAATTACCTCGACATTTTAATCTTTACAATGACAATTATATGCCTCGTGGCCTTACGGCGGAAATATTGAGTGGGGCCCCTTCACAACATTCACGAAGGCTATTAAACCAAACATTCAACTGAGAAAATCATCTCCTTATTAACATTCCATCTCCTATATATACCAAGGTTCATCCATATCCCTGGGAAGTAGGGGGTCTAGTCGCACATGGGAACGGCGAAAATCATATGAATTGTGGTGGTAAACATGAATGGGACAAACGAGTAATGCACATAGAAATCCACGAAAGGTTAGGTATTACAAGGAGATGGAGATGGATGATGGTGAACGTTGATGATGAAGTGGTTGATGCCGACGTCCTCTTGCATGTTGTGGTGATGATGGCGGTCTCCTCCTTACTAATCCCCCTCCGGATGTATTTCGAAGGCTAGGGTTCTTTGTTCTGGATTTGTTTTTGGTCGTGTCTCTGATCCCTCTACACAGGGGGTGAAGTACTTGACAAGGCGAAGGCGGCGGCAGGCAGTACGACCGCTCGTACGAGCGTGTAATGTCATGTTTTGCTCTGCAAGCTTCTGTATGCACCCTTTCTTCTCTCATATGTTTCACCTTTTTATGGTAATATTTTATCACATTAATTATCATGATTTTGTCACCATAAATTGGCATTATTTCCTTTCCCTCAAAATCCTTTCCATACATGACGACCTGGAAAAATCAGACAAAAAGAAGTGTGTGAAAGCCGTGAAATCAAAAAAATCCTATACTACAAAACAAAATGAGAGGTGCAAGTCATCACATAATTTGGACTCATCAACTCCCTCAACCTTAAGTCTTTCTTGTCACTGAGCAAGTACCGCAACTTCTAAGAAGAAGGCCATCAGGATTTTATGAGGTGATACATACCAAATGTATCTACTTTACCGACCACTTTTATGACGCCTTTGCCCTCTAACATGAATGATTGGGATAAAACTAACCCGGACCAACGTTGTTTTCAGCAGAATTAACCTTGATGTTATTTTTTTCCAAAAAATAAAGTTGTCCTAAATCGCTCAAAAATTAATTTATTTTTCAGGAGGAAAAAAGTCACAGAGCCCGAAGGGGACGCGTCAGGGGGCACCATGGAGGCACGTGCACCGGCCACACGCCTTGTGGGTGCATGATCCTGCAGCATGGGGTCCCAAAGCACCGCCTTATACTCTCCTTCATCAATGAGCTTGTGGATTACAGTCCTTGCTCTCGCCTTCCATTCTATGTCCATCCACTTCAAATATATACACGTATGATACACCTAGTACAGGAAAACATGGAGTTACATCACGGATTAATTGATGAACACATAAGATAGAAAACAGTTCTATTCTATGTCCATCCACTTCAAATATATACACGTATGATACACCTAGTACAAGAAAACATGGAGTTACATCACGGATTAATTGATGAACACATAAGATAGAAAACAGTTCTGTTTCATTTTGCAACTCTTTTGGGTAAACCAGAAACCTACGCCCGAAATCAAATCCGTCCGTTTAGACTCTACGGACTAGGCTACAGTGGTGCCTGGATGTCTCTGTTTTTTGTATGACACTGACCTGAGGACTTTTGCTTAGACATAGGAATACTACGGTTTAAAACAAGGACGATTTCATCGTCCTATTCACATGTAACATCGCAAATTTTCAAATTTGGAATGTTAATAGAATTGATTTAAGCTTGCTTGTGTTGCTTGATCTTTGCTCAATTTTAGTAGGATTTGAAACTTTTGGATTTTAAATGAATATTCAGATAAGTGGGAAAAAGGACTTTCCCAAATATTCATTTCGATTGTATATTGGATTTTGTCAATATTTTAAATATTCAAAGCAACCATGAGTGAAAATAATATGACTTCTTCAAAACAACATGTTAAATATGCATTGAATAATATTTTGATATTTATTTGCAATTGAAAAATATTTTATGGAGCGTTTATAAAGCCCCAAAAATTTATAATAATATTTTATGTATTTTACTTTATATTTGGGATGGAAAAATGTTCACTATTTTATAATATATATATATATATATATATATATATAATATTTTACTGTATGTTTTGGTTATTTTATAATTTTAGTTTGGTACTTTATTTAGCTAAATATATTTCCTGTAGTAGAGGTTTAAAAAACGTGCAATGTGCAGTGGGGCTGCACAGTGGCCCAGCCGGGGCTTCGCCCGTGCGCAGCGCACGCGTAGAAGCTAACAAGCCGGCCCATTTTGCTGCAGGACACGGCCCAGCACCACAACCCTCTTCCCTTGCTGATTTTCTTTCCTTTTTCGTTCTCTTTCGCTGACCAATGGGTCCCGCGTTGTCATCCCCTTCCTCAGTCATCTTGGACAGCATGTCCCGATCCAATATTCGCCCGAATCGCATCGGTCCTTGCCCCTTGCCACGCCTGACTGTATAGATCTAATTCCCGTCATGTCCTCGCTCGATTTTTCTGCAAAAACTCCATCTTCATGTGCCCTAGAGCTCTGCCCGATCTCGCTGGAGCTCTGTCGCCGCTGGAGCTCTCATCGGTTGATTCCATCGACACAGAAGGTTCCCACCGCCTCCCTTACCCTCGGTTGTCTTTGCCTTAACCTACTCTGTCCCCCTAACCATCTATCTCGCCCAGGGGAGCACCATGCCGAGCACTTGGACCTCTGCTGAAGCAGAGCACCGCCAGAGGACGTAATCGTCGGTGCCGAGGTCTCCATTGTGTTCACCGTGGAGCTCCTCGTCCACTCGTTGGTTTTCAGTCACCGGAGACCCACTGTGGCCGTTGCCCACGTCACAACCTGGCCGCTCGCGTCATCATCTTCCTCAAGTCCGACTCGTCCCAAGTAGGTTTGTTCGGTGAGCATCCCCGTCCATCCGATCTCCAAATGATCGATGAGATTAGATCGCCTATGTTTTTTCTTTGTTACCGAACTGTTTTCCTTTAAGTTGCGGTTGTCCTCGCTTAGAGCAAACAGCGGACACCCTATGGCCATTCACGTAGCGTCACGTGGCAACTCGCTACAGTAGCCGCAACAGCTTAAATCCCGTTAACAGATTTTTATCCAAATTTTGTTTGGCTATAACTTGAGACCCGTAACTCCAAATTCATCAATTATCTTTACCTAATAACTAGCACAAATGCCCGTGCGTTGCAACGGGAGACATTGTTACATGTCTCATGCCTCACTAAATTTCACCCGTCCTCGTCTCATCTTCCCAGTCCGCCACACACCCGTGTGTTGCAATGAGATAAAAATTACTCGTATTTCGATGTAATTTGTAAAAGAACATTGCAACAGGATAAAAATTCCTGAAACTCAATTGGTTTTACTATGGTTTTTTGAAACAATAGATATTGCCAAGCGATTTCGTTTTAAATATCCCAGTAGGTCATAGACATTTTTTTCTTATGATCTCCATACAATTCCATTTTAATTAGAGAGCTTTTCGATTGATTTAGACTGGTGTATGACTTCATATTTCCACTCCACATCCATCGGGTGTACCTTTCCAACCATAATTTTTAAGGCACTTTACATCAAGGTTCATATGCATAATAGTTGGCAACTTCTCTTCTTATCATGGTCGCATTTGTATTTTTACTCATGAAATACCATGCCTTTTTTATGCTTCCTTGCATGTGCACCTTAATCAAATTTAATATGTCGGTTGCTCTTCAAAGCCAACTTCACTATATATTTATTAATTGAAAATTGCTAAATTAATATTATTCAATTTCGTCTCCGCTCGTAGCCACAACTCGTGCTTCCTCAATCCATACACGGTGCCATGCTTGCCTTGTACATCACTTTGTACATGCATATATTATCTCATTCTTTCAAAATCTACAACATTAGATGATGCACATCGCCCTCGTGACTATTTTGTCTGTGTTGACTTACACATGTTTCTATAATGTATACCATGGAGCCCATGCGTATTAATAAATCTAAGAAACTGATAGTCTGATACATGTTAGTCACATTACTTTCACACTGGTCCTTCGTCACAATACAATAAATTCTATAGAGTGGAAATCAAATGATCTATTTTTTTAATTCCATATTAGTGTATTTTTATTTTAAAAATGAACTATTAATGTGTACATTAAATTTATTCTTGAAATTATGTTAGCTACGTATTCTACATAGAGTTTCCTATGCATAAAATGGCAATGCACTCTTTATCCACCAAGAGTCTTATCCATAACAAATATTGAAACTGTTGTTTTAAGGAAAACTATATGGAAATTCTTCATTGTATAAATTTTTGAAGACTTTTAATCCAAGTCTCCCTCACGTAATTAGATATCTCTATTCTTGATCCATAAACATCTTATACGTGTTTTCCATGTAGTCTATGGAACTGAGCTAATAATACGCGTAACCATATTACAACATTCGAGGTCCATTGAGGGCAGTGTTCTTCGGGACTCCAGTTCGGGACATGGGACATGATCCTGAGTCAAATCATCCGGGTGAACAAAGCTAACTTCAAATTACTAATTCATGCTGGAATTTAAAAGTAGAGTCCAGAAAAATAGCAATATCAAAGTATCTGGAATAACTATGGCAGCAAGTCAAACATCTGCGGTGCTTGGCTTGTTCGCCCGTCCACTGTAATTAAGGGCGTAATCCGTGGTTCCCTCCATCTCCGTCATGCTGTCTGTTCACCACAATCCTTCTCATCGGCCGTTCTGATTAGCACTCTTCAGCAGACAGTGGATAGAGCAAAGTTCATGTTTCAAGGCTTGAAGATTACTGTTAATCTCATTCGTTAGGCTGTCCCACTATGTATAAGGCAAAGAAAAAATTCACAAAAACGGTGAGAGGTAATAAATCAAGCAATTTAGCTAGCCCAACTTTCTGCAATTTAGGTCTTCACCAAATAGACTCCACGAGCATACTTTTCTTGTAGCATATATGCTACAGATATCTCTCCATAAAGGTTATTATAAGTGCACGATCTGAGGCCATGTTGGTGGGTGCTGTCACCCAGCTTTCACAACAAAAAATACGGAAATTAACTAAATATTGCTCGCCAGTGGCTGACCTGAAACATGAGAAAATCAAGTTGCCTAACCAAATGCACACGGTACATATCAGAAGAGATCACTAATCTGCTTAATTTAAGGTTCTTCTAATGAATTAATGCATAACATGTTGCAGACAAAGCCTGATCTTCATCTGATCAAGAACAAATAACCCATATGTGCCAAGCCAAGCTCTCTTCTTGCTCCGGCAACAATCACCTACAACAAAACCGGCTCCCTCCATCAGCATGCAAATACAAGCTTATAAAAAGATCCAGGAGCTTGCAAGAATGGACATATGGATTTTTTACATCAAGTGGCGCGCCATACATCAAATATTAACTGCACAAGATAGTACTACCTTCATCCCATAATATAAAAACGTTTTTTGAGTTATGATAGCTTGAAAAACGTTTTTATATTGTGGGACGGAGGGAGTATGAAGTACAGATTACATGAAGTTTACATAACATGGTAGCACACAAAAATTCAGAGTAAGCAAAATTTCAGGGAATTGGCAGCAGTTGGGATGTACGCATAAATTCAGAGAACGTGGTAGGGAAGTAGGCTGCAAACAGAATTGCGGAGAACATGGTTAAGTTAGTAATTCGAATCATCCAGCGGTTGGGCGGAGGAACTGAGGAGGCCGGGATGGGCCGGCGACTGGGCTCCTGTGGATAAGGGGCCGATGGACCAGCGGCTGGGGGCTGGACGGAGGAGCTCCAGTGGTGGAAGAGGATGACAGCCGACGGCTGGGCGGAGGAGCTCCGATGGTGGAAGAGGATGACGGCCGGCGGCTGGGTGGAAACATCTCGCGGCGGAGGCGTGCTTGTACAGGCGGCCGCACGGGGAGAAACGATGAGGGCGACCTCAATATCCCAAGCAGAGCCGGCTCAAACGTCTTACAATTCGAGAATGTACCTGCCGGCTCCCTCGATCTGCTGGCTTCTGCATCTCCCATCGACCCCTTCGCCCGCCACCGATGGCTACGGACAAAGTGAGCGTAGAACTCACGAGCGCGCTGCGGCCCCAGCCGATCTTCCTTCTGGAAGTTGGACTCCTGGCGCGCGGCTTCTACATGGCGCCGAGGGGTCTCCATACACACGCACACACGATGTCTCTCTCTCTCTCTTTCTTTCCTATACGGAGAGATGGCCACCGCCGACCTCCATGGAAGCCCCCCGGAGCCGCTCCTCGCCGCCGCCCCTGCGGAATCGCCAGATCTGCCTGACTCCTGCTCCATTCCCAGCGCTGGCAGTGCCTCCTCCCCTCGTCATCCCCGCGCGCGCGTCGACGCATCCGGCCCCGCCTCCGGTGACGACCACCTCCTCAGCGCCTTCCTCCTGCTCTTCTCGCCCGGGCAGTGTGCCGCCCGCGCTCGTCAAGTGGTCGCCACTGCGCGAGCACCGCCTTCACGCATAAGTAGCCGCGTGCCACTGCCCGCGCCCATCATATGTGCTCGTCCGGCGGGCGGTGCTGCCAGATCGGGGTGGAGGGAGGAGAAGAGGCTGGTGCTCCAGATCGGGGATGTGAGAAGTTGGGAGGTGGCGCGCCGGCGTCGTAGGATTGGTCGGGAGCGGTGCTATTGGCGGAGACAGCAGCGACTTGGGGGAGGTTGGCGTTAGCGGCGGTGCGGTGGCGAGCGGCGAGAGGTGCGGCGGCGGCGGCCGGCAATTCGCTTGGCCTTTTATGTACCTCAGCCTACATGGAACCTCTTATTCTCAACCCTTCAGCTTTGCTTTGAGATCCGTACTCTTTAATTAACTTACTACATCAAGATTTTTTTTTTGTTTCTCTCAAATGACACACCATATGAACTTCAAACTTTGCAGATCGAACAAACATTAGAACATCAATGTGTGAAAAAACTTTCAGATTTTTTGTCTGATATAAATATAAAAAATGACATTTTGTTTGACTAAAAATATTATTTTAAGTATTTAAAATGCTTGAAAAAATCTGAAAGTTTTTTCCCGCATTGATGTTCTAATGTTTGTTCGGTCTGCAAAGTTTGAAGTTCATATGTTGTCTCGTTTGAGAGAAACAAAAAAGACAAATGCATTCGCACGGATCGCGATGCAGAATTGGATGATGAAGATAAGGGGTACCACGTAGCCTGAGCTACAAAGAAACTTTGTGCCGAAAAAGTCGACCGGGGCGTGGGGACGGACGAGCGGATGGGTAGGCGTCCGACTCATGTTTTTTTTTCGAGGGGACTCGTGTTTTTTTATGTACCAGTAGCCTTGCCCGTGCACGCACGTCTCTACAACACATCTTATGATTCAATTGAATGGTACTTTTTAGTTTTTACATACACAATAAAGAGTATATGGTATAGATATATAGTGTGTCACTTACTCTTAGTTCACTTAATCTGCGACCACCAAAAACAAGGGAAACACCGCATCGCAGCCACAAACTCATGCCTGGCCATTACACCACCATAACCGCATCATGTTTAGGCTCCAATATTTTTATATTGAGAAGTCAAAAATTGTAATTCATTTGTTAAACTTTAAAGACGCTAGTAGACATGGTCGGGCGTTATTTTTTTTTCAGCGGGGAGGGATCATTGGAGTAACTTGAGTTTTTAATGGAAAGCAATGTGTAATACCAAGAAAACAATCCTTTACAATAAATATCAAGAGGACCTCATGCACAGGTTAAAATGCACTCATGTAATACAGCAGAACAAAAAGCTTTAGTACCAAGAGTTGCGTAATCATGAGCTACCACGTTCCTTGATTCAACAAAAAAAAAATATCTGAACACACTGGCTTATACTGTGTCATATTAAGTCCTGAAAAGTGTCATATTAAGTCCTGAAAAGTGCAGCTCGATAGATAAGCTTGTCCGTAAGCAAGGAAATCAGTTCCATAATCACTTCATTGCCGGACACCAAGACAACATTGTGCACGACATGAAGTATTTTGGCCATGGAGAAGCATGGTCAACTCCGCCGCCTCCTGCATGATTCTTTTTCCTTTTAAAAAACGTGCCTGAATGACTACAAAGAGACAATGATCGAGCTATTGTAGTATCATCGACCTCAACATCTACATTCAGTTTGGTCCAGACACGACAAGAATACGCATCAGTCGACTTGGCAATCGATGTGAAGATGAAACATAATATATCTGTAATCTGCATGAGTTAAAGAGATGATTGTACTGAAAACAAGCAAAGTCAATAGGCTAGAACAAACTTGTGGTGACTCGGAAAAATATGATAAAATTCAATACAAAACTCATAAATGGACGCTAATCATTACGAACAGAAAAGTACAAATAATAATATCACTCATAGATTGAAATCGAACTGAATAAATATTTGCTAATGTGACCGTTCTAATTGTCAGGAGAGATTGTCTGGTGTACTTTTATCTTCAAAAGAATCATTTTCATCATCTAGCATCTTAACCTTTGTAGATCAAGCACCCTGATTAGCTCATCTCGCATCAAACGGAATAAACCATTATCATCATCTAGCATCATAGCTGGTATTCCCAATATATATTTTCCAATTAACTCTAGCCTGGAAGCAATAAACCAACATCAGAATATCCCACTCTTACTAACCAGCATCAGAATATCATCCAAACCAACATCTTAACTTCTCGATGATGGAAATAGAAGAGAAACATGGACAAATGCAAGCATGAAGAAACTGGACTACGTAATAAAAACCTCCAGGTCAGGAGTTTTACCGTACTTACTCCAAATTAGAAACAGTTCAGAAGAGCACAACAAATAAGTTACTGAGTGTGATAATAATCAGTGTCCTTACTCAGTTTCCATTCAAAGTTGTGCACCGTTCAATGAATGTTGCTGCTCTCTTTAAGCAGCAAAAAATATGATGATGTTCTGCTAAAGGAGTGTATGGAAACCAAGAGCAAGATAGCCCTATATGATATATAAACTGAAGAGCGCAAAAGGGAAAAGTCAATTCTAGCTATCCATGATACATAACATACCTATTAGCACCTTTGAGTACCCATAGTTGCAAACATTCCCGCGAGATGTTGGACTCTTATCCAAGAGGGTGCTTTCCAGTTTAAGATCACAGTGACAGATTCCCGGCAATGCAAGCATCAGTTCATGGGCAATTGTTTTCTGCATTAGCTTCCTTCGACAATTTTCAAAAGAAAAGCGTACCAGGAAATGGCAATAGCAGCCTTCGAAAGCAATTGTTGAAAGAAGTACCTTGTTTGTTGCCAAGAAAAAAACATGGAAGTTAAATGACTACATCATTAGAGAATAAATAGAAGCACCTCTGATTAAATTTATTTTTTCCTTATTAATAATGTGAGTGTTGTACATCAGCTGAAAACACCAAGTAATAAACATATCGTAAAAATAAATTTTTAGCTGGTCGATCTGCATTAAGTCTGATGTACTACCTCTATTCCTAAATATAAGATATTCGGGCAGTTTAATTGTGGTAGTATGTCTCGCCGGAAAATAACTAAACTACTAAGTGGTTACTCTCGATTCAGCTCCAAAGTTCAGAGAAAAATATGTGATTGCAGTGAAATCTAGCCCAACATGAAACATTACCAGTACAAGATGTAACTCATGCAAAAATCAAGGTAATCCCTCGCTGTGTTGTAAGCTCAATCTGAAGTTTACATTGGTGCATGTCAGCCTTATCCAGCCAACAGCTCTCACGGAGGAACATAGTAGAGAAATGCAAGTTTAGAGATCTATCAGTAGAAAACAGAAAAGAAATCATATTAATAACTTCATTCAGCCCCAATCGGCAATTTACCAGGCAGACTTATCAAATAAAATTAGAAAGTAGGCACACCCAACAACAAAATGTTGAAAGATCCAACCTTTGATGTTGAAATCGTGGTAACTCATCTTCTAGTTATTCTAGAGGGTCAGATGAACACCGTGAGTCACAAAAACTTTGTGAGAACCCATCCACCTCCTCTCCGGCCGCTGCGGCTGCCGCAACAACGTGCCTAATGCACCTTAGCGCTCCTCATATTGCAGTGACGCCTGCCCAAGATTGGAGGACCACAAGAATTTCAATCAGAAATTGATAAGAATTTCCTCATAAATAGAGTGGGAAGAAACCATTAAAAATCCAATGATAGTGAATCCTAGAAATTACTCGACCCGCAGAACGCCAAGGCACCTTAATTAGCAGCAACTTCGTGGGTGCAGACGATGAGGAGCGGCGGGCGGCAGCGGCGTGCGTGCTGTCTGTTCGGCGGCGGCGTGCCTGGGGTAGCAGAGGAAGAAGGGCGAGGGCTGAGGCCTGCTCTCGCTTCGTTAGAAGAGGATCAGCGGGGGCGGCGGCCTACATGGGGCAGCAGCTGTGGGGCCGGAGATAGGTCCAGGGAGGTGCAAGGGAGGTTGCTATGGGGCGCCGAGGACCTTGTATGGCGGGGGTTGCCGGCGAGTCCGGGGGTGAGAGGCATCGGTGGGCTGTCGCCTGGGGAAGAACATGGAAGGGTCGGCGTTGTGGGCGCTGGGGGTAGTGGAGGTGAGGGTGCCGGCGATTGCGGGGATGGGATGCGGTGGTGGGAGGCATCGTGCAGGGGCGATTGGATCTGTAGGTGTGATCGCACAGAAGTTTTCATCTACGGCAGAGTTTTCGTCCGCCTATGGTAATCGCTAAGTGTACCCATGAGATCTCATTAGATTAATCTAGTCTGTTAGATTTGATTAATTTAGATAATCAGACGATGATAATTAATCATGTACACTAAACACGGTGGTTATAGAAAAGAAAATGTTCGCTTGTTTAATAGTAAGTATAGATACAAGAAAAGTTATTTTAACTATCCACAAAACGTTGTTTACCCAACTTACAAAAAAACGTTGTTTACCTAGTATCACGACTTGGCAGTATTTTAACCGTTGTGTGGCTTAGAGTCCTGCTCCGGTTCGGTTGCTTTCTAAAAAAGAGTCATCAGATTTGGTTTGACGAGATATAACCTATAAAGTGGCAGATTCGTTTTTTTTCTTTTAAATCCCTACCATTGATTTTTATGGTTAACATAAAATTAATGGATATAAAACTATGACGTACGGAGAACTATGAAAGCTTCCGTCCTGTCGGCCGAGTACTTTTCGGCGGTACGCAAACTATACATATAGAACCAGCCTAAGCTAGCTAAGCAGGCTGACTAGCAGGTGGATGCTTCTGTGGTGGCTAGCTACGAACTATGCAACGCCGATGGTTGATCGATTTGAACTAGCACAAGTCGCCGAGAACACACGTAGCGATTTTATGGCAAAACAGGGCCTTGTCGGTCCTGTTGATCTATTACTTTTGATCGGTCTGGGTTACAAAGATTACAGAGGTACATAGGATTATATAGTAGCTATCCTATTGATGATAGTCAGACTACAAGTCCTACTCGGTGATTGACTCCAAGCGCGTACCGGACAAGGACACCACACAATCCTGGTTAAATCCAACAATCACCCCCCTAAACACGATGTCCTCACTTTACAGCTTGAACACCGATCCTTCGCCGCATCTTCACGAACTTCTGTCGTCTCAAAGACCTGGTTAGGATATCTGCAAGCTGGTCATCGGTGCAAACGTAGTTGACGTCAATCTTGCTTACTTCCACGCACTCCCTTAGGTACCGATACCTCGTATCGATGTGCTTCCATCTTCCATGATGACACACTGGATTATTCCACGGAGAGATTGTAGACTTATCGTCAATGTTGAGCACCACTCGTTTTGGTTCCTTACATGTGAGGTCACCGAGTAGCCTTCCTAGGCACACGCCTTGACACACCGCGGTTGCAGCTGCAATATACTCCGCTTCATGAGATGATGATGCGACCACTTCCTGCTTTTGTGATAGCCAACTTACCATGCTTTCTCCCAAGAAATATGCCACACCCGAGGTACTTTTATGGTCGTCCACATCTCCTGGCATGTCACTATCACTATAGCCAAGTAGCTCCACCATCTCCTTCTTCTTCTCTCTCAAATAGACACAACCGAAGTTTGTTGTCCCTTTGATGTATCTGAGTATATTTTCCACAGCTGCCCAATGTTCCGTCGTGGGTGCTTCCATGAAGCGACTCACTATGCCAACGGAATAGGCCAAGTCCGGTCTTGTATTCGTGAGATACCTCAACTTCTGGACCACACTTCTATAATCCGTTGCATCAACCGCAGGTGCTTCACTCTTCTTGCTTAGTATGAGACGAGGCTTCATCGGGACATGACTTGGATTGCAATTTTTCATGCCACAGCTTTCAAGTACCTTCTTTGCATATGCCTCCTGGCATATTGTGATCCCCTCCGGCTTCTGATGTACCTCGATCCCAAGGTAATAACTCAAGAGCCCTAGATCAGTCATCTTGAATAGCTCCTTCATTTGTAGCTTGAAGTTTGCAATCACCTCTTCGTCTGCTCCCGTTATCAATAGATCATCCACATAGATGCCCACTAAGAGACGATCATTGCCTTTACCTCGCTTATACATTGCATGCTCTAGTGGGGCTTTCTCAAATCCAAAAGAAATCAATGTACGATCAAGCTTGATGCTCCATGCCTGAGGAGCTTGTCGTAGCCCGTACAACGCCTTGTGTAGTTTCAATACCTTATGTTCCTCTCCTTCTTCGATGTACCCTGGTGATTGCTTCACATACAACTCTCCTTCTAACTCGCCAGTCAAAAACGTAGAGTTCACATTCATATGATGTATCCTCCAAGATTCTTGAGCCGCGAGAGCTATAAGTAATCTCACCGAGTCCATCTTTGTAACTCGAGTGAACACTTCTTCGAATTCCACACCTTTCTCTTGCACGTATCCTTTAGCCACGAGCATTGCCTTATGCTTCACCAAGTTCCTTTCTGCATCCTTCTTGACTTTGTTCACCCACTTGAGTTCCATCGCATTATGTCCGTTGGGAAGATCCACGAGTTCCCATGTATTGTTGACTCGGATCGACCCCAACTCTTCATCCATAGCCCGACGCCAACACTCCTTCATAATTGCGTCTTCAAAAATTTTCGATTCCTCGATGTGCGAACATAGTTGCCCTTTACTCTTCATCTTCACCGAATTTATTCGAAACGCTTCCTCTGAAGAGATGTCCAACACACGTCGCATGCGTACTGGTGTATGTAGCTGCTCCGTCGTCTCATGTGCTGTCGAAGACGACGCCGCATATTCTGGAGTTGCCAAACCTCCTGTTGCTGGTGTTTTTGGACCAGTCGGTCCGCTTTCTGGGCGTTTCAGCCCATCACCTTTTTCATGATAGCCAAGATCGGGTTGCAGGCGGTGGAGGCCCCCAAGGTGCAGGCCAGGGATGCAAGCAGGCTCGCCATGCCGCCTAATCCGACAACCTTCACCTTCGCGGCCGCTGAGATATTCATGGTAAGACACGACTCCTTTCTCTTGCATTGCTGATTGTGAGGCTGCAGGGATTTAATGTCACGCGTAGCTCTCTCCCCGTACGGGATAATTGCCATCGTCTTTACGTCGGCAAGTCTGAGAATAAAAACTGGTTGACAAACAGGGCCTCCTCGTTGCAGAACCGTTCCTGGTGCCTTCTAAGCCTGCACAATTCATATAAATATGACCAACACTTTTCAGTCTCTGGATATATAGACGACCTCTTGCCATCGTTGCCAGAGGAAATTGGAACTTCAGTTGAGAGGATTCTGAGAGACTTATGTTTATCGACTAGATATATATGTGTGTGACATGAATCGTGCCTTACTGGCCCACCTCATTATTTTAGTATTAGGGTACGCTTCTCTAGCTATTTGATTTGCTATATATCTTTACCTTTATGCCTAGTAAATCATATGTTGGCCGAGCCACATGCTCTCATCAATCGCATGACATCCAACCATAACCGTACTCCCGTACAATTGGTACAAAACAAAACACCCTGAACTAGTAGTCTAAGCATCATATACTTAACAATCCTAACCATATATGCCATTAAAACATTCTACCGAAATTTGCAGGGGCGTGAGTGCGGGGCACTCATCTGTCAAGTCCTGCCGCCCGCTTGATTTGCCTCACAATTGGTGCTGTAATGGGATCACGCATGAGGACACAATAAGCTTTAAGTTTCAGCGGTGAAACTTACAGTTTTTGTACATAAAGCTGTTAAGTTTCAATCGGTTTCTGAGATATAATTTTAAGCTATTTTTCTGTCAGTCATACTAAGTTTGAATGTCATCAAAATAAGTTCAAAATGGATCTTATTTGAAATGGCTAGTCACGAGACACACAAATATGAAGATAGAACTTAATTTGAACTTTTCATTAAAAGATATAGAACTTCAAAATTCGGAAGCCAACATAAAAAGGTGGCACAAGAGACCTGAGTGATCCCACACTTGCGCGGGTGCCCTAAATCCTCATCAAAGATATGGTAAATCACTAGACGCTAAACAACCTACAGCTACAACGGGACTGTTTGTCAAACCACATAAGTTTGAACTTGAGGGAGAACTTGTCTGCCAAGCCAGCCACGTCAAGCCGGGGATATTAAGCCGAATACAATGGTCCAAGGATGGGGCTACCGTCCTCAGCTTCTAAGTCAGTTCAGGGGCTACTGACGGTGTCCTGGCACTAGTGCAAAAACGGGATATAGTCCCGGTTCGTAAGGCCCTTTAGAACCGACACTAAATGGCCCTTTAGTCCCGATTCAATACGAACCGCCACTAAAGGGCAACCACGTGGCACGAGCACACGATGGGGGCTGGGGATTTTAGTCCCGGTTGGTAACACCAACCGGGACTAAAAGGTTTCAGGGGTTTTGGGTTTATGATTTATTTTTCCTTTTAGTTTTATGTTATTCATTTATATATATATATATATATATATATATATATATATATATATATATATATATATATATATATATATATTTTACGCTACTACATATTGTACACGTTATGCATATATTTATAAATAGAATTTCTCGCATGACCATTCACATGCCTACACATATAGTAGATAATATCCATCATCTCAAATAATCCATATAATCAATATGCATCATCGAATATAATCTTGAATACATCGTCTCGAATATCTCGAATAAATCATTAGCTAATACAGATTGAATACTATCGAATAATCTAGTTCACTCACGGTTCCTGAGGCGCGGGCGGTGGACACCCAAAGAGAAGGAACCATCACAACATCATAGCTGGGGTGAGATCCCCGAAGAACCTGCCTGTTCTTGGAGAACCTGACGTCCAATGCAGCCATGTAGCGACAGACGTCATCGTCCTCCTCCCTGACACGGCGACGTACCACCTTCAGCGGGGCCGGCTGCCTCCGCACCAAAAGTGGCCCACGCGAACGCCACCAAAGGAGGTCCTGGTCGACGACGGGACCCGGGGCCGGGTTCCTCACCAAGCGCCCCTAAAGGTAGCACCTCCCAGTGCCAGCCCGATGGAGCCCAGTCCCGGATATGGCTCCTCTGAAGCATGACTTCGTCGCAAACTGGTCGACGGCGAGGATGCGGGCTGGGCATCGTTGGCGTCGATAACAAATTTATGCAAATGTAACAGGATTCAAAATCATAACGGATTGTGATTTCTTATATACGAGGAAACCTAATTTAGTCCCTGGCTATAGGAACAAGATTCAGAATCATAACGGATTCTCTTAACCTTTAAGGGATTTAACAAAATGGTGCCATTCTGGATGTGCAGAAAATGGTTCATATTTTTCCTGATCTCATCTACCCTTCTATATGTCGTGTTTTTTTAGGGGACTTGTGTTTTTTTATGTATACAAGAAAAGTTATTTTAAGTATCCACAAATCGTTGTTTACCCAACTTACAAAAAAATGTTGTTTACCCAGTATCACGACTTGGCAGTATTTTAACCGTTGTGTGGCTTAGAGTCCTACTCTGGTTCGGTTGCTTTCTAAAAAAGAGTCCTCGGATTTGGTTTGACGAGATATAACCTATAAAGTGGCAGATTCGTTTTTTTCTTTTAAATCCCAACCGTTGATTTTTATGGTTAATATAAAATTAACGGATAAAACTATGACGTATGGAGAACTATGAAAGCTTCCTTCCTTTATTATTAGGTAAAGATAAAGGGAGGAAGTTTTCATGGTTCTCCATCCGTCGCCTCTTTATGTCCATTATTTTAAAGATTGACGGTTCAGGTTTAAAAGTTCTCCCCATATGGTTTCCTCGCAAGAAAAAAAAACCTCATCCAAATCGATCCCACCGCGATCAAAGTCTCTCTGGCTCCTGAACACGCACCAGTTATAATTACCCTAAACCTAATCCACTTCCACAACCGATCTACCGCTGCCACGATCGTCGAAGCTCCTCATTTATCTCTACTTCGTCCTCCCATAGTCGTGCGTCTGCTCCTTGTCCCCAGTGGACATCTCCCGTCCCCCTTGTCCCCGGCGGTCAGCACAGTCGTTGCAGAATAGACGAGGATGAGGCGACAAGATAGTAAGCAGTAGTACGGCTCCGGCCCGACCAAGCCCCTATTATCGAGAGCTACGTCGGCTATGGCATTGCCCCTGCTGCAGCCACCGATCCTGCCTCCACACAATCTGCATGCGTCGTTCATGGCACGTGACTAGAATGACCTGACGAGAGTAGTGTGACATGGTCGTCCGTCTGAATTCTGAAAGTGCTGGCCAGGGATGGAGGACGCCGCCGCTTTGTTCTCAAATTTGTGCTGAACTGACGCTTGAGGCCTGCGACCAGATCACAGAAATCACATGGACACAGGCTCCAACCTTTCTCTCCTAATCTCCAGAGATGTCCTGGCAGTGTGGCATGGCGGGGAAGAAATAAGAAGAGAAGAGAGCAGCTCAACGGTGGAAGAAGGGAGCACAGGGTGGTAGAAGCATAGGTGTTGTTGTGCTACTGCATCGCATGAACCTGGCATGAAGAAGGGTGAATGAGGGAAAAGAAAGAGGGAAGGGGAACACCGGGTGCTGCAGTTGTGCTATTGTGTTCTCGGCAATGCTTGTTTTTTTAGGGGAACTCGGAGGTGGTCTACGTTTTGCATTAAAGATTAGGGATGCACAGAAAAAAGGAAGATCCCCAAGGCAACATCTACAACATTAGATCACTTATCTATACAGGAGGTGGTGCCACGCACAGACATCATCATACTGCTTAATGTCAGAATATATCAAGGAGACCACATTGTTAGTCATTAAAGATTGATTCTGGAAGGTGCGACGATTTTTTCGTTCGAAATATTCCAGGCAAAGAAGGCCGCCTTAGCCAACAATCACTAATCAATTTGGGGCGTACTGTGGCTGCAGGGTTTTGATTCGGTTGGGTGGGTTGCAGCTTGTGCCAAACATCAGCTGTAAACGAGCAGTGGCAGAACAGGTGGACTGCAGATTCAATTATTTGATCACAACCACGAGCTCTACATCCGTCAGCAGTTCGCAATCAGTTTTGGGGAAGGAGCCACGTGAAATTTTGTATATTTCCTTCTGTTTTGATGCGCTAGATTGCCTTCAGGTCCGGCCGCTCGATGGATCCAATAAACTGGGTATCGTACGCAGTGGCGGAAGAGTATGTATTCATTGCATTCCAATTCCAAGTGATTTCATCTAAATGGTTAGAGAGGTCGATCTGCTGAATTTTGTGCCACAAAGGAATAAAGGAGAGCGGATCTTCGGTGGTTGCAAGAAGTTCCAGGCCCTTCATCCAGCGCCCCTCTTGCATGGCTTCAGCTATAGAAGGGTTCATTAGTCGTGCAAGTTTAAATAGATTTGGGGCTGAGATTTTAGGAGCTTCGCCATTTAACCACCTGCTGGAGCAAAATTTAGCAGTGTCACCATTGCCGAGACTGATTGTTGTGGACGCATTGAACAAGTTGATGTCAGACTTTATGCAAGGGAGCTGGGATCCAACCCATGGTCTATTGGGAGACTTCCATGTGTGCCATGCAAATATGAGCCTTAATGTTGTACTGTAAGCTGTAATTTTTTTGATGCCAAGCCCTCCAAATCTTTTCGGGGAGCAAACCTATTGCCAGTTGACAGCACACTTGCTATATTCATCATGCACGATTCAAGTGTAACCTTCTATGTAGTCCTGATATTACAGATCAATTGGTTGCTAATTGTAGAGGATGTCAATATAGGTTTTCAATAGTGAACTGTTTGTTCAATTCATATATTGTTGATCTTTTTTAGTTATACATAGGAGAAAAGGATCATAATACATATAATTTTTTGTTTCCAACAACAGGGCAAGATGGGAACATCGGCCTGTGGCAGCACAAGCAGCGAGATGTGCCCTTCTCCCTCAGCATGCTTTGCGAGAGATTGTCTCTCCTGGATATGTACCACGGCTGGTCGATCTCTTCTGTTTATTCATGTACTGATGGACATTGGTACATATTCAACATCCTTGGAAAAAGATTCTGCTTTTAAGGTCAACATATGAATTTAAAAGTTCACTTTTTTGTATGCGTTTACTTTAAGATCAAAATACTCTAAATGTCTACAAGATTGTGCTATAATTTTTGACTGAGTACAATCCAAGAAGAAGGCTATCACCATTAAAGAATTATTCTAAGGTTTGTTTCTCCACTTTTTTTAGTCCTTCGTCATGTTTGTTTATTCCAAAATCAGTTTGTTGATCCGTCATCCGACGCTCATATGATGGGCCTCTCGATATTCCTGATAAAAAAAAGCTTCTGCCAGGATTTAAACCAGCAGCGTCAAGCCTCAAACCAGCCCGGCAAACCACCAGGCAATCCGTATGTTTTTTTTGAATAATAATCCGTATGTTCATGCCAAATACAAAAAACTGAACCCTATTAGTCTGTCTATAGTTCCTTTGAATTAGATACAAATGTAGCTCAAGACAAAGAAAATGTATTCCTTTTACTTAGGATACTGGCTTAGGGAGGCTAATCATATTTTGCTTGTCCCGTACTTCAAGCTTGCCATGGTTGATCGTGGATGCAAATATTGGCTTGATATTGTGGTCCTTCTTGATTGTGACAATGATATTGCATGCGGAAATATTAATTGCAAACACTCAATAAGGTGCATAAAAAAAGATGAGCTTGTGGTACTTCACATCATTTTCTGCATTTATACTGAAAGTTTGTGGCCCAAGATAATTGCGCCCAGATATTTAATCCTGATAGCTCATTTCATCTATTGATGTAGCTCTCTATCCTGAAGAACCATTCCTTCGACCGATGACCCTTATCACGGAGTCCAGATCCGTGACCCAACCAACCAAGCGGAAGTTTATTGTGATTCGATTAGTAGAAGTAAGCTAGAATGATAAGATCACAAGGAAACATGTTTTTTATGTCCTATGAAGGGATATGCATGGATGAAAGGCGAGCGAGGATACCCGACCGCCCTATTAGCTTCGGCGGCCACCATGGAAGTGGAGTTGACGATGCGGCTAAGGGCAACCCTCCTCCTCCTCCGGTGGCCAACCTCCCGTATCATGCAACCACAAGTGTCAGATCCTTTTGTTTTTAAGACTGGGTGTTGCTAATTGATCTGGTCATATGATCATTGTTTCTCCCGTTGCAACGCACGGGAACATTTTGCTAGTTTTCCCTATGTACTCATATTGACCAGGAGCATCTAGTAGAACAAAATTTTGATATTTTTGGACTGTTTAAATATGAATTTGATCAAATTTGATTTTAACCTTCCGGAGGCCATATCTTTTAAACTGTTGGTCCAATCTAATTGATTCTTTTTGCAATGTGATCCTATTAGCATGTAGATAATATATACCTACTGATATTGTAACATCCCAAATTTTCGAATTTGGAATGTTAATAGGATCATTCTTTTACATCATGTTTTATATTCTTATTTTGAATTTTCTGAATATTGGTAGTATTTTGGAGTTGTTGAAACTCAAAACTTTTATAGCTGTTATAATGCTCTTTGTATGCTTGCATTGCATAAAATATATCTTTGCGTATTTGGGTTTTAAAAATGTTCATAATGTCCAAAATATTGTTGCTTATCATTTTGTTATGTTTTGGTATTTTATTCATAATCTCAAAAAAAATTGTGTGTTATTTTGCTGTTTGAGTGGCCTATTGCATACAAATGATTTTACAAAATTGCATTATAGGTGGAACTAGTGTTCCTATACTTTATATTAGTAGTGTTAATGAGTTTACTGTATGTATAAATATTTTTTTTAGATTTAATTGTGTTGTTCTTATTTTAGGTTAGTTTTTCTGTTGTTTGTTTTTTTAAAGGGAAACACAGTGCAGCGCACTGTGCGCTACCGCAACCCACCACCCGTGGCCTAACCGGGGCTTCGCCAGCGCGCGCAGCGCCAGCCGCAAGCAGGCTTTCGGCCCATCCCCGCTCGAACACAGCCCGTACCGCAACCAGTTTTTTTCTTCTTCCACCTCTCTCTCCCGCTGACGCAAGGGGCCCAGTTGTCATCTCTCTCATCTCGCTCAGATTCCTGCACGCACACGAGTTCGTCTCCCAGTCGAAATCTTTGATCGATTCGATCGATTTTCTGCCCCTAGCCCAGTACCAACTCCATATAAATACTGCACGAGTCCTTCTCTGTCGATTTTTGCAAAAAAAAAGTCACCTACCGTGCCCTAGAACGAAGCCCCGATCTCGCCGAAGTTCCGCCGGCCGAAGCTTCCACCACCGTCGTTTCCGTCGCGCCAGTGGGTTCCCAGAACCTCTCCTCCCCTCCGTACTTTTCTCCTTGACCTCCTCTCTCTCCCTCACCTATTCTCTCTCGCAGGGAAGTGCTACACCGAGCAGTTCGGGCTTGAGCAGAAGCTCCACACCGCCGCCGCGACTCCAGCCGCACCTCATCGTTGCTAGAGTGGTCGTCCGACGCTTCCAAGATCTCCTAGTTTCTGTGCACATCGTCCCGCCCTCGCTGGTCTCAGGAAACCTCCCCACTAAGCACTCCGTCGAAGTCCGAGCTGCGCCGCCGCCGTCTCATTCAATTCCGGCCGGCCTACCCCTGTGTCTCTCCGGTGAGTCGCTGTTGTCCGTCCGATCCCCATCCAGCGACTGAGATTAGATCTTGCTTTGTTTGTTTTTTTCGAAACGGTAAGTGATACGTCCAAAACGTATCTATAATTTTTGCTTGGTCCATGCCTCTTTTGGGTGATATTGCTATGATATTTATACACTTCCATACACTTTTGATCATATTTGGACTAACCTATTAACTCAGTGCACCCAAGTGCCAGTTTCTGTTTTCGGCTGTTTTTGTATTTCAGGTTTTCCCATTACGAGAACTGCCAGAAAAATCCCGGAAAAATTATATAAAAAATCAGCGTTCCAGAAGCTTCCCGGCACCCGAAGTACAGCCGGAGGGGGGCCACCAGGGCTCCAGGCGCCCTGGTGGCGCGACCCCCCTCCTGGCCGCGCCGGGGGGGCGCCTGGGCCCCCCAGGCCTCGTCTGATGCCCCCCGTTGGCATATATTTATATCGTCTCCCGAAACCCTCGAGACGGGAACCCTTTTTCGCGATCTCATCTCTGTTCCGCCGCCGCCGCGCTTCCAAGATTGGGATGTTGGGGAACGTAGTATTTTAAAATTTTCCTACGATCACGCAAGATCTATCTACCAGATGCATAGCAACGAGAGGGAAGAGTGTGTCTACGTACCCTCGTAGACCGGGTGCGGAAGCGTCAAGTGACGCGGTTGATGTAGTCGAACTTCTTCACGATTCAACCGATCAAGCACCGAACGTACGGCACCTCCGCGTTCAGCACACGTTCAGCTTAATGACGTCCCACGAGCTCTTGATCCAGTTGAGCTTCACGGGAGAGTTTCGTCAGCACGACGGCGTGGTGACAGATATGATGTATTCACCGGCGCAGGGCTTCGCCTAAGCACCGCGACGGTATGACCGAGGTGTGTTTCTGTGGAGGGGGGGCACCGCACACGGCTGGAACAATTCAACTTGTGTGTCTTTGGGTGCCCCCCTGCCCCCGTATATAAAGGAGCAAGAGGGGAGGGCCGGCCGGCCTCCTATGGTGCGGCTAGGGCAATCCTACTAGGAATAGGATTGCAATCCTATTCCTAGTAGGAGTCCACCAAGAAAGAAGAGAGGGAAAGGAAAAGAGGGAGAGGTGGCGCCCCCCCCCCCAATCCTAGTCCAACTAGGATCCCTAGGTGGGACGCCGGCCAGCCTCTATGGGCTGCCTCTCTCCTTTCCTCAAGGCCCACTATGGACCATCCCCCCTCGTAGGGGGTTCCGGTAACCCCCTCCGACAATCCAGTTAAATCCGAAACTTTTCCGGAACACTTCCGGTGTCCGAATATAGTCGTCCAATATATCAATCTTTATGTCTCGGACATTCCGAGACTCCTCGTCATGTACGTGATCTCATCCGGGACTCCGAACTACCTTCGGTACATCAAAACTCATAAACTCATAATACCGATCGTCATCAAACGTTAAGCGTGCGGACCCTACGGGTTCGAGAACTATGTAGACATGACCGTGACTCATCTCCGGTCAATAACCAATAGCGGAACCTGGATGTTCATATTGTTGGAAATATGCCCTAGAGGCAATAATAAAAGAGTTATTATTATATTTCCTTGTTCATGATAATCGTTTATTATCCATGCTATAACTGTATTGATTGGAAACTCAAATACACGTGTGGATGAATAGACAGACTTTGTGTCCCTAGTGAGCCTCTACAGGACTAGCTCGTTGATCAAAGATTACCGCGGTTTCCAGGTCATAGACATGAGTTGTCATTTGATAACGGGATCACATCATTAGGAGAATGATGTGGTGGACGAGACCCAAACGTTAAACATAGCTTTTGATCGTGTCAGTTATCGCTATAGTTTTCTGCATGTCAAGTATAAGTTCCTATGACCATGAGATCATGTAACTCACTGACACCGTAGGAGTGCTTTGTGTGTGCCAAACGTCGCAACGTAACTGGGTGACTATAAAGGTACTCTACAGGTATCTCCGAGGGTATCCGTTGAGTTGACATGGATCGAGACTGGGATTTGTCGCTCCGTGTGACGGAGAGGTATCTCCGGGCCCACTCGGTAATACATCATCTCAATGAGCTCAAAGTGACTAAGTAGTTGGTCACGGGATTATGTATTACGGTAACGAGTAAAGAGACTTGCCGGTAACGAGATTGAACTAGGTATAGAGATACCGACGATCGAATCTCGGGCAAGTAACATACCGACGAGACAAAGGGAACTGTATACGGGATTATCTGAATCCTTGACATCGTGGTTCATCCGATGAGATCATCGAGAAACATGTGGGAACCAATATGGGTATCCAGATCCCGCTATTGGTTATTGACCTGGGAGTGTCTCGGTCATGTCTACATGGTTTCCGAACCCGCAGGGTCTACACACTTAACGTTCGGTGACGCTAGGGTTGTTAGTGAGAAAAGTGTATGGTTACCGAAGGTTGTTCGGAGTCCCGGATGAGATCCCGGACATGACGAGGGTCTCCGGAATGGTCCGGAGACGAAGATTGGTATATAGGATGAAAGGTTTCGGAGTACCGGAAGTGTTCCGGGGAGCATCGGGAAATCGGCGGAGTACCGGAAAGGTTTTCGGGGGGTCCGGAAGAAGTTCTGGGCCTAGTGGGCCACAAGGGGGAACACCACAGCCCTCAGGGGGCTGTGCGCCCCCCCTGGGCCCTCTCCTCATGCGGCTAAGGGGGTGGGACCCCCTAGGGCTGGCCGCACCCCTTGGCCTTGGGGGGCAAGGCACCTAGGGGGGGAAACCCTAGGGCCTGGCCGCCCCCTCCCCTTGCCCTGGCCGCCGGCCCCTAGGGGGAAACCCTAGGGCGCCCTCACCTCTCCACCCCCCCTATATATAGTGGGGCAAAGGGAGGGCAGCCAACACAGTTTGTGCCTCGGTGCTGCCCTCCCTCTCCCGTTACATCTTCTTCTCCCGCGGTGCTTAGGCGAAGCCCTGCTGGAGTTCTTCTCCACCATCCCCACCACGCCGTCGTGCTGCCGGTTCTCCATCAACCTCTCCTCCACCCCTTGCTGGATCAAGAAGGAGGAGACGTCCCCGAGCCGTACGTGTGAAGAACGCGGAGGCACCGTTGCTTCGGTGCTAGGTCTTCGGCGATCTGAATCGCGACGAGTACGACTCCATCATCCGCGTTCATAACGCTTCCGCTTAGCGATCTACAAGGGTACGTAGATCACACTCTCCCCTCGTAGTTGCATCTACTAGATTGATCTTGGTGAACGGTAGGAAAATTTTTGTTTCCCATGCAACGTTCCCCAGCAGTGGCATCATGAGCTAGGATCTTGCGTAGATGCTTTCTCGAGTAGAACACAAAAGGGTTTGTGGCGTTGATGTTTAAATTGCTGCCCTCCTTAGTCTTTCTTGATTCAACGGTATTATAGGATGAAGCGGCCCGGACCAACTTTACATGTCCACGTACATGAGACCGGTTCCATCGACAGACATGTGACTTTTGTTGCATAAGATGGCTGGCGGGTGTCTGTCTCTCCTATCTTAGTTGAATCGGAATAGAACAAGGCGGTCCTTGTAGAAGGTTAAATAGCAACTTGAATATCACCGTTGTGGTTTTGCGTAGGTAAGAAGCGTTCTTGCTAGATACCCATAGCAGCCACGTAAAACATGCAACAACAAATTAGAGGACGTCTAACTTGTTTTTGCAGGGTATGTATGTGATATGATATGGCCAATGACATGATGATATATATTTGATGTATGAGATGATCATGTTGTAATAGTTAATATCGACTTGCATGTCGATGCATACGGCAACCGGCAGGAGCCATAGGGTTGTCTTTAATTTTTTGTATGACCTGCGTGTCAATCATTAAGCGCTTTGTAATGCTTTACTTTATCGCTAAACGGTAGCAATAGTAGTAAGAGCATGGTGGGCGCCGACAACCCCGATGGCGACACGATGATGGAGATCATGGTGTGGCGCCGGTGACGATGGAGATCATGCCGGTGCTTTGGAGATGGAGATCAAAAGCACGAGTTGATGGCCATATCATGTCACTTATGATTTGCATGTGATGTTAATCCTTTTATGCATCTTATCTTGCTTAGGACGACGGTAGCATTATAAGATGATCCTTCACTAAAATTTCAAGATAAAATTGTGTTCCCCCCGAGTGTGCGCCGTTGCGAAGGTTTGTCGTTTCGAAGCACCACGTGATGATCGGGTGTGATAGACTCTACGTTCGCATACAACGGGTGCAAGCCAGTTTTGCACATGCAGAACACTCGGGTTAGACTTGACGAGCCTAGCATGTACAGACATGGCCTCGGAACACAGAGGACCGAAAGGTCGAGCATGAGTCATATAGTAGATATGATCAACATGTTGATGTTCACCATTGACACCACCTCATCTCACGTGATGATCGGACTTGGGTTGGTGAATTTGGATCATGTCACGCTCGAATGACCGGAGGGATGTCAATTTGAGTGGGAGTTATAAATAATTTGATTAGGTAATAACTCACTTATCATGAACAATAGTCTAAAATGTCTTTGCAAATTTTGGTTGTAGATGGCTCGCGCAGTAGCTCCCCTGAATTTTAATGCGTTCCTAGAGAAAGCTAAACTGAAAGATGACGGGAGCAACTTTGTGGACTGGCTCCGCAATCTGAGGATCATCCTCACAGCTGCCCAAAAGGTTTATGTCCTAAATGCACCGCTAGGTGAACCCCCCGCTCCTGGAGCCTCTGCGGACGTTATGAACGTCTGGCAGACGCGTTCGGATGACTATTCGATAGTGCAGTGTGCCATGTTGTACGGCTTGGAAGGAGGACTTCAAAGGCGTTTTGAACGTCATGGTGCATATGAGATGTACACGGAGTTGAAGTTCATCTTTGAGAAGAATGCTAAGATCGAGAGGTATGAGACCACCGATAAATTCTTCGCTTGCAAGATGGAGGAGAATTCGTCTGTCAGTGAACACTTACTGAAGATGTCTGGGTACTATACCCGCATAGCTGATCTGGGACTTGTGTTCCCGGATGAGGCTATCATTGACAGAATTCTCCAGTCACTCCCTCCAAGCTACAAGAGCTTCGTACAGCAGTATAACATGCAAGGGATGAACAAGACCATCGCCGAGCTGTTTTCGATGCTGAAAGTCGCTGAGGCAGACATCCAGAAGGAGTATCAAGTGTTGATGGTCAATAAAACCACTAGTTTCAAGAAGAATGGCAAGGGCAAGAAGGGTAACTCTAAGAAGGGTGGCAAAGCAGTTGCTAATCCAGTGAAGAAACCCAAGGCTGGGCCCAAGCCAGAGACTGAGTGTTTCTATTGCAAGGGGAACGGCCACTGGAAGCGAAACTGCCCCAAGTATCTGGCGGACAAGAAGGGGGCCAACAACAACAAAGGTATATGTGATATACATGTTATTGATGTGTACCTTACCAACTCTCGTTGTAGTGCCTGGGTATTTGATACCGGTTCGGTTGCTCACATTTGCAACTCTAAACAGGAACTGCGGAATAAACGGAGGCTGGCGAAGGACGAAGTGACGATGCGCGTGGGAAATGGTTCCAAGGTTGATGTGATCGCCGTCGGCACGCTCGCTCTTCGATTACCATCGGGATTAGTTATGAACCTGAATAATTGTTATTTAGTGCCTGCGTTAAGCATGAACATTATATCTGGATCTTGTTTATTGCGAGACGGTTACTCATTTAAGTCAGAGAATAATGGTTGTTCTATTTATATGAGTAATATCTTTTATGGTCATGCACCCGAAGTTAGGGGTTTATTCTTATTGAATCTCGATAGTGATGATACAGATGTTCATAACATTGATGCCAAAAGATATAGAGTTGATAATGATAATACCACTTTCTTGTGGCACTGCCGTCTGGGTCATATTGGCGTGAAACGCATGAGGAAGCTCCATGCTGATGGACTTTTGGAGTCTCTTGATTTTGAATCACTTGACACGTGCGAGCCGTGCCTCATGGGCAAGATGACAAGGACCCCGTTTTCAGGGACAATGGAACGGGCAAGTGACTTATTGGAAATCATACATACTGATGTGTGCGGTCCGATGAGTGTAACGGCGCGCGGTGGATATCGTTATTTTCTCACCTTCACTGACGACTTAAGTAGATATGGGTATATTTACTTGATGAAGCATAAGTCTGAAACTTTTGAAAAGTTCAAGCAATTTCAGAGTGAAGTTGAAAATCATCGTAACAAGAAGATCAAGTTCCTACGATCTGATCGAGGGGGAGAATAACTGAGTTATGAGTTTGGTGATCACTTAAGAAAATGTGGAATTGTTTCACAGTTGACACCACCTGGAACACCACAGCGTAATGGTGTGTCCGAACGTCGTAATCGAACCCTATTAGATATGGTACGTTCTATGATGTCTCTTGCCGACTTGCCACTATCGTTTTGGGGATATGCGTTAGAGACAGCTGCATTCACTTTAAATAGGGCTCCATCTAAGTCCGTTGAGACAACACCGTATGAACTGTGGTTTGGTAAGAAACCTAAGTTGTCTTTTCTCAAGGTTTGGGGTTGCGATGCTTATGTCAAAAGGCTTCAGCCAGAAAAGCTCGAGCCCAAAGCGGACAAATGTGTCTTCATAGGATACCCAAAAGAAACAGTTGGGTACACCTTCTATCTCAGATCCGAGGGCAAAGTGTTTGTCGCTAAGAACGGGTCCTTCCTCGAGAAAGAGTTTCTCTCGAAAGAATTGAGTGGGAGGAAGGTAGAACTTGATGAGGTTATTGAACCTCTGCTTCAACCAGAAAGTAGCGCAGCACAGAAAGATGTTTTTGTGGAACCTACAGAGGTTGAAGAGGAAGCCAATGATGATGATCAAGAAGCTTCCGATCAAGTTACTACCGAACCTCGTAGGTCGACAAGGGTACGCACTGCACCTGAGTGGTATGGTAACCCTGTCTTGGAGGTCATGTTGTTAGACAACGGTGAACCTACGAGCTATGGAGAAGCGATGGTGGGCCCAGATTCCGACAAATGGTTAGAGGCCATGAAATCCGAGATGGGATCCATGTATGAAAACAAAGTATGGACTTTGGAAGTATTACCTGAAGGGCGGAAGGCCATTCAGAATAAATGGATTTTTAAGAGGAAGACGGACGCTGACGGTAATGTCACCGTGTATAAAGCTCGACTTGTGGCAAAGGGTTTTTCGCAAGTTCAAGGGATTGACTACGATGAGACTTTCTCACCCGTAGCGATGCTTAAATCCGTCCGAATCATGTTAGCAATAGCTGCATATTTCGATTATGAAATTTGGCAGATGGATGTCAAAACAGCGTTCCTTAACGGTTTTCTTAAGGAAGAGTTGTATATGATGCAACCAGAAGGTTTTGTCAATCCAGAGAATGCTGACAAAGTATGCAGGCTTCAGCGTTCCATTTATGGGCTGGTGCAAGCATCTCGGAGTTGGAATCTTCGCTTTGATGAAGTGATCAAAGCGTTTGGGTTTATACAAGTTTACAATGAAGCTTGTATTTACAAGAAAGTGAGTGGGAGCTCTATAGCGTTTCTAATTTTATATGTGGATGACATATTGCTGATTGGAAACAATATAGAATTTTTGGATAGCGTGAAGGGGTATTTGAACAAGAGTTTTTCGATGAAGGATCTCGGTGAAGCTGCTTTCCTATTGGGCATCAAGATCTATAGAGATAGATCAAGACGCTTGATAGGACTTTCACAAAGCACATACCTTGATAAAGTTTTGAAGAAGTTCAAAATGGATCAATCCAAGAAGGGGTTCTTGCCGGTATTGCAAGGTACAAAGTTGAGTAAGACTCAATGCCCAGTGACTGCGGAAGATAGAGAAAAGATGAGTGTCGTCCCCTATGCTTCAGCCATAGGCTCTATCATGTATGCAATGCTGTGCACAAGACCAGATGTCAGCCTTGCCATAAGTATGGCCGGAAGGTTTCAAAGTAATCCTGGTATGGATCACTGGACAGCGGTCAAGAATATCCTAAAGTACCTGAAAAGGACTAAGGATATGTTTCTCGTTTATGGAGGTGATCAAGAGCTCGTCGTAAAGGGTTACGTCGACGCAAGCTTTGACACTGATCCGGATGACTCTAAGTCTCAAACCGGATACGTATATATTCTCAACGGGGGAGCGGTAAGCTGGTGCAGTTCCAAGCAGAGCGTGGTAGCTGATTCTACATGTGAAGCGGAGTACATAGCTGCCTCGGAGGCGGCAAAGGAAGGTGTATGGATGAAGGAGTTCATGACAGATCTTGGAGTTGTGCCTAGTGCACTGAACCCAATGACTCTGTTCTGTGACAACACTGGTGCCATTGCTCTAGCCAAGGAACCAAGGTTTCACAAGAGGACCAGACACATAAAGCGACGCTTCAATTCCATCCGTGATTCGATCAAGGAGGAGGACATAAACATTTGCAAAGTACACACGGATTTGAATGTTGCAGATCCGTTGACTAAGCCTCTTCCACGGGCTAAGCACGATCAACACCAAGACTCTATGGGTGTTAGATTCATTACCTTGTAATGCTAGATTATTGACTCTAGTGCAAGTGGGAGACTGTTGGAAATATGCCCTAGAGGCAATAATAAAAGAGTTATTATTATATTTCCTTGTTCATGATAATCGTTTATTATCCATGCTATAACTGTATTGATTGGAAACTCAAATACACGTGTGGATGAATAGACAGACTTTGTGTCCCTAGTGAGCCTCTACAGGACTAGCTCGTTGATCAAAGATGACCGCGGTTTCCAGGTCATAGACATGAGTTGTCATTTGATAACGGGATCACATCATTAGGAGAATGATGTGGTGGACGAGACCCAAACGTTAAACATAGCTTTTGATCGTGTCAGTTATCGCTATAGTTTTCTGCATGTCAAGTATAAGTTCCTATGACAATGAGATCATGTAACTCACTGACACCGTAGGAGTGCTTTGTGTGTGCCAAACGTCGCAACGTAACTGGGTGACTATAAAGGTACTCTACAGGTATCTCCGAGGGTATCCGTTGAGTTGACATGGATCGAGACTGGGATTTGTCGCTCCGTGTGACGGAGAGGTATCTCCGGGCCCACTCGGTAATACGTCATCTCAATGAGCTCAAAGTGACTAAGTAGTTGGTCACAGGATTATGTATTACGGTAACGAGTAAAGAGACTTGCCGGTAACGAGATTGAACTAGGTATAGAGATACCGACGATCGAATCTCGGGCAAGTAACATACCGACGAGACAAAGGGAACTGTATACGAGATTATCTGAATCCTTGACATCGTGGTTCATCCGATGAGATCATCGAGAAACATGTGGGAACCAATATGGGTATCCAGATCCCGCTATTGGTTATTGACCTGGGAGTGTCTCGGTCATGTCTACATGGTTTCCGAACCCGCAGGGTCTACACACTTAACGTTCGGTGACGCTAGGGTTGTTAGTGAGAAAAGTGTATGGTTACCGAAGGTTGTTCGGAGTCCCGGATGAGATCCCGGACATGACGAGGGTCTTCGGAATGGTCCGGAGACGAAGATTGATATATAGGATGAAAGGTTTCGGAGTCCGGAAGTGTTCCGGGGAGCATCGGGAAATCGGCGGACGACCGAAAGGGGTTTCGGGGGTTCCGGAAGTAGTTCTGGGCCTATTGGGCCACAAGGGGGAACACCACAGCCCTCAAGGGGCTGTGCGCCCCCCCCTGGGCCCTCTCCTCATGCGGCTAAGGGGGTGGGACCCCCTAGGGCAGCCGCACCCCTTTGGAGTGGGGGGCAAGGCACCTAGGGGGGAAACCCTAGGGCCTGGCCCTTGGCCGCCGCCCCCCCATGCCCTGGCCGCCGGCCCCCCTAGGGGAAACCCTAGGGGCGCCCCCCTCTCCTCCTTCCCCCTATATATAGAGAGGTAGAGGGAGGGCAGCCAACACAAGTTCGTGCCTCGGTGCTGCCCTCCCTCTCCCGTAACATCATCTTCTCCCGCGGAGCTTAGGCGAAGCCCTGCTGGAGTTCTTCTCCACCATCACCACCACGCCGTCGTGCTGCCGGTTCTCCATCAACCTCTCCTCCACCCCTTGCTGGATCAAGAAGGAGGAGACGTCCCCGAGCCGTACGTGTGAAGAACGCGGAGGCACCGTTGCTTCGGTGCTAGGATCTTTGGCGATCTGAATCACGGCGAGTACGACTCCATCATCCGCGTTCATAACGCTTCCGCTTAGCGATCTACAAGGGTACGTAGATCCAACTCTCCTCTCGTAGTAGCATCTCCTAGATTGATCTTGGTGAACGGTAGGAAAATTTTTGTTTCCCATGCAACGTTCCCCAACACATATTGGCTCCTACATATTCTACGAAGATCTTTTATCGGTCAAACCGCATAACAACATACATTGTTCCTTTTGTCATCGATATGTTACTTGCCCGAGATTCGATCGTCGGTATCTCTATACCTAGTTCAATCTCGTTACCGACAAGTCTCTTTACTCGTTCCGTAACACAACATCTCATGACTAACTCATTAGTCTTTTGCTTGCAAGGCTTATTGTGATGTGTGTTACCGAGAGGGCCCAGAGATACCTCTCCGACACTCGGAGTGACAAATCCTAATCTTGATCTATGCCAACACCACGAATACTTTCGGAGACACCTGTAGAGCATCTTTATGATCACCCAGTTACGTTGTGACGTTTGATAGCACACAAGGTGTTCCTACGGTATTCGGGAGTTGCATAATCTCATAGTCATAGGAACATGTATAAGTCATGAAGAAAGCAATAGCAGTAAAAACTAAACGATCATAGTGCTATGCTAATGGATGGGTCTTGTCCATCACATCATTCTCCTAATTATGTGATCCCGTTGATCAAATGACAACTCATGTCTATGGCTAGGAAACATAACCATCTTTGATCAATGAGCTAGTCTAGTAGAGGCATACTAGGGACACTCTGTTTTGTCTATGTATTCACACATGTACTAAGTTTCCGGTTAATACAATTCTAGCATGAATAATAAACATTTATCATGATATAAGGAAATATAAATAACAACTTTATTATTGCCTCTAGGGCATATTTCCTTCAGTCTCCCACTTGCACTAGAGTCAATAATCTAGCTCACATCGCCATGTGATTTAATACCGATAGTTCACATCGTTATGTGAATAACACCCATAGTTCACATCACCATGTGACCAACACCCAAAGGGTTTACTAGAGTCAATAATCTAGTTCACATCGCTATGTGATTAATACCCAAGAGTAATAAGGTGTGATCATGTTTTGCTTGTGAGAGAAGTTTAGTCAACGGGTCTGTCACATTCAGATCCGTATGTATTTCGCAAATTTCTATGTCTACAATGCTCTGCATGGAGCTACTCTAGCTAATTGCTCCCACTTTCAATACGCATCCAGATTGATACTTAGAGTCATCTGGATTTAGTGTCAAAGCTTGCATCGGCGTAACCCTTTACGACGAACTCTTTATCACCTCCATAATCGAGAAATATTTCCTTAGTCATCCAATTACTAAGGATAATTTTGACCGCTGTATAGTGATCTACTCCTGGATCACTATTGTACCTCCCTGTCAAACTCATGGCAAGGTACACAACGTGTTTTGTACACAACATGGCATACTTTATAGAACCTATGGCTGAGGCATAGGGAATGACTTTCATTCTCTCTATATTTTTCTGCCGTGGTCTGGCTTTGAGTCTTACTCAACTTCACACCTTACAAGTCAGGCAAGAACTCCTTCTTTGACTGATCCATTTTGAACTACTTCAAAATCTTATCAAGGTATGTACTCATCGAAAGTCTTATCAAGCGTCTTGATCTATCTCTATAGATCTTGATGCCCAATATGTAAGCAGCTTCACCAAGGTCTTTCTTTTGAAAAACTCCTTTCAAACACTCCTTTATGCTTTCCAGAAAATTCTACATCATTTCCGATCGACAATATGTCATTCACATATACTTATCAGAAAGGTTGTAGTGCTCCCACTCACTTCTTGTAAATACAGGCTTCTCCAAAAGTCTGTATAAAACCATATGCTTTGATCACCTCATCAAAGCGTATATTCCAACTCCGAGATGCTTGCACCAGTCCATAGATGGATCGCTGGAGCTTGCATACTTTGTTAGCACCTTTTGGATCGACAAAACCTTCTGGTTGCATCATATACAACTCTTTTTTGAGATATCCATTCAGGAATGCAGTTTTGACATCCATTTGCCAGATTTCATAATCATAAAATGCGGCAATTGCTAACATGATTCGGACAGACTTAAGCATCGCTACAGGTGAGAAAGTCTCATCGTAGTCAACTCCTTGAACTTGTCGAAACCCTTTCGTAACAAGTCGAGCTTTGTAAACAGTAACATTACCGTCTGCGTCGGTCTTCCTCTTGAAGATCCATTTATTTTCAATGGCCTGCCGATCATCGGGCAAGTCAACCAAAGTCCATACTTTGTTCTCATACATGGATCCCATCTCAGATTTCATGGCTTCAAGCCATTTTGCGGAATCTGGGCTCATCATCGCTTCCTCATAGTTCGCAGGTTCATCATGGTCTAGTAACATGATTTCCAGAACTGGGTTGCCGTACCACTCTGGTGCGGAACGTACTCTGGTTGATCTACGACGTTCAGTAGAAACTTGATCTGAAGTTTCATGATCATCATCATTAACTTCCTCACTGATTGGTGTAGGAATCACTGGAACAATTTTCTGTGATGTACTACTATCCATTCCGGGAGAAGGTACAATTACCTCATCAAGTTTTACTTTCCTCCCACTCACTTCTTTTGAGAGAAACTCCTTCTCTAGAAAGGATCCATTCTTAGCAACGAATATCTTGCCTTCGGATCTGTGATAGAAGGTGTACCCAACAGTTTCTTTTTTTTGGGTATCCTATGAAGATTTACTTCTCTGATTTGGGTTCGAGCTTATTATGTTGAAACTTTTTCACATAAGCATCGCAGTCCCAAACTTAAAGAAATGACAGCTTAGGTTTTTCGCCAAACCACAGTTCATACGGTGTTATCTCCATGGATTTAGATGGTGCCCTATTTAACGTGAATGTAGCTGTCTCTAATGCATAACCCCAAAAGCGATAGTGGTAGATCGGTAAGAGACATCATCGATCGCACCATATCTAATAAAGTACGGTTATGACATTCGGACACACCATTACACTATGGTGTTCCAGGTGGCGTGAGTAGTGAAACTATTTCACATTGTTTTATTGAAGACCAAACTCGTAACTCAAATATTCTCCTCCACGATCAGATCGTAGAAACTTTCTTTTCTTGTTACGATGATTCTCTACTTCACTCTTAAATTCTTTGAACTTTTCAAATGTTTCAGACTTGTGCTTCATTAAGTAGATATACCCATATCTGCTCAAATCATCAGTGAAGGTCAGAAAATAACGATACCCGCCGCGAGCTTCAACACTCATTGGCCCACATACATCAGTATGTATGATTTCCAACAAATCTGTTGCTCGCTCCATAGTTCCGGAGAACGGAGTTTTAGTCATCTTGCCCATGAGGCATGGTTCGCAAGCACCAAGTGATTCATAATCAAGTGATTCCAAAAGTCCATCACTATGGAGTTTCTTCATGCGCTTTACACCAATATGACCTAAACGGCAGTGCCACAAATAAGTTGCACTATCATTATTAACCTTGCATCTTTTGGCTTCAATATTATGAATATGTGTATCACCACGATCGAGATCCAACAAACCATTTTCATTGGGTGTATGACCATAGAAGGTTTTATTCATGTTAACAGAACAACAATTATTCTCTAACTTACATGAATAACCGTATTGCAATAAACATGATCAAATCATATTCATGCTCAACACCAAATAACACTTATTTAGGTTCAACACTAATCCCGAAAGTATAGGGAGTGTGCGATGATGATCATATCAATCTTGGAACTACTTCCAATACACATCGTCACTTCATCCTTTAACTAGTTTCTGTTCATTATGCAACTCCCATTTCGAGTTACTACTCTTTAGCAACTAAACCAATATCAAATACCGAGGGGTTGCTATGAACACTAGTAAAATACACATCAATAATCTGTATATCAAATATACCTTTGTTCACTTTGCCATCCTTCTTATCCGCCAAATATCTAGGGCAGTTCCACTTTTAGTGACCATTTCCTTTGCAGTAGAAGCACTTGTTTCAGGCTTGAGTTTAGCTTTGGGTTTCTTCACGGGAGTGACAACTTGCTTGTCATTCTTCTTGAAGTTCCCCTTCTATCCCTTTGCCCTTTACTTGAAACAAGTGGTTTGGTTAACCATCAACACTTGATGCTCTTTCTTGATTTCTACCTTCGCCGATTTCAGCATCGTGAAGAGCTCGGGAATTACTTTCGTCATCCCTTGCATATTATAGTTCATCAAGAAGTTCTACTAACTTGGTGATAGTGTCTAGAGAACTTTGTCAATTACTATCTTATCTGGAAGATTAACTCCCACTTGATTCAAGCAATTGTACTACCCAGACAATCTGAGCACATGTTCACTGGTTGAGCTATTCTCCTCCATCTTGTAGGCAAAGTACTGTCAGAGGTCTTATACCTCTAGACACGGGCATGAGTATGAAATACTAATTTCAACTCTTGGAACATCTCATATGCTCCGTGGCGTTTCAAAACGTTTTTGAAGTCCCGGTTATAAGCCGTAAAGCATGGTGCACAAAACTATCAAGTAGTCATCATATCGAGCTTTTGTCAAAACGTTCATAACGTCTACATCTGCTCCTGCAATAGGTCTGTCACCTAGCGGTGCATCAAGGACATAATTCTTCTGTGCAGCAATGAGGATAATCCTCAGATCACGGAACAATTCCGCATCATTGCTACTAACATCTTTCAACTTGGTTTTCTCTAGGAACATATGAAAAATAAACGGGGAGCAACATCGCGAGCTATTGTTCTACAACATAGATATGCTAATACTACCAGGACTAACTTCATGATAAATTAAAGTTCAATTTAATCATATTAATTAAAGAACTCCCACTTAGATAGACATCCCTCCGGTCATCTAAACGATCACGTGATCCAAATCAACTAAACCATGTCCGATCATCACGTGAGATGGAGTTGTTTCAATGGTGAACATCTTATGTTGATCATATCTACTATATGATTCACGCTCGACCTTTCGGTCTCTAGTGTTCCGAGGCCATATCTGCATATGCTAGGCTCGTCAAGTTTAACCCGAGTATTCTGCGTGTGCAAAACTGGCTTACACCCGTTGTATTTGAACGTAGAGCTTATCACACCCGATCATCACGTGGTGTCTCGGCACGACGAACTTTCGCAACGGTGCATACTCAGGGAGAACACTTATACCTTGAAATTTAGTAAGGGATCATCTTATAATGCTACCGTCGTTCTAAGCAAAATAAGAAGCATAATAAGATAAACATCACATGCAATCAAAATATGTGACATGATATGGCCATCATCATCTTGTGCTTTTGATCTCCATCTTCAAAGCACATGTTATGATCACCTTCGTCACCGGCGCGACACCTTGATCTCCATCGTAGCATCGTTGTCGTCTCGCCAACTATTGCTTCTACGACTATCGCTATCGTTTAGTGATAAAGTAAAGCAATTACATGGCGATTGCATTTCATACAATAAAGCGACAACCATATGGCTCCTGCCAGTTGCCGATAACTTTACAAAACATGATCATCTCATACAAAACCATATAACTCATCATGTCTTGACCATATCACATCACAACATGCCCTGCAAAAACAAGTTAGACGTCCTCTACTTTGTTGTTGCAAGTTTTACGTGGCTGCTATGGGCTTAGCAAGAACCGTTCTTACCTACGCATACAAAACCACACCGATGTTTCGTCAAGTATGTGCTGTTTTAACCTTCACAAGGACCGGGCGTAGCCACACTTGATTCAGCTAAAGTGAGAGAGACAGACACCCGCCAGTCACCTTTAAGCAACGAGTGCTCGTAACGGTGAAACCAGTCTCGCGTAAGCGTACGCGTAATGTCGGTCCGGGCCGCTTCATCTCACAATACCGCCGAAGCAAAGTATGACATGCTGGTAAGCAGTATGACTAGTATCGCCCACAACTCATTGTGTTCTACTCGTGCATATCATCTACGCATAGACCTGGCTCATGATGCCACTGTTGGGGAACGTAGTATTTTAAAATTTTCCTACGATCATGCAAGATCTATCTACCAGATGCATAGCAACGAGAGGGAAGAGTGTGTCTACGTACCCTCGTAGACCGGGAGCGGAAGCGTCAAGTGACGCGGTTGATGTAGTCGAACTTCTTCACGATTCAACCGATCAAGCACCGAACGTACGGCACCTCCGCGTTCAGCACACGTTCAGCTTGATGACGTCCCACGAGCTCTTGATCCAGTTGAGCTTCACGGGAGAGTTTCGTCAGCACGACGGCGTGGTGACGGATATGATGTATTCACCGGCGCAGGGCTTCGCCTAAGCACCGCGACGGTATGACCGAGGTGTGTTTCTGTGGAGGGGGGGCACCGCACACGGCTGGAACAATTCAACTTGTGTGTCTTTGGGTGCCCCCCTGCCCCCGTATATAAAGGAGCAAGAGGGGAAGGCCGGCCGGCCTCCTATGGTGCGGCTAGGGCAATCCTACTAGGAATAGGATTGCAATCCTATTCCTAGTAGGAGTCCACCAAGAAGGAAGAGAGGGAAAGGAAAAGAGGGAGAGGTAGCGCCCCCCCCCCCAATCCTAGTCCAACTAGGATCCCTAGGTGGGGCGCCGGCCAGCCTCTATGGGCTGCCACTCTCCTTTCCTCAAGGCCCACTATGGACCATCCCCCCTCGTAGGGGGTTCCGGTAACCCCCTCCGACAATCCAGTTAAATCCGAAACTTTTCCGGAACACTTCCGGTGTCCGAATATAGTCGTCCAATATATCAATCTTTATGTCTCGGACATTCCGAGACTCCTCTTCATGTACGTGATCTCATCCGGGACTCCGAACTACCTTCGGTACATCAAAACTCATAAACTCATAATACCGATCGTCATCAAACGTTAAGCGTGCGGACCCTACGGGTTCGAGAACTATGTAGACATGACCGAGACTCATCTCCGGTCAATAACCAATAGCGGAACCTAGATGTTCATATTGGCTCCTACATATTCTACGAAGATCTTTTATCGGTCAAACCGCATAACAACATACATTGTTCCTTTTGTCATCGATATGTTACTTGCCCGAGATTCGATCGTCGGTATCTCTATACCTAGTTCAATCTCGTTACCGGCAAGTCTCTTTACTCGTTCCGTAACACAACATCTCGTGACTAACTCATTAGTCTTTTGCTTGCAAGGCTTATTGTGATGTGTGTTACCGAGAGGGCCCAGAGATACCTCTCCGACACTCGGAGTGACAAATCCTAATCTTGGTCTATGCCAACACCACGAATACTTTCGGAGACACCTGTAGAGCATCTTTATGATCACCCAGTTACGTTGTGACGTTTGATAGCACACAAGGTGTTCCTACGGTATTCGGGAGTTGCATAATCTCATAGTCATAGGAACATGTATAAGTCATGAAGAAAGCAATAGCAGTAAAAACTAAACGATCATAGTGCTATGCTAACGGATGGGTCTTGTCCATCACATCATTCTCCTAATTATGTGATCCCGTTGATCAAATGACAACTCATGTCTATGGCTAGGAAACATAACCATCTTTGATCAATGAGCTAGTCTAGTAGAGGCATACTAGGGACACTCTGTTTTGTCTATGTATTCACACATGTACTAAGTTTATGGTTAATACAATTCTAGCATGAATAATAAACATTTATCATGATATAAGGAAATATAAATAACAACTTTATTATTGCCTCTAGGGCATATTTCCTTCACGGGAGCACCAGGAGAACTCTTCCCGGCACCCTGCCGGAGGGGAGGATCACCACCGGGAGCTTCTCCACCACCATGGACGCCTCCCGGATGAGTTGTGAGTAGTCTCCCTTGGACCATGGGTCCATGACCAGTAGCTATGTGATGTTCTCCTCCCGTTCTTGTGCTTCACTAATTAGTCGTCGTGAGCTGCCCTACATGATCGAGGCACATATGTAATCCTTATGCTGTTGCTATGATGAGTTTGCTGGGATTCGATGGATTATGAGATTATGTTCAGATTGTGTTTGAGTAATATATTTGATCTACCTCTTTTATATTTATGTTCGTAAGTAATTCTTGCATGTTCCCCGTTGTTATTTATTGCTTTGGCCAAGTAGTAGGTAGTGACTCCAAGAGGGAACGTTATGCTTGATTGTGGGTTCATGCCCCTCGATGACTAGCTTGAGTGACAGAAACATGAGTCTAGGGGATGTGTTGTTGCCACAAGGGGGAAAACAACGGTGCTTGTGCCCGTGGGTGCAAGGATTGTTTACTTTACGCAAAGTTCTTTTAATGCAGTTGTCTGTTGCTTTGAGTTTACACTATGGGTGGGACTCGCAACTTAATACCAGCGAGATGTTCTGGATAGATATCTCAAGGTGGATGATTAGTAGTAGATGCAGATGGATTTCGGTCTACTTGCCTTGGCGTACCGCCCATGCTTTGAACCTCTACCTTTCTTGCAACTTAGTCAGCATTGGTTTGTGCACATGGTCCTGTCAATTGCCCAGCTGTAATTTGTTTACCTCACATAGCTGTTTTATCGTCTTTTGGGAGAGAGACATCACTAGTGAACATCATGAGACTCCGGTCCATATTACCATCATTGATCACATCCGCTATTTACTTTCCCTTTTACTTACAATTGCAATTATACCTATCACTATTATCACTTGCGTTTGATCCTTTGTAAACTACAAGGCCGGAGGGATTGACAACCTCTCTGTACTCGTTGGGAGCAAAGTTATTTGTATCTGTGTGCAGGTCCAAGTTGATTGCTAATATCTGGTGCCGTTAGCAGTTGACACCTTCTTGTTGAAACTGGGAGTCTCAGGGAAATCGATCCTTGGTATCTTTGCCAAGGGAAAACTTCCGCTACACTGCATCTCAAACCTTCCACTTGGGGTAACCAACGAGGGGCGAGAAGCCATCAAGCAAAGTTTTCTGGCGCCGTTGCCGGGGACTCCACTCTTCAAGATAGGGGAGTTGCACGCTATCTTTTATCTTTGCTTTTTTAGTCTTGTTAGTTTACCTTTCAGTTTTCTCTATGTCTTTTCACTAGTTTTGCTTAATGGAAAACAACAAAAATATGAGAGAGCTTTATAAGCTCTACCTTGCTTTGGGACATGATGTGTTTGAAGAGAAAATTAAAAAACCTATGGAACTTTATTATTTGCATAACAATCATGATGGTGGTGATGTTATTAGTATGCTTTATTTGAATATCAATATTGCTAATGACCTGGAAAGCTCTAAGCTTGGGGATGACACGTTTGATGAACATGATATTTTTAGTCCCCCAACTTTTGAAGATGATACTTTGCTTCCTATATATGATGATTACAATGATGAATATGATGTTTTCAGCCCACCTACTATTGAGGATAAAATTTATTATGATTATGATATGCCTCCTAAATACAATGATTATCATGATGGTTATGATCGCTTTACTCTCACTATTCCTAATAAGAAAGATTTTGCTTATATGAAGAGTAATGATACCTTTTTGCATGTGGATCATGGTACCAATGCTTTATGTGATGCTTATATTGTTGAGTTTATTCGTGATCCCACTGAAAATTATTATGAGAAGGGAACATATGCTTATAGATATTTCAATAATATCAAGTTCCCTCTCTTTATGTTGAAGGTTTTGAAGCTGCACTTGTTTTGTCTTCCTATGCTTATTGCTTTGTGCTTCAGTGAATTATTGTATTGCAATATTCCTATGCATAGGAAGCATGTTAGGCTTAAATGTGTTTGGTATTTTCTTCTTGATGCTCTCTTTTGTTCTTCAACTCTTATTCCTACGAGAGCATCATTAAAGTCTTAAGCCCATCTTTATGGCTATAAAGAAAGAGCTCTAGGGAGACAACCCTTGTTATCTTTGCTTTCAGTTTTAGTGGTCTTGATGTTTGTTACTACTGTAGCAACATCATTGTATCTTTACTTTTCAGATTTGTGCCAAGTGTAGCCTCTGATTGCAAGAAAGTTCAAAAGTTGTGACGTGCTGTCCAGGAAACAGATTCTGTCCTTGGACAGAAAAATTCGTATAAAATTACCAGATCATCTTTTTGGTCTGAATTGTTTCGACAGCGTGCTCTATATAATTGTCTTTCGTGCGTCTGTTTTGAGTTTTTTGATTAGAGTTGCAGAAGTACCCCGAAAAAATCATTTACTACCTGCTGTTCTGTTTTTCACAGATTCTGTCCTGTTTTGCCTTTCCTTTATTTTGCAAACCTAGAGCTTGCTTTTTCTTTGCAAAAACCTTTTGGCAATCTTGAGAAACAGTAGACCTTCAAGAATATCCTTATTTCCAGCAAGGTACAATTATATTATTATGGGTACTAACCTCGCTAATCAGATTATGATGAGTTATGTATGAAGGGAGTTTTCAAGTGTGTGAGGGAAGATGATAAAAAGATTCAGGAGTGTCAAACGCTCAAGCTTGGGGATGCCCCCGTGCACCCCCAAGAAATATTCAAGGAGACTCAAGCGTCTAAGCTTGGGGATGCCCCCGTGCATCCCCTTCTCCATCAACATTATCAGTTTGTCTTTCGTTCCACTATATTTTAATCACTTCATGTGTTATGTGCTATGCTTGGAGCGTCTTGCTTTTAGTTTCCTTTTTAGTTTTCTTTAGCTTTTCATAACGAGTCGGAACTTAGCTTTCTTTATGTGGGAGAGAAACATGCTCCACTTCTACCTAGAACATAACATAGAATTTTCATGTCTATCTTTGCTGTGTGTGTTCTTTGTCTTTCAATAGCTACTGTCATGTTCAGCTCTCTGTTTTCATGCTTATCTTTTTAAAAGAGCTTTTGTCTAGTTGGTTGCTTGAACTCTCTTTAGTTATCATGCTTATCTTATTAAGAGAGTTTGCTTCCGTTGCATTGGTTGATATGTCTATGATAAAGATGCTACGTGCATAATGGTGCTTAGTAGTTCATGTTTTCTTATGGTTAGTCTCAAATAGCTGGGGGGTTTCCAATTTGTTATTGGAGTACCAACATGATTTGTTTGCTTATGATGTGGTATGGTTTAGTAATATCTTCTTTCAAGAACTTATTTTGATTGACTTGGCGTATGCTCACGCATATTTAAGACTGTAAAGAAAGTCTGTCAAGCCTTGATGATCTTTTGTTTCTGAGTAACGATATAACTACCATGCCTGATTCAATGTTGCTTTGTCGCTCTGCATGATTATGACCGTCATTGCTCTCTTAGTTGGTCGCTCCCAGTCTTTTGCTAACCTTCGCCTGTACTAAGCGGACTGACTGCTTGTGCATCCAAATCCTTTATACCAGTTATGCCATATGAGTCCACCATACCTTCCTACTTGGTATTTACCTGCCATTCCTAACGGAGACTTGCATGTACCATCTCGAAATTATTCAAAGAAAAGCATTCCTATTTGTGCCTCTGTTTTAAGTTCATGAGGAAGTAGTGGTTAATTCATGATCTTTTTAAGTTGGACAAGCTTCACCCCGGGATTGCATGTATAATGTGCAAACCCATAATACGAGAAGGAACTGGCATTGAGTGCGCCCGGCTCAAAATTAATATAACAAACAAACCCTCCTTCATGCTTTGTTCATGAGAAATCAGAAAACTTTGGTAGTTATAAACAAAGGAGATTAAGAGGATGTGATCGTCCTCATTCGGGAGCCGTTCCTCGAAACTTGTCCATCTCAAGAAGTGATTGAGTTGTCTGCTAGCATTCGTTGACGGAACATGCATAATCAAAAAATAAAATAATTATTACCTCTGTTTTTAAAACCAAGAGCTCTGGTACATGTTTTGTCTTTGTTTCCGACTACGGGTTTTCAACCTTGCCAACAAAAGCCACGGTTCGAGAGTCTCCACCTTCTTTTAAAGCACCAACTACTGAGAGCATGATTGTCATTCTGAGTGTAATGTGCATTGTCCCAAAGTAGCATTGTCTTTTGCATGATTGTGATATCGTTTATTTTGAAACCATTGTATCTAGTCATCACTTAAACCTTGGAGGTGCCCCTGCATTTATGTTTTGCTTCACTAAAGGGGGCAAGTGAGATATCACTTTATCATATTTGCATATCATGCTCATTACAAATCTATTTAATGTTTTAGTATCATGTTGTAAAACTTTCAGTTCTTTGTGATTTTCTCATGAGGCAACTTAATTACTACAGATTCATTGTCTCAGTAAGCTTTTGTCATATGACTATGAAAAAGTCCTATATGGTTAATAGCATGTCACCACAGAAATTATTCTTGTTATCATTTACCTACTCGAGGACGAGCAGGAATTAAGCTTGGGGATGTTGATACGTCCAAAACGTATCTATAATTTCTGCTTGCTCCATGCCTCTTTTGGGTGATATTGCTATGATATTTATACACTTCCATACACTTTTGAACATATTTTGACTAACCTATTAACTCAGTGCACCCCAGTGCCAGTTTCTGTTTTCGGCTGTTTTTGTATTTCAGGTTTTCCCATTACGAGAACTGCCAGAAATCCCGGAAAAATTATATAAAAAATCAGCGTCCCAGAAGCTTCCCGGCACCCGAAGTACAGCCGAAGGGGGGCCACCAGGGCTCCAGGCGCCCTGGTGGCGCGGCCCCCCTCCTGGCCGCGCCGGGGGGGCGCCTGGCCCCCCCAGGCCTCGTCTGATGCCCCCCTTTGGCATATATTTATACCGTGTCCCAAAACCCTCGAGACGGGAACCCTTTTTCGCGATCTCATCTATGTTCCGCCGCCGCCGCGCTTCCAAGATCGGGAGCACCAGGAGAACTCTTCCCGGCACCCTGCCGGAGGGGAGGATCACCACCGGGAGCTTCTCCACCACCATGGACGCCTCCCGGATGAGTTGTGAGTAGTCTCCCTTGGACCATGGGTCCATGACCAGTAGCTATGTGATGTTCTCCTCCCGTTCTTGTGCTTCACTAATTAGTCGTCGTGAGCTGCCCTACATGATCGAGGCACATATGTAATCCTTATGCTGTTGCTATGATGAGTTTGCTGGGATCCGATGGATTATGAGATTATGTTCAGATTGTGTTTGAGTAATATATTTGATCTACCTCTTTTATATTTATGTTCGTAAGTAATTCTTGCATGTTCCCCGTTGTTATTTATTGCTTTGGCCAAGTAGTAGGTAGTGACTCCAAGAGGGAACGTTATGCTTGATTGTGGGTTCATGCCCCTCGATGACTAGCTTGAGTGACAGAAACATGAGTCTAGGGGATGTGCTGTTGCCACAAGTGGGAAAACAATGGTGCTTGTGCCCGCGGGTGCAAGGATTGTTTACTTTACGCAAAGTTCTTTTAATGCAGTTGTCTGTTGCTTTGAGTTTACACTATGGGTGGGACTCGCAACTTAATACCATCGAGATGTTCTGGATAGATATCTCAAGGTGGATGATTAGTAGTAGATGCAGATGGATTTCGGTCTACTTGCCTTGGCGTACCGCCCATGCTTTGAACCTCTACCTTTCTTACAACTTAGTCAACATTGGTTTGCGCACATGGTCCTGTCAATTGCCCAGCTGTAATTCGTTTACCTCACATAGCTGTTTTATCGTCTTTTGGGAGAGAGACATCACTAGTGAACATCATGAGACTCCGGTCCATATTACCATCATTGATCACATCCGCTATTTACTTTCCACTTTTACTTACTATTGGAATTATACCTATCACTATTATCACTTGCGTTTGATCCTTTGTAAACTACAAGGCCGGAGGGATTGACAACCTCTCTGTACTCGTTGGGATCAAAGTTATTTGTATCTGTGTGCAGGTCCACGTTGATTGCTAATATCTGGCGCCGTTAGCAGTTGACACCTTCTTGTTGAAACTGGGAGTCTCAGGGAAATCGATCCTTGGTATCTTTGCCAAGGGAAAACTTCCGCTACACTGCATCTTAAACCTTCCACTTGGGGTAACCAACGAGGGGCGAGAAGCCATCAGTAAGCACTAATTTGCGGTCGTCCGCCGTTTAGACAATATAGCAAACACCCTTCAGCCATTCACAGACGGCCACGTGGCACATCCACAGGCGCATCAGTTCTTCGAAGAAATCTATTTTTGGCACAATTATTTTTGGCAGATTCTATATCAAAATTTCATTTAGATTTATCTTGAGATCAGTAACTTCAAATCCACCGATTCTTTTTCCTGTGTACTCATAGAGACCAGGAGAATACTGTAGAACCTAAATTTCACATTTTTGAACAGTTCAAATTTGAATTTGTTTAAATTTGAATTCAAACTTCTGGAGGCCATATCTTTTAAATCGTTGATCCGAATCAGTTGATTCTTTTTGCATTGTGATCCTACTAACATTTAGAAGAGTTATACATACTGATATGTTATGTTGATTAAGTTTTTTATTTGAATTCCTTGTTGTTGGTTTTATTGTGATTGTTATGTGACTACAGTTTATTTATCGGTGCCTTCGTTATCGTATAGATTGTCCGGAGTGTCAAGCGGATCAGAATTAAGCGTTAGAGTAATTCGACAACGTTCCAGGCAAGTTTACACTTTTGATTTTGCTCATCCTATATTCTGCTATGCATGTGTGATTTCTATGCTATGACATGTGCTTGGTTTGATGTGTATGTTATCTGTTGTCATATTCTGATATTGATTGTATCATGTGTTGGTGTGATCAACTTGTTATGGTAGACGTTGGCATGTGTCGCGTGATTCGTGGAAGTGGTGAGCGCTTACAGTTGTAGGCTCGGGACTTTTCCTGAGGTGAATAACAATGGCTGAGCGCTCTATCGTCCCTAGAGAATGCGCCATGACTGAGCGCACTTGAGTTGTCGGGACTTTTTCTCACGTGAATCCGTCACTGGCTGAGCGCTCTATTGTCCCTAGAGAATGCGCCAGGGCTGAGTGCACTTGAGACATCTTGGAGATCTTTATCATCTTTGTTGTGTGCACCTTGCCTATGCAGTGGAGGTAGGTGGAGGTAGTTTTACACGAAACCAAACTTGCGTGTTTTGTTTATCTTACTTTGTTGGTGGATGTAGGTTTGCTTTATCATTAGGTGTAATTTTCCAATACATTCAATATATTGACCTTTTGTGGCTGCAACTTATCATGTTGCAGGTTTTTCAGATGATCAGTGAGATACAGTAGGGTCGCGAGTCTTCACTCAACATGTTCTCCAGTGGGCATTGATGGACTCATCGTTTATTATGCTACCTTTCCGCTGTTGTTATTGAATAAGTTAGCTATATGCTACTCAGTTTGTAATACTTTGTATATTCTGGATCATACGTTATAGTAAATGATGCACTTGTTATTTGATATTCCTATGTACTGTGTGTGCTAGCGAGTCGATACAGGGACCAGCACGGTAAGCACAGAGACATCGAATCTTATCAGATTAGGGTCGTTACAGATGGTATCAGAGCAGTGTTATGACTGTAGGTCGTGACCCTAGAAAATGGATTAGAAAAAGCCATAGGAGTGAGGAACTTACTTTACAATTTGTTGTCTACTTGTTAGTTCATACTCTTGTACTCATATCTTTACTTTTCAAATATAGATGACCCATGAAATTATATCGGTGTTATTTAAGGAGTTTAGTTGGCAGACCACCATTAGTAAGTTTTGTTGGATAAACGATTGCGGTAGTATGATGAGATCATATCTCTTGTGGACATGACCTTACCTGTAGGTTTTTCTTGTGTTATGTGATATGTTATATGTTTGTTTGGTCATTGCTTTCCGTGTTGTCATTTTTGTGTGGATTGTTTGTATTATGTAATTGGGTGCTTTCACTGATCCTATGTGCTCTTTCGATGTGATTACTTTAGGATAGTTTTGGGTGACTTGTGTGAATTGCGCGAATTTAGTGTTTGTTTTTATTTTGTTGTTGTTGGAGTCTTGTTGCTAGCATGAGCATATGGGTAGTGTTTCCCTTAGACCTATTTTCGTCTATTATCTCACCCCTGCTTACCCATCAGATGCCGCCGAGGCGTAACTCTAGAGGCAGTGGTTCAGGAGACAACAATAACAATGACATACCGCCATACATGCAGCAGTTGCTTCAAGGACAGTCTCAGTTGATCCAGTTACTTGTTCAGAACCAGAACAACAACAACAACAATAATCCACCACCACCCCCAATTGATGCCCTTACTCGTTTCTTGAAGTTGAATCCTCAGAGGTTTTCTAGTACCCCTGGACCTATTGTGGCTGATGATTGGCTCAACTCAGTTAATAGGAATTTGGAGACAGTTGGTTGCACTGATGCAGAGAGAGTGAGGTTTGCCTCACATTTGTTAGAAGGACCAGCCGCAGCATGGTGGGACAATTACTTGGTCACTTATCCTATTGCTACTATCACTTGGGCACAGTTTCAGACAGGGTTTCGCACCGCACATGTGTCTGCCGGTGCCATGAGTCTGAAGAAGAAGGAATTCCGTAGCTTGCGTCAGGGAGGTCGTAGTGTGAATGCATACATGGAGGAATTCAATAATCTTGCACGCTATGCTCCTAATGATGTTAGAACTGATGCTGCTACACAGGAGAAGTTTCTTGAAGGACTGGACGATGAGTTGAGTATTCAGTTGACAGTGGCAACATTCAACAATTGTCAGGAGCTTATTGATAAGGCTATTGTACTTGAAGGAAAGTTTCAAGAAGTGGAGAACCGCAAGAGGAAGGCGAGTGACACGGAGTTCAATTCTGGAGGACAACGGAAGCACCATAATTCGTCAGCATTTTCTGAGTACTATGATTCTAAGGTGGACAATTACAATGGTCATAATCATCATAACCACGAGGGCCATAATCATCAGAACGACGATGGACACAACCACAATGGCCAGAGGGATGTCAACAACAACAACAACCACGACCTTTCAACGCCCACCAAGAAGGATATCAATCAGTTACTTTGTTATAGGTGCAGGGAGCTAGGGCATTATTCAAACAACTGTCCTCTATTGAAGAACATGAATTATGACAATGAGAATTATGGAGAGAAGGAGAATGGTCACTTCGAAAGTGGACATGTGAATCACACGAGGGTAGGAAGATGAGATAATGCATCAGTCTTTGGTATGATTCTTAATCAAGATCAAGTATTGTGACCGTTCTTCCAGTATTGATGCATCATATCTATTCATGCAAGGAAATATGTAATGAGTAAGCCTCGATATTTTGGAATATGGATCATGTCAAGTTCCCATCTTTAACCTTGCTAGCCAACTCGAATCTCGAGGACGAGATTCATTCTAAGGGGGCTAGATTTGTAACATCCCAAATTTTCGAATTTGGAATGTTAATAGGATCATTCTTTTACATCATGTTTTATATTATTATTTTGAATTTTCTGAATATTGGTAGTATTTTGGAGTTGTTAAACTCAAAAGTTTTATAGTTGTTATAATGCTCTTTGTATGCTTGCATTGCATTGCATAAAATATATCTTTGCGTATTTGGGTTTTAAAAATGTTCATAATGTCCAAAATATTGTTGCTTATCCTTTTGTTATGTTTTGGTATTTTTTCATAATCTCAAAAAAAAATTGTGTGTTATTTTGCTGTTTGAGTGGCCTATTGCATACAAATGATTTTTCAAAATTGCATTATAGGTGGAACTAGTGTTCCTATATTTTATATTAGTAGTGTTGAGTTTACTGTATGTATAAATATTTTTGTTTAGATTTAATTGTGTTGTTCTTATTTTAGGTTAGTTTTTGTGCTGTTTGTTTTTAAAAGGGAAACACAGTGCAGCGCACTGTGCGCTACCGCAGCCCACCACCCGTGGCCTAACCGGGGCTTCGCCCGCACGCGCAGCGCCAGCCGCAAGCAAGCTTTCGACCCATCCTCGCTCGAACACAGCCCGCACCACAACCAGTTTTTTTTCTTCCACCTCTTTCTCCCGATGACGCAAGGGGCCCAGTTGTCATCTCTCTCCTCTCGATCAGATTCCTGCACGCACACGAGTTCGTCTCCCAGTCGAAATCTTCGATCGATTCGATCTGTTTTCTGCCCCTAGCCCAGTACCAACTCCATATAAATACTGCATGAGTCCTTCTCTGTCGATTTTTGCAAAAAAAGTCACCTACCGTGCCCTAGAACGAAGCCCCGATCTCGCCGAAGTTCCGCCGGCCGAAGCTTCCGCCACCGTCGTTTCCGTCTCGCCAGTGGGTTCCCAGAACCTCTCCTTCCCTCTGTACTTTTCTCCTTGACCTCCTCTCTCTCCCTCACCTATTCTCTCTCATAGGGAAGTGCTACACCGAGCAGTTCGGGCTCGAGCAGAAGCTCCACACCGCCGTCGCGACTCCAGCCGCACCTCATCGTTGCTAGAGTGGTCGTCTGACGCTCCCAGCGACGCTTCCAAGATCTGCTAGTTTCTGTGCACATCGTCCCGCCCTCGCTGGTCTCAGGAAACCTCCCCACTGAGCACTCCGTCGAAGTCCGAGCTGCGCCGCCGCCGTCTCGTTCAATTCCAGCCGGCCTACCCCTGTGTCTCTCCGGTGAGTCGCTGTTGTCCGTCCTATCCCCATCCAGCGACTGAGATTAGATCTTGCTTTTTTTCGAAACGGTAAGCACTAATTTGCGGTCGTCCGCCGTGTAGACAATATAGCAAACACCCTTCAGCCATTCACGGACGGCCACGTGGCACATCCATAGGCGCAGCAGTTCTTCGAAGAAATCTATTTTTGGCACACTTATTTTTGGCAGATTCTATATCAAAATTTCATTTAGGTTTATCTTGAGATCAGTAACTTCAAATCCACCGATTCTTTTTCCTGTGTACTCATAGCGACCAAGAGAATACTTTAGAACCTAAATTTCACATTTTTGAACAGTTCAAATTTGAATTTGTTTAAATTTGAATTCAAACTTCCGGAGGCCATATCTTTTAAACCGTTGATCCGAATCAGTTGATTCTTTTTGCATTGTGATCCTACTAACATTTAGAAGAGTTATACATACTGATATGTTATGTTGATTAAGTTTTTTTTATTTGAATTCCTTGTTGTTGGTTTTATTGTGATTGTTATGTGACTACAGTTTATTTATCGGTGCCTTCGTTATCGTATAGATTGTCCGGAGTGTCAAGCGGATCCGAATTAAGCGTTAGAGTACTTCGACAACGTTCCAGGCAAGTTCACACTTTTGATTTTGCTCATCCTATATTCTACTATGCATGTGTGATTTCTATGCTATGACATGTGGTTGGTTTGATGTGTATGTTATCTGTTGTCATATTCTGATATTGATTGTATCATGTGTTGGTGTGATCAACTTGTTATGGTAGACGTTGGCATGTGTCGCGTGATTCGTGGAGGTGGTGAGCGCTTACAGTTGTAGGCTCGGGACTTTTCCTCAGGTGAATGCGTGAATGGCCGAGCGCTCTATCGTCCCTAGAGAATGCGCCATGACTGAGCGCACTTGAGTTGTCGGGACTTTTTCTCATGTGAATGCGTCACTGGCTGAGCGCTCTATTGTCCCTAGAGAATGCGCCAGGGCTGAGTGCACTTGAGACATCTTGGATATCTTTATCATCTTTGTTGTGTGCACCTTGCCTATGCAGTGGAGGTAGGTGGAGGTACTTTTACGCGAAACCAAACTTGCGTGTTTTGTTTATTTTTACTTTGTTGGCGGATGTAGGTTTGCTTTATCATTAGGTGTAATTTGCCAATACATTCAATATATTGACCCTTTGTAGCTGCAACTTATCATGTTGCGGGTTTTTTCAGATGATCAGTGAGATACAGTAGGGTCGTGAGTCTTCACTCAACATGTTCTCCAGTGGGCATTGATGGACTCATCGTTTATTATGCTACCTTTCCGCTGTTGTTATTGAATAAGTTAGCTATATGCTACTCAGTTTGTAATACTTTGTATATTCTGGAGCATACGTTATAGTAAATGATGCACTTGTTATTTGATATTCCTATGTACTGTGTGTGCTAGCGTGTCGATCCAGGGACTAGCACGTTAAGCACAGAGAAATCGAATCTTATCAGATTCAGGTCATTATAGATATACTCTTTTATTTAAATTTTATTTAAATTTCTTTCTTTTGACTTTATTGTGGTGTTATGTGAGTACAGTTTATTTATCGGTGCCTTCGTTAATCGTGTACATTGTTCGGAGTGTGAAGCAGATCGAAATTAATCGTTAGAGTACTTCATCAAACGTATCAGGCAAGTTTGCACTTTTGATTTTGCTTATCCTATGTTATGCTATGCTTGTGTGGTCTTTATGCTATGATTTGTGCTTGGTTTGTTCTGTATGTTCTATGTTCTCATATTTGAGTATTGATTGTAGTATGGAGTTGTGTGCTTAAACTTGCTAGGCTAGACGTGGGTGTGTGTCGAGTGATTCATGGAAGTGGTGAGTGTCTATAGCTATAGGCTCGGGACTTCTCCTTATGTGAATGCGTTAATGGCTGAGCGCTCTATTGTCCCTAGAGAATGCGCCATGACTGAGCGCACTTGAGTTGTCGGGACGTTTACTCACATGAATGCGTCATTGGCTGAGCACTCTATTGTCGGTAGAGAATGCGTCATGATCGAGCGCACTTGAGACATCTTGAAGATATTTGTCATTTGTGTTTGTGTGCACCTTGCCTATTTAGTGGAGGTAGGTGAAGGTAGTTTTATGCGAAACCAACTTGAGTGATATGTTTGTCATACCTTGCTTGTGGAGGTTTGCTATATCATTATTGTGTGATTTTCCAATATATTCAATGTATTAACCCTTGTGGCTGCAACTTATCATGTTGCGGGATTTTTAGATGATCAGTGAGATACATTGTAGAGTCTTCACTCAACATTTTCGCCAGCGGGCATCGATGGGACTCATCATTTGTTTATGCTATATTTCCGCTGTTATAATTGAATAGAGTTAGCAATGTGCTACTCAATTTGTAATACTTTATAAATTCTGGATCATACTTTGTAGTAAATGATGCACTTGTTATTTGGTATTCATATGTACTGTGGGTGGTAGCGAGTCGATCCAGGTATTAGCATGGTAAGCACAAAGACATTGAATCTTATCAGGTTTGGGTCATTACATCACAGATACTTGTATGTTCAGTGAACAAATAATGCATTGCATTTCTTGAGGGAAAATGGTGTCGGGTTTACAAACCTTTGTTGGTCTTTCATTCCGAACAGCAGCTCCGATGTGATCTTCCATTCCCTAGGAAAGTTGCCTCTGCCGCTGATTCCTGTGATGCTATCATCGCCGCCGCCACTCGTGATGTTGGATTACTTGTCGCCCCCCTCAACCCTGCAAACCTGTGACCCTCCTTCTTGCCTCTGTTCACGGACATATGTTACCCCTTGACAGCTATGGTTTCACTCATGGCATGATGGTGAACAGGATAAAAAAGATTTGAAAAGGTAGTATGCGTATAGGAACCGCTTTTAAGAGCCGGCGTGTAAAATAATTGACTTAATAGAACGATACCACAAATGTTTAGAACATTGGAACTCACAACTTCGGCATAAATCCGCCAAATTCAGCAAAACTTTAATTACATTAATCATAGTAAAACTGATATATTCTTAATATCTTTGATATTGCGCCTTCACAGTTTCCATTGCATCATCTCCATCTTCTTGATGTTTTCATGAATGGCCGGCATCACTCGCCTCTCCTTTGCTTCCATCTGACTGTGCTCGATCCGTCTCCATACGCTAAGCATGCATACGCGTCCATGCACGTGTACGTGATTTGTTCGTCACAGAGCTCTTCAGCCCTGCTTTTGTGATGGTCCGTATTGAATATGTTCTTCTTCTCATGGTAGAATTCATCAATGATTAATCCGGTGACTTCCCCAAGTAAATCCCAAGGCTTTTATGCGTCATCTAGAACAGTACATTCTCCCTGGAAGTCCAATTTGTGACCCTTAATTAAGGGCCACAACAGTTTTATGTCACACCAGATTCAAAAATCCTATGAATATGTATAGCTCCTCGAGGAGGAACTTTCACAGGGATATGCTGACCCCTGGCGATTCGCATACCTAGTAAAGGAGACAACTAGAACCATCGCAAATCTGGATGTCCATGCCGACGAAGAACAATTCATTTTCTTGCAGGTACTCATCTGTATATTTTATACACATGTTGATGCTGCTGATCTCGTTGGTCTAGACAATTCGGATGGTGCGGCCGCCATGGAGGTCGACACGGTGTTGTCGAGTGAACGGGGCTAGTAAGCCCGACATCACCATCCTCTCACCGCCAAGGCTGTCGAAACATGCAGCACGAGTCATGGTGCTAGTGACGGAGTTATGCGGAGAGAGACGGAGAGTAGAATGGGGAAGGCGATCTTGATAACCCACAAGTATAGGGGATCGCAACAGTTTTCGAGGGTAGAGTATTCATACCAAATTTATAGATTTAACACAAGGGGAGCCAAAGAATATTTGTAAGTATTAGCTGCTGAGTTGTCAATTCAGCCACACATGGAGATATAGTATCTGCAGCAAAGTGATCAGTAGCACAGTAATATGATAGTTTTGATAGAAGTGGTAATGGTAACAACAGTAACACTAACAGTAGTGATAGTTTTGTAGCAATTGTAACAGTAGCAGCAAGAATAGTAACTTAGCAAGATCAAAATATGGAAAACTCATAGGCAGTGGGTCACTGATATCGTTGGATAACATTCATCATATAATAGTTATAACCTAGGGGACACGAAACTAGGTCCCGTTCATTGATATAATGTAGGCATGTATTTGGTAAATAGTCATACGTCCTTATGGAAAAGAACTTGCATGACATCTTTTGTCCTACCCTCCCGTGGCAGCGGGGTCCATACGGAAACTAAGGGATATTGATGCCTCCTTTTAATAGAGAACCGGAACAAAGCATTAACACATAGTGAATACATGAACTCCTCAAACTACGATAATTACCAAAAAGAATCCCAATTGTTGTCACCTTGGGGTATGCGGATCCTAACACATAGTCGGTGCATACAACTTGCAAGATCGGATTAAGAACATAGATATAATGGTGGAAACATAAATGGTTCAGATCTGAATTCATGGAACTCGGTTCCTAGTGACGAACATTAACATAGCAAAGTCATAGCAACATCAATCTCAGAACATAGTGGATACTAGGGATCAAGCCCTAACAAAACTAACTCAATTGCATGATGAATCTCATCCAACCTCTCATCGACCAGCGAGCCTATGAAGGAATTACTCACTCCCGACGGTGAGCATCATGAAACTAGTGATGGGGGTGGTTGGAGATGACGAAGACGAAAGATCCCCCTCTCTGGAGGCTCAAATGGACTCCAGATCTAGCCTCCCGGTGAAGAAAAGGAGGTGACGGGGGCTCCGTATCGTAAAACGCGATGAAACTTCCTCTCCTATTTTTTCTCCAAAAATAGGAATTTACTAGCAAATATGCCCGTAAATTGCAATGCGAGGAAACATCCCCCACACGTCCTTACCCACTGAGCATGGCTAAAGACCTCGGCCTCATTCCCCTAACATAATTAACATGACTATTACCTCGTCCTCAGGTCCACATTCTCCATTTCAATATGACATCACACACTTGTTTCCGCTTGTCCTCTTGGTTGTCCTTGTCGCTAGCGGTCGCAGTACCAGTTGTCACTAACCAAGGTTGGCTAGGTCCTTGAGCCTCCTTCGTGTCCGATGAGATCAAGAGCTTTGAACAAAGATTTTTTTATCATCCCACTATATATAAGGAAAAGGTACTGCACATAATATATGCCCGTGCTATCATATAAATTGAGTAGTTTGTGTCAGATAGACCATGAAGTCATAGTTGGACTCCTCATGCATTTTGGCCGATGTCACTGGGCCGAGCTAGACTGGTCGTACATGAGGAGGCGGCGAAGAAAAGGTTTCCTTCCATACTCCTTGTTTAATAAATTAAACTGAAACAATGCATCTATGGGTGTATTTCAAAAATTCACTCAGTTTTATTCGTAGGTACATATTTAAAGAAAGTTAGCTATAGTTCCTCCCTTTTTCAAGAACGTTTATGTTTTTAAAAAATCTTTGCCTTTTCGTAATCAAAGTTCAATTTTTTTTGTTTTAAAAAATGTGCGCAAATTCAAAAAAAATAAGTATAGTTCCTCCTACTTTTAAAAATAAACATGTTTAAAAAATATTCAGGTTAAAAAATGGTTATTTTTTGAAGTGATCGAATTTAAATTTTTTTGTACAACTTTGCAAAATATGTTCGTTCTAAAATATATTCAGTTTTTTGCAAAAAAAAGAAAGAAATTCTTTTGCTCTCAGTATCTGGCGCGCCTGCTTGTTTAATTTAATACGTCACGCTGCCATGTAAACATAAGCGTTTGTTTAGTCCAGTCGTTGGCTTTCTGAGCATTCCAGCTTGAGCGCCCATGTTCAAGTCCTCCAGGTGCACTACTCTTTTTCCTTGGACTTTTTTCACTCGTGCGGGAGCTGTACTTAATGGGCTGGCCCATCGCGGCTCTGCGTGTCTTTAATTTTTTCTTCCGCACAAAACAAATCGGGACCAATGAGAAAACCAATGACGGGCAAAAATTCATGTGGGTCCACCCATATGACCAAAAAAAGTGAAGAAACAATCCCACTTTAATATTAGGTAAAGATAGTGGCGGAGTTAGGGTCATAGGGCCTCGTGGGCCCCACTACCCACCAGGACGCGCTTGGAGGGGTTGGCGCGCTTGGAGGGGGTGGTGCGCCCTAGTGTCTAGTGGACAGCAGCCCCCCTCAGGTACTTCTTTGCTCCAGTATTTTTCTTTTATTCCATCAAAATTCTCTAAAAAGTTTCAGCCAATTCCTAGAACTTTTATTTCTCTAGAAAAACAACACCATGGTAGTTCTGCTGAAAACAGCGTCAGTCCGGCTTAGTTTCATTCAAATCATGCAAATTAGACTCCAAAACAAGAGAAAAAGTGTTTGGAAAAGTAGATACGATGCAGACGTATCAACTCCTCCAAGCTTAACTCATTGCTTTTCCTCAAGCAATTAAGTTGAGAAACTAAAAGTGGTAAAGAAAAACTTTTACGAACTCTTTTATTCTTGTTTACATATATATGCTTAAATAATACCCAAGTTTTGAGCCAAGATCATAACTAACCATGCAAATGATAACTCTTAGAAATTATATTCATTCATATCGATGGCATAATCAACTAGAGAGCAATAATATATTTTCTCAAACGTCAACACTTTAACAAAATGATCATGATATAATATGACAATAATGGTATCTCGCTAGGCCTTTCCGAGACCGCAAAACATAAATGCAGAGCACCTCCAAAGTTCAAGCAGCACCTAGACATTGTAATTCATGGTAGAAGAGACCCAGTCATGCTAACACCCAACATTAACTATACCCAATGCATAAAAATGACAATAGTGCTCTCAGGTCTGGTGCTTATTTGAGAAGGTGATGACTCATCTTAAAAAGTAAATGGATAGTCCATTCGCAGAGGGAAGCATGCATTTGTAGAGGTGCCAGAGCTCAAAGCTTAAATCAAAAATAAATATAATTTTGGGAGGTATACCTTTCCTATCAACGTTACGACCAAGAGTTTTCGATATCTTCCACGCTAAACAAATTAGTTGTGCTTCCCAAGCGGTAAAAGTTTTACTCCCCCGCCACCAACAAACACTAGCCATGGCTAGCTGAATCCTCGAGTGCCCTCCATACCAACAATTGGTTTAATTATCATTATTGTTTATTGTCGGACTGGGCATCCCTATTACCAGACCCTCTTGTGCAAGGACGAGTTAATAAACACTCATCACGAGAATAACCCATTTAGCATGGAAGTTACTGACCACCCCATGTCGCTCCATGAGCAGTACGGGCACACAAAACAGATGTTCATTTGAATATTTAGAGGTGGCACATGCAAATTTACTTAGGACGACAAAGTAATACCGCATATAGGTAGATATGGTGGATTCATCTAGAACAACATGGGTGTAGGGATTTTGATGCACAAGCAGTAGTCCCGCTCAGTACAGGTGAGGGCTAGCTATTAGGTTGAGAAGCGACCAGCTAGAGAGCGAAAACTGTCATAATGATGCAGTGAGAATAATTACCATTAAATACTAGCATGAGTACAATATAGACTCCTTGAACATAAATATCATGGAGGCTACGTTGGTTTTGATTCAACTACATGCGTGAACATGAGCCTGCTACTTCTTGAGCTTGCGTTGGTTTTTCCCTTAAAAAGGAAAGGGTGATGCAGCAAAGTAGAGATAAGTATTTCCCTCAGTTAAGAACCAATGTATCAATCCAATAGCAGGCATAAGCAAGTCCCCAATAGATGCACCTAAACTAACTAGCAAACAGATGCACACAACGCGACTAGCAAGAGTGAGATCTAATAGATATAGATGTAAAACAAATAAAAGTAAATAAATTGCAGCAAGTATTTTTGTGTTTCTGATTTTATAGATCTGAAAACAATATGATAAAAGTAGACCCGGGGGCCATTGGATTCACTCGAGGCTTCTCTCTCGAAGAAAGCATATGATGGGTAAACAAATTATTGTTGAGCTACTGATAGAAAAGCGCAAAGTTATAACGATATCTAAGGCAATGATCATGAATATAGGCATCATGTCCGTGACAAGTAGACTAACTCCTACCTGCATCTACTACTATTACTCCAGACACCGACCGACTCATGCCTGCATCTAGAGTATTAAGTTCATAAGAATGGAGTAACGCCTTAAGCAACATGACATGATGTAGAGGAATAAACTCAAGCAATATGATATAAAGCCCATCATTTTATCCTTAATGACAACAATACAATATGTGCATCGCCTTCCATTCTGTCACTTGGTGAGGACACCACAAGATTGAACCCATCACAAAGCACCTCCCAATTGCAAGAAAAACCAATCTAGTTGGACAAACCAAATCAATAGATCGGAGAGAAATACAAAGCTATCTTAATCATGCATATAAGAATTCAGAGAAGACTCAAATAATATCCATAGATAATGAGATCATAAATCCACAATTCATCGGATCTCAACAAACACACCGCAAAAGAAGATTACATCGAATAGGTCTCCAAGAACATCGAGGAGGACATTGTCTTGAAGATCAAAGAGAGAGAAGAAGCCATCTAGCTACTAGCTATGGACATGTAGGTCTGTGGTAAACTACTCACACATCATTGGAAGGGCAGCAAGGTTAATGTAGAGGCCCTCCATGATCGAATCCCCTCGGGCATAGTACTAGAAAAGGCCCAAGATGGGATCTCACGAGGTCAGAGGCTTGTGGCGGTGGAAAAGTATATTTGTAGTGCCCTTTGGTCCAAAGGGAATATTTGGGTATTTATGGAGCAAGAATTAGGTTTAGAAGAGCCACGAGGGGCCCACAAACCTAGGGGCACCCCCTGGGGCGTGACCCTAGGGCATGTGGCCTCCTCGTGGGTCTTCTAGCCTCCTCCGAAGTTTCCTAGGTGTCTTGTTGTCCCAGAAAAATTGTCAAGAAGTAATTTCCATTTGATATCCGTTTGGTATTAATTTTCCGTAAAAGACAAAAACAAGGGAAAAACAACAATTGGCACTGGGCACTAGGTTAATAGGTTAGTCCCAAAAAATATTATGAAATAGAATATTAATGTATATAAAATATTCAGGATGATAACATAATAGCATGGAACAATAAAAAATTATATATACGTTGGAGACGTATCAAGCATCCCAAGCTTAATTCATGCTCGTCCTCGAGTATGTAAATAATAAAAGCATAATTTTTTATGTGGAATGCTACCTTTCATACTTATCAAAGTAACCTCTCTTAATTTGTCATGAATATTTCAGATCCATATGATTCAAAACAAAAGTTTAACATTGACATAAAGATAATAATACTTCAAGCACACTAAAAATAAAAATCATGAAACTTCAAAATAACATGGATAAAGAAAGTTATCCCTGCAAAATCATATAGTCTAGTTATGCCCCCTCTTCTCAACACAAAGTATAAATCATGCACTACCCCTGTGTCATCCAAGCAATTGGTTCATAGTTTTTAACGCGCTTTAGCTTTTTCAACTCTTCTTGCAATACATGAGCGTGAGCCATGGATATAGCACTATAAGTGGAATAGAAGGTGGTAGTAGACAAAAGAAGGGAGAAAGTCTCAAATCAACTAGGAAAATTAATGGACTATGGAGATGTCCATCAATTGATATCAATGTGAGTGAGTAGGAATTGCCATGTAACGGATGCACTAGAGCTATAAGTGTATGAAATCTCAAAAAGAAAACTAAGTGGATGTGCATCCAAGTTGCTTGCTCATGAAGACCTCGAGCATTTGCGGACGCCCATCATTGGACATGCCAAGTTCTATAATGAAAAATTCCCACTAGTAATATATGAAAGTTTCAATATAGGAGACTCTCTATCATGAAGAACATGGTGCTACTTTGAAGCACAAGTGTGGAAAAGGATAGTAACATTGTCCCTTCTCTCTTTTTCTCTATTTTCTTCTTTTTTTCTTCTTTTGGACACTTTGGCCTCTCTTTTTTATTTGGACTCTTTGGCCTCTTTTATTTTATAAACTTCACATGGGACAATACTCTAATAATGATGATCATCACACTTTTATTTACTTCCAACTCAAAAATTACAGCTCAAGGTAAAAAGTCATAATGATAGAATGGTGGAGTTACATGGCAATATATCTCGGAATGGCTATGAAAATGCTATAATAGGTAGGTATGGTGCTTGTTTTGAGGGAAGGTATAAGGTGGGTTTAATGTACCAGTGAAAGTTGGGTGGTACTATAGAACCTAGCAATGGTGGAAGGGTGAGAGTGCGTATAATCCATGGACTCAATATTAGTCATAAAGAACTCACATACTTATTGCAAAAAAAGTTTATTAGCCCTCGAAGAAAAGTACTACTATGCACTCTCCTATGGGAGAGGTTGGTAGGAGTTAACCATCGCGCGCTCCCGACTTTCACACGAAGGAAGACAATTAAGGATAAATTGTGCTCCAACTTCATCACATAACGGGAAGACCATACACGCATGCTACGGGAATCACAAACCTTAACACAAGTATATTTATTATTCCACAATTTACTACTAGCATGAATCTAATATTACCACTTCATATGTCAAAAAAATTGCAAAGAAGCAAAATTCTCATATATTCAATGCTCTTTATGAAAGTTTTTATTATATCTCTCTTGAATACCCATCATATTAGGACTAAATTCATAACCCAAGTAAATTACCATGTTGTTTTCAAGACTGTGGAAATAATATAAGTGAATCATGAGAGTTCATCTATTTCTACAAAATAAAACCATTGTCGTGCTCTAAAAATATAGAAGTGAAGCACTAGAGCAACTACCTAGCTCAAAATATGTAAGTGAAGCACATAGAGTATTCTAATAAATTCACGATTAATGTGTGTCCCTCTCAATAGGTGTGTAAAACAAGGATTATTGCGGCAAACTAAAAAGCAAAGACTCATATCATACAAGACGCTCCAAGCAAAACACATATCATGTAGTGAATAAAATTATAGTCTCAAGTAAAATACCAAATAGATTGAAGACGAAAGAGGGGATGCCATCTAGGGCATCCCCAAGTTTAGATGCTTGGTTTTTCTTTAATAATATCTTGGGGTGCCTTGGGCATCCCCAAGCTTAGGCTCTTTCCACCCATTATTCCATAGTCCATCAAAATTTCATGCAAACCTTGAAAACTTCACAACACAAAACTCAACAGAAAACTTGTGAGATCTGTTATTAAAACAAATCCAAACCTTAATTTTACGTATTGTTGTGAACTCATTATAATTTTATATTTGTGTTATATCTACTGTATTCCAACTTCTCCATGGTACGGCTCCTAGATTCATCAAAATAAGCAAACAACACAGTGAAACCAGAATCTTCCTAAAGTAGAACAGTCTGTAAAGATGCGAATTGATTTACAACCTCTGTACCTCTAAAACTTCTAAACAATTAGAGAAACGTGGGAAATTTGTATACCAATCATAGATAATTTTGTTACTAGACGCAAAAGTTTTTGTTTTTCAGCAAAACCAATCTACTATCTTCCAAATCACCCCAAAGGTCTTACTTGGGACAAAAACTAATAAAAAAACCTCTAATCAGAGACTAGAAGATATATTTATTGCAAAACAGGAACAAAAAGGTAAAAACAAAAATGAAATTGGGGTGCCTCCCAACAAGCGCCATTGTTTAACGCCCCTAGCTAGGCATAATGCATAGATCTAGATATTGTAATAGAAGTGAGGGAGATCATCCATGCTTGTCTCATATTCCCTCCTTTCAGCTGCCAGTTTCCTTTGTGGCGAGCAAAAATAATAAAAGGGCTAAATTTATTTGGAGAATGATCCATGAGATCAAGTTTGGGAGGAATAAATTCCTCTTTTAGGCCTTCATATTTGATAATTATCTCTTCATTATAAATGTTCCATTGATTAAACCCCCTAAGTTTGTCTGTAAGCACAAACTCTAATACATTATTTTGTATAGCAAAATTTTCACTAAGTTCAGAAATCTTATAATTCAATACATCAGGAGGAACCATTTTCCTTAGGTTTTCATTATAAGTACCATAATCCGGAGATGTTGCAATCTCTGAATTTCACCTTGATTAAAAAGAATCTCCTCTATAGGAGGGCAACCAAAATTTATATTGTAATGAGCAAATGTTTCACGTGCCTCTTTCATAATATTCCCAAATTCATATGCTCGAAATATAGTGGTGACACGCTTAACAGAAGGATCATGAATATTAGAAAATTCTAGGAGGATCCTTTGTATGCATTGATGCATGTGAACAAATTGTCTTTCAAGTTCAACTATAAGTAAGGATATTGCATCCGTGAGACTATTAGTTTTGTTAGGGATTCACCCTCCTAGCATAGGTAACATAGTGACACAAGTAAAGAAATCTTGAATAACACCTTTTCCAATAATATTACCGCTACCCGCACATAGTTTTTTTAGTGTGCATGATAGTAGAACCCTTTTCGAAAGGGTTATCATTAGCAAACTCATCAAAAAAAATCTCCAAATTATTACTAGTAATGATAACCTCCCCAGGTTCAGGCATGATGGCAAAGCAATCTAGCACACAAATAAGCAAACAAAAAGACAGACAGAAAGAAAGCACATATTTTTGTGTTTTTCTGAAAACTTTTTAGAAGTGGAGGAGATGAAAATGAGAGGAAAATGGAAAATAATGTAAGTGCAATAAATAGAGTTTATGATAGGTACTTGGTAGGCTTGATGTAGAACCTCCCCGACAACAGCGCCAGAAATTCTTCCTGCTACTTCTTGAGCTTGCTTTGATTTTTCCCTTGAAGAGGAAATGGTGATGGAGCAAGTCACCAATGGATGCACCTCCGCAACCTAACAAACACTTGCACACAACGCGAAAAAGGGGTTGTCAATCCCTTCATGGTCACTAGCAAGACCGCAAGAGTGAGATCTTATAGAGATAGATGTAAAACAAATAAAAGTAAATAAATTGCAGCAAGGAATTTTTGTGTTTTTGATTTTATAGATCTGAAAATAATATGATAAAAGTAGACCCGGGTCCATAGGTTTCACTAGAGGCTTCTCTCTCGAAGAAAGCATACGATGGGTAACCAATTACTGTTGAGCAATTGATAGAAAAGCGCAAAGTATGATGATTTCTAAGGCAATGATCATGAATAGAGGCATCACGTCTGTGACAAGTAGACCGTGTCCTGCCTGGATCTACTACTATTACTCCACACATCCACTGACTCATGTCTTCATCTAGAGTATTAAGTTCATAAGAACAGAGTAACGCCTTAAGCAAGATGACATGTTGTAGAGGGATAAACTCGAGCAATATTATATAAACCCCATCTTTTTATCCTTCATGGAAACAGTACAATACGTGCCTCGTTGCCCCTTCTATCACTAGGTGAGGACACCGCAAGATTGAACCCATCACAAAGCACCTCTCCCATTAAAAGAAAAACCAATCTAGTTGGCCAAACCAAATCGATAGATCAAAGAGAAATACAAAGCTATTTTAATCATGCATATAAGAATTCAGAGAAGACTCAAATAATATTCATAGATAATCTGATCATGAATCCACAATTCATCGAATCTCGACAAACACACCGCAAAAGAGTTTACACCGAATAGATCTCCCAGAACATTGAGGAGAACATTTTCTTGAATATCAAAGAGAGAGAAGAAGCCCTCTAGGTACTAGCTATGCACCCGTAGGTATGTGGTAAACTACTCACACATCATCGGAAGGGCAACAAGGATGATGTAGAGGCCCTCCGTGATTGAATCCCCCTCCAACGGAGTACCGGAAAAGGCCCCAAGATGCAATCTCACGAGGTCAGAGGCTTGAAGTGGCGGAAAAGTATTTTTGGTGTGCCCTATTGTAATGCCCAGGATGGAGTTATACCTCCTACGTGTCGAGGCACGACTTAAAGGCATAAATCCATCCTAGAATGATCTCAAGTTTGGTAATCTTTGCACAACTCATGTAAAAGAGGGATAGTAAACTGAAAATAGTTGGCTTACACTCGCCACGTCACAGAAATTACAGTACAAGTCTCAAACATCATACATTAAGAACACTACAACCCTCTAAGGGCAAAAGCCAAATGTCAAAGTACCAAACTCAGATAAATAAACCACAGGCGGATCGAATCCTAGTAAGAGACTCCACTACTGATCGTCCAGGTAGCACACGTAGTACCGACTACGCTCCTCGTCGTACTCCCAATCCAGCTCGGTGCCATCACCTGGATAGCTCACAGCTGGACCTGCATCTGGTGTGTGAAGTAACTGTGAGCCACAGAGGACTCAGCAATCCCGTTCCCGGGTAACAGAACTATTTAAGCATTTAGGTGAGGGAAAGGCTGAAGAAAAGAATAAGTCTGCAGCAGCAACTAGCATCTAGCTTACGCAAGTGAGAGCGAGAAGAGAAGGCATCGGCGAGAAGTGATCACGAAGTGATCCTAGCTACAAGCTCCACAATCATAACCCCTCCGTGTTCAACTCCCGAATCCCTATTCGGAAATTGACGATCACGGAACACACGCTGGTAGTGTATTAGAAACAATGTGTCAAGTTATCTACAACCGGAATTAACAAGCTCCCATCTGCCACATAACCGCGGGCACGGCTTTCGAAAGTTCAAACCCTGCAGGGGTGTTCTAACTTGACCCATTACAAGCCCACGATCCGCGGAGTCGCAACTCCAAAGTGGGAAGACCCGAGTATCCTCGGAATCCCGTGCTCAAGATATACCGAGCTAAGGTAAGGCTAATCCAGCAAATCCTCTCGGCGTGTCGACACCCTGATAGTAGCCGCGCGTATCTAGGTCTCAGGACACGTCCGGATGAGCAGTACGTACAGATACCGAAGATCCCAGCGAACCGGGTGGTATCCGCAAGTGGCTCTAGTTTGGACCAACACTCAAGTCGAGCACTGGCCCAGGGGGTTGAATTATTTAAGCCTCGGGTTAATTACTCCCTCGGAAAGTTTTAGTTGTTTAGGCAAATAGTACCAAGGTTGGGACTTGCTGGAAAAGACTTAGCACTTAGCGGTTTATCGAGGGGGTCCCATACACCCCAACCGTGTTAGGAACGCATAATCAAGGAACATAAAACCGGCTTATACGGATCCTAACGGCATGAGTGGAACAAATCACCAAGCAAAAGGCTTAGCCTTCCACCCTTGCCAATATATAGATGATTTCATTTTAAGCATTTATATAGTGTGATATAACCCAACCAAACTTCAACATGAAGCAAGCATCTTCGATCTTCACCTGCAACTAACAACGCTATAAGAAGGGCTGAGCGAAGCGTACTTAGCCAAGCAACGGTTTGCATAGGTAGGTTGGTTAAACATGGCAATTGGTTACAAATAGGAGGCTGACAAGAAGATCATGGGCATCGAGGCAAAACTATAGATCGAGACTACTAGCAATAGGCAAAGATAGTAATGTTATCGGGGTTCGGTCATCTTGCCTGAAGAGAAGTCGTTCGGATCGTAAGAAGGGTCCTCGTGCTCAACCTCGTTGGAAACCTCGTGCTCAACTTCGTACCCGGTCTCAGCTTCCGGCTCTAAACAAGACAATCACACCAAGCACCAATAAACAAGATGCAATGCGCACTCGAAAAACATGAATGCATGATGGATGCACTAAGGATGCACACGGAGCACGGAAAATATCACTCAAGCAAAACACCTCAAAACATGATAACAATCTGATATTATTAATCTACACAGAAAATCAACCAAGTTTGATATAAGATTCGCTGAAATCGGAGTTACGGGCTAAAAGTTATGCCCGAAACAAGATTTGAGCGAAAGCTGAAAATTACAGCAACATAGCATCTTTGGAGCTCAAAATAATTAAGCTACAGCACCCAAAAAGCATGGCAAAGGACTTGAACTCAAACTAGACATATAGTACAGCAACTAGGTCTAAAGTGCACCCCCAACAGAGTCACGGATCAATAGCAATGATCTTGGACATATTGAACTTTACAATAAAATTCTGGCAGCAGAATTTTATTGAAACTTTAGAGCAAAAGATAAACATGCTACAGCCACTCAAATGGACATGTGAGGACATGAATGGAAAGACAACACTATATACTACAAGGAACAATCAAAAACCACTCCAAAACTAACATGCTTTGTCCTAGAACATCACACGAACATGGCATCGGAACGTTACAGATTTCAGACTTAGTGAAAAATCACTAAGTCCTAAAACAGCAATATCATCATAGCAACTAAAATAGCATGTTTAAGTCACCTCGAAACTAAACATGGCAAAGGGTAAGCACCTCATCAAAGTGCATATGAAGGTGATCCCAAAACACACAAGCATGCATCATAGAGGTGAACACAACGATTGCAACGAGCTCAACAAGATGGCATTTCATAACAAGTGAAAACACTTCATATGAACATGGCACTTTGCAACGATGATAACAAGGCAATAATAAATCTACCATGCAACCTATCACAAGCAACACGTAGTTCGTGGCAAGACGAACACATGGACATGTCATTTGCATCGTTTGGACAAACGAGCTAAAAGTTATCACATGGCAAAGGTGGCATGAAAATAACACATAACAGCAGTTTATATCATGATGCACTCTTGCAACAGAAAAACAAGCTCCTAAACGAACTCTATCATGCATGACTACAACAGGTAAAACGTAGAGGACATCTCCACGAACGTCTGGACATATTACACGCGCAAAACGGAGCATCACAGTAAAAGTTAGAGCAGTTCATACTTTGCATCTCAGAACAGTAAAACAGGGACTTAGAAGGATTTGAAACAACCTCACAGATCAGATCTGAGGAAAAAAAAACGGAGACGGGCCGGCGGCGCGGATCTGGCCCACTCGGCCGAGGCAGAGGCGGCGGCGGCCTGGGAAGGCGGCGGCGGATCCGGCCCACTGAGGCGAGGCGGTCGCGGCCCGAGAGGTGGAGAAGGCCAGGCGACGGCAAAGCGGGAGGCGGCCCACCCGGCGCGCGGCGGCTGGGCGGCGGTTGGGCCCGCGCGGCTGGAACCTCGGGCGGCTGGCCCAGCTGCGGTGGCGACGGGAACTGCGGCGATGCGGTCCGAAGCGAAGCGGCGAGGCGAAGCAGGGGGGGGGCCGGCGACGGACGAGCGGCGCCTGGGCCGCGGAGGGGAGGCGGCGGCCCAGCTGCGACCGAAGCGGGGCGAACTAGTCCCCTCGGCCTGGCGGCGTACGGGCCGCGGGAGGCGCCTGCTGGCGCGGCGACCTGGGCCCCAGGCGGCGACGGATCGGCGCGGTCGAGCGACCGTTGACCCAGGCGCGAACCGCTGCGTCGATGCGATCGACAAAAACGGCGGCGGCTGGCTGCCTCAATGGCTGCGGAGAATTTTTGGGATCTGGGGAAAGAAGAAAAAAAATAAAAAGGAAGGGATCTAGAGGAAGAAGAAGAAGGGGATAGGGATGCCCAAATAGACCTAGAGGGGTCTATAAATAGCAGTTTTTAGGGTTAGGAGGGAGTTTAGGGGCGCTAGGAGCCCTCCGATCGCGATCCGACGGATCCGATCGCGGGGATAGAATAAAAAGGCCTAGGAGGAGAATAAAAGAATGCAGTAGGGATGTTTCCGGGACACGAAGTGAAGGCACATCGGACCCACACGAGCAACGGATGGAAAAGTCAACGGAGTCCAAACGAGACGAGATTTGAGAGGCGGGTTGCACACAACAAAACAACAACACAGACAACAACCTCGCGGCACACCGGTAACGTAAAACGCCCGAACAACAAAGTAGGCCTACGGGACGTCACGGACACGTGAGGGAGCTCCGGAACGCGAAACGGACAACGGGAAGAAACACGACGAACCGGATGCAACCGACAACACAAATGCAATGCGATGCACATGTCTACATGATATGAATGAATGCCACACACTCACACAACAAAACGACGAAAGCCCGAAAGACAAAGAACCCGAAATGGAAATAGATGAAGCCGGAGATATATTATATACCCAAAAGGGAAAGTATTACATCCGGGGCATTACACCTATGGTACAGAGGGAATATTTGGGTATTTATGGAGCAAGACCTAGGGTTAGAAGATCCACGAGGGGGCCACAAGCCTAGGGGCGCCCCCCCCCCCGGGCACGCCCCTAGGGCTTGTGGCCTCCTCGTGGGTCTTTTGGCCTCCTCTCGAAGCTTCCTAGGTGTCTTGTTGTCCAAGAAAAATCGTCAAAAAGTTTTGTTCTATTTGGACTCTGTTTGGTATTGATTCTATGTAAAAGACAAAAACAAGGAAAAAAGAGCAACTGGCATTGGGTACTAGGTTAATAGGTTAGTCCCAAAAAATGATATAAAATAGCATATTAATGCTTATAAAACATTCAAGATGGCTAATATAATTGCATGGAACAATAAAAAAATATAGATACGTTGGAGACATATTAGTGCCAAGTCAAGCCTCTTGAAACATTCAGAGGAGGATAACATATCATCGTACTACATCACAACCATTTTTAGTACATGTTGACATCCAAGATAAATCATTATCCACTCCTAGCTACTTAAGCATGGCATGAACGACTATAATATCTAATTGTCATCATAAACATGTTTAATCATGACAAGCTGAATCAAGGATACCGGTTTAAACATATTTACAAAAACAAAAACCAGTTCAGTTCGTACCTGCTTTTCCTTGCCATAGTCACTTCATCAAATATCGTCATTATTGCATTTCACATGCACGACCCAATGATATGAAAATAATAATTGTGCAAGAGTGTCGTTGACTAAACTGGAACATACACACATTTATTCAGAGGAGAAGAGAAAATAATATGGGCCCCATGTTACATCAACAATAGTGCATAAGAGAGCCACTCAACTTTTTCATCGTGGTCTTCTCCTCGTACGACTCGACAAAAGAAAAGAACTTCAGAGAAACACACTGAAATATATTTTTGAGTTTTTTTTGTTTTTCTTGAAAGAAGCAAATTAAAGAAAGAAAAATAAAAATGAGAAAAACTATTTACACGGGAAAGCTCCCAACAAGTAAAAGAAGAACTTAGAAAACTTAGTAATCACCAGCCTATTACACCCCCAAGCTTAGACTTTTGGCCTAGCTTGGTAATCACCACCCTCAGCCTGGATAATAATCAGAGTGATAGCTCATGGAGGCCCTCGATGCGGCCTCTGCAGCCTCGACCACCACATTGTACTCGCGCGCATCGCTCTCAAGAATATGGTATCTTCCTTTATTCTGGTAATCAAAGAGAGTAGGTGCAGGAAAAATAACATGTACAATGGGTTCCTTATTAAACATTAGGTTATAAGCATAGTTATTCTCTGTAGCCTTAAGGAACTTATGGCGCTTAATGGCCTCGAAGTCTAAATAATGAGTAGGCAAGATAGGGTCATTAGGCCAAGGTGCCACGTTCAACTTCCTACCTGTTCAGGAGGCATAAATCCCACCATAGAAATGACCACTATCAGCATTGCGATGCAACCTTCGTGCAATGATCGCTCCCAAATTATAAAGTTTAATTTCGGTTAAAGTAGTGTGTAACAGGCTCAAGTCTGGGGCACAGAGAGCACTACAATATTGTTTGCCCATGATGCATTTTGCATTAAAGAGTACAAAGTATTGAATTGATGGAAAATGTAAACTTTTTATTCTAGCTTGAGTTACTCGCCTATCCTCACCATAACACAGACTAGTCAGAAATGCCTCATACTGAGATTTTGGGGGTTTGTCTAGCGAACCCCAATATAGAATTTTGCAAGCAACACAAAATTCTTCTAGAGGCATGGTAAAGGCATTATTATAAATGTTAAATGAAACTCTGGACTCACGGGAATAATATTTAAATTTCTTAGTGAACTTCTCCATGAGGTTGAGGTGTTGAGTGCACTTATCTGGGATGAAGGGAGCGAGCTCAGTGTTGTGAACATACTGCTCAAATTCTTACTTGATTCCCGCACCCAGCATGAACTCGTTACACAGACAGAAGCACGATTTTGTATTGGCATACCGCATCGAGCTTTCACTTGGCTCAGCATAGGATTGACGTATCGAGCTCACAATTGATGATGCCTCAGAGGACCTCCTGCTCGATGAACTCCTAAATAGGTGCATTTTGTTTGCAAACAATTTCTCAATTTTTTGGGTCACAAAATAGAGTTAACAAAACTTCACACATTGATAACAACTACTCGTAAGGATTCCTAGAGCCTATATCAAGCATTGAAACTACTTAGAACTTCTAGAACTCAACATTCAAGCTCATATACAGCAGCACCAAAAGTAGCTAATTATTCTAAAAATAAACTACTAAAACAAAAACTAATTGGAGGAGTGGGGGAGTCACATACCAAGGAACAATCCCCCAAAACATTTTTGGAAACGAGGCTTTGAGCAAAGAGATTGAAATCCGCGGCTTTGAGAGCAACACCATGGGAGATAGAGCTATGGTGGTTTTGTTTTCTAGAGGTAGGTGACAAGGTGGGCTAAAGGGATAAGTGAGGGGGTGAGGGGACCACTGAGTTGACACCTGGGACACCCCCCTGAGGTGTTATTAGTTCCAGATATTCTCAAATATTAAAAAACATGTTAAAATTAAAGATCATTTAGAGAACTTTTAGTTTTGGGCACTTTTTATTGCACGGAAATTTCAAAAAATAGGATATTCATGACATTTTATTGCATTTAACTATAAATAACAGAAAATATAAGGTGGGTACAAAGAGTTGTGTTTACTAAATTCATCGACCACGTGCCTCCCGGATATGATCCATTAATACGGTTGATCAAGTCTTATTAACAACCGCTTCCAATTAGCATGAGCCCGAAGAATTTTCGTAAAACTCTAGGTTACCTCAACGGGGATATGCATATCCCCAATGATAAGTATTGCATATTTCCTTTTAGCAATAGGTATAGGGAGTTGAAAACCTCCAATAGTAATTGTCGAAGCCTTTCCAATAACATTAGTACCATTTACTTGAAATTGCTTCTTCGGAGAATTATTTATTAGCGTTCTGAATCATATCGACAGCATCAAAGCAACATTATAGAGCAAACAATGTGGATTATTAATTAACCCGCTCATTAAAACAAAGGTGTATGTGCTTCCCACAACAGGTCCACGTCCTTCCGTATTTGATCAATATGTGAAACCCACCATTAGCAATCTACTACCTCCACCTAAATAACCTGACCATCAGACTCCTGAAAAGTGTGAAATTGCAACAGAAAACTTTGATTAGTAACTTAGCAAAATTTCCATACATAGACCTATTAAGACCGGGTCCCTCCTTAAATATGATAACTCTTGCAATGGACTATTTAATGTGGGGTCTGCATATATGAAGTAGTTCTTCTCTGCTCAAAAAATGAAAGGATTACTGACTCATCTAACAAGGATTGATGAGTTAGCAACGCATAAGTTTTTTAAAATTTTGATCCTCCATTCATATCTAATAATTACTAATAAGGATGGCAATCATTGCATGAATGTAAAAGTCTATCTGCAGGCCTACCAGTGTTCATCAATGAATTGCACAAGGGACAATTTTTTTGACAGAGATTAGCTGCAATAGAATCGGGGGTGCATACCTACTTGTCTACAGGAGATGAGTAGAGCAGAGGTTAGAGAAAGGGGGGAGAGGACAAAGCCAGTGGAGGGGATTCACTCATCGGACGAGAGGAGGACAACATAGCTATCGGCGTCGGAGCCGGCGCCCGATACCCTTTCCATGGGGGGAAGGTCGTGGGTGGGTTTTGGTGGCCACCATCACCATATTTAACAAGATGGGAGGGTGCCGCGGTGTGACGGGACCTCGAGTTGTGCTTCATGATGCCTGGATTTGCCAGACATCACCTAAATCAGCCGCCGCAGGTGGCGCAACGAGGAGCCACGTGAAGAGAGAGAGAGGTGGGATGCGAGAGGAATGAGTGGGTAGGGGATGAGGTGGATCAGGTAACCTCCAGAGCTCAAGGTGGGCGGAGGGTAGAGCCGGGAGCGATGTGGTTCAGAGGAGGGAGACGGGGCGGTTGCTGGCAGCGATTTAGAAGAGATGAGGGGTATCGTGGCCCTATTTCTCGCGCGTCTCTCTCTCTCCTTTCTTATGTTTTTTATATGTAGTACCACGGTAGGATTAACAGCTGCAAATCTGCGCTGCAACCTAATATCCGTATCTAATGTGAATTTTCCAATGTACAGCTAAAATGTTGTACAATTTGTGTTGCTTTATATGAGGTCCTTGTAGTGTGGAGAGGGGATTTGGCAACCGCTTAAATCGTGGTGGGAGGCTAGGAGGCTGCCGAATGTAGCGCGTAGCCATGATCTGACGGTGCCCCATTCCGTCAAGGAAGATGAGGAGGCACACGAAGACGTGGTCGTGTGTTGCTTACCTTTTTCAACACACGAAGACGAGATAGTGCATTGCTTTTTTTAACATGCAATGACTCTGGAAGTGATCTCAGTGTTTCCGCATTGGAGTACAAAAATTTGTGGAAGCGCTCATGCTGTTTCGGAAAGCTAGACATGGATATACTGAAGGCCCTTCCAAATATTTCTCGAAGTGCTGACACCATTACCCGAAAAGCATTTGTGGAAAGTTAACAAGGATGCAATCACATATTTTTACATAAGCCCCATGCAATTGTACATCACCACACCACATGTTTTACGTAAATCTTTACCTAATAATAAAGGACAAGAGATTTCACAGTTCTCCATAAGTCATTATTTTCTATCCGTTGATTTTATGTTAGTCATAAAGATTGACGGCTGAGATTTAAAAGTGTGTTTTTTTCCTTTCTATGAGTGAGAAGACCCAGACGTACAACATGAACCTGGCCTGGCCTCCTTAGTCCAGATCCATCACTGGGAAAAAAAACCTACGATGACGCCATGGCCGACCAGAACTTGGATCCAGTTACAAAACAAATACGGGGTCGCCAAAGCGCTCGACACGGTCCAGCGAGGTGAGCACTAGATCAAAAGAGAAGGCTCCAAGCAGCAAGAGGCTTTCAAATTTCAATCATAGCCCAGGATGTGCTCCACTTCGTTCGTTGCGGATAGCCGACGTCGGCGAGGGGATGGGGAGGCGGCGGCACGCTGACATGGAAGAGACGCATTTGTGTTGGGTGAACTCTTTATCGAATAGAGAAAGAGAATAAAACTGAGAAGCTTTCACAAGTAGGGCTATAGCCGCAGCCTCTACAACCTGGCCATCGGCTACGCGCAGGCTCTCCGAACGGCCCTCTTCTCCTCCCCTTTCTTCATCTTCTACCCTCCCCCTTCTCTTTCTTCAGTCCCTATTCGCCCCCCCTACTTCTGACCTGAAGCGGCGGGCGGAGGAGGCACTCGCCTGGCTGAAGCGACGGACGAAGGAGGTAGTGGCAACACGCTTGACCGCAGAGCCCGCCATGGACGCGATGAAGCTGGTTGGGCTCTGGAATCTGTTGCGGCTATACCTGCGTCCCGCGGTGCGCTCCTTACCCGGAAAGACTTTGGCATCATCAAGTTGTCAGAGGACTTGCACTTCGTGGCCTCACCAGCACGACCTGCTGCAGTTTCTGATCTCCTCCACGACATTCCCCCTCTTCATCTTCTCAACCGATGGAGCTCCTCCATCTCTATCTTATCCTCCACAACTGGTCCTTCATGCCTTGCTCTTGAGGATTCATTAGATTGCCTCCCAAAGTCAATGTTCCGGAGCGGAGGAATTTGAAGCCCCATTAGACAGGGTGAATTACGAAGAGGCATCAAACCCAACCTCCTGGAGCACCGGCCAAGAATTTCATAGTGGTATTCCTGCAGTCTTACCTTTTGCCTTCAAAAGCACGTCAAGAATTTCAGACATGAGTTGTTAGGGCATGTATAATGGTGGCATATGGATACAGATGCCCCATGACAAAAAATAATTTGAAGCATCTATGTTGATTTGTTCTCCCCAATGCAAGCTACTACTAGTGTGCCTCATCAAAAAATAGAAAGTGACTTTCACTACATATGCATCCCTACTATTTACTTCAACTTTTCCAACTTTATGCATCAGACCACACTTTTTCTCTCCAAGCACCCGCCTCATGCAGAGGATCCCGCTTCTCCATCCGAACCTACTTTTTCTGTTATCCGATCCTACATGGCATATGAGGCATCACCCTGGGGCTATGCATTGGCCATGCCCTTAACTAACCAGTTAGGTTGATCCCTGGTTAAATCCCGTGATGATTACCTTTGACGTACTGTTATTTTTGCTTCTAGCATGATCTTTTTCATCTCTTACAGAAGTTATATGCCGACATTTTGAATTTCAGGTTTGGTATGTTTCTATCCTCGCAACATATCAGGTTCTTCCTAATTCCTCCAGGGCTCAATAGCAACAGTATTAGAACAACCAAATTTTCAGATAGAAAAATATAGTCAGTGGTACGATGTTGGTCGATCGTATTCCTTCTGCCGTTTTTCTGTAATTGTGTAGTTATAAACTATTATTCTCTACCAGAATATTAGATATAAATACAAATTACTTTGGTGTTATTTTCTTCAGCAGGCAACAGATCTGCATATACACATCCTATCACTTTAGGAAATACAAGTCAATCACAGTATTTATTTACAGTATAGTTTTTTTTCTAATGCACAAATAGTTTTTCTCTTATTGTGCAGTGGATATTGTGAATATGTTTACGAAACAGGGCTCGCACCTCATGGGAGATTAGGGAAATCGACCTCAGAGCCGAAAAGAGGGCGCAGGTCCAAAACTGCAACAGATATCTCTACGATGTGGGAATCAAGGATGGCACTTTCTTTGCCACTAGCTGCAGTGGTGCCCAAGGTAGAGATCGCTTCGGCTTTTCCTCTTTACACGACATAAAAATAGTCGGAGATATAGTTCTGAAGGTGAGATGTGGACCTTGGGTTAATCGGACGGACAATGTTCATGTTCAGAACATGTAGTATCAACATGGAGGGTAGAACTAATTTGTCTAAAGTTTTAGAATACACAATCTGCAATATGTATACATGGGTTTCCACGTGCATTTGGTTGCTGTCATCAGAAATGGAATATCTCTTCCGTCACAGATGAAAAAAGCTTATTCGAGGCAACATCGTTCAGCATGAAGAGGAATTAACCAAGGACTGTGAAGGCATATGTATTGGTTTCTGCATGCTGAGGCTTACCTTTCTGTTCATAAGGATTAGGATTCCCACCAACCATCTCATAAAGCATCCAAATTTTTATAGATCAAATCACACTTCAGGACCTTGAGGTAGAGCCGTTTCATGTGAGTTTTCATTTCCCTGTTAAGATAAAGAAGTCCATATGCATGATTTTGAACTCCTGCTGATATTTTGGTAGTAAAATATCATTATTTGTTTCCTTTTTGCTCCTCTAATACATATTGTTACTTTTGATCCCAGTTAGTTGAGATAGTGAAAGTGAATCAATCTGATGATTGTTGACATGGGAGAGGAGCAGCTGTACATACATCTTTTCAAGATTGTATGTATCCTCCTTTGTTCTTTAAATACATATTGTTACTTTAGGTTGCGTATACAAAAAATATTGTGCTAAGTTGCTTGTGATAGTGAATGTAAATCAATCACGATTGTTGACATGGGACACGAGGAGGTGTACTGACAGTAGTTTTAAGCAAATCAGATGACCGCTGTCACAACAGAAGCTGGCAAATGGAGAAACTAGAGCAGGAGATGCAAGATATATTCTCCATCTATTAAATTCCTCATAGAACAACATAATTGGCATGGTCCGATCCTTATCATTTTATCTAGGAAAGAACGGTTGTGTTCATTTGTATCTATGAGCACTCTGCTCTGGACGTGATTATCCTCTATAGAGTGAGGAGACAAGCAAAATTAAGTTTTTACAGGAGGCTTAATTTAGAGATGTTTTAATAGGTTAACCAATATTAGTGAGTCAAATTTGTTGATGTTTTAATGTAGAAAAACTGAATGTTTTATTTTACTTCAAATACATATTAAATGTCTGATTATCTGCATGGTATTTTGAGGCATTCATGTTTTAGCGATACTGCCAAGGTATGATGCCTAGACTTCTAATATTTTCCCTATATATCTGACATTTAAGTTATAACAAGTTTTAATGATTTCTCATTTCTACTAGAGTACGGTTTTGTCTGTACATTTGCTAGCTAGGTTTTGTTTGCAAAATAAAAAGATAGCCAGGTTTTAAACTATTGGGAATACAATTAGCTGCATGGAGTACTTGAATTGCACAAGTTTTTTTGTTACATTGTTCCTGATGTACAACAAAAAGGCTCCAGATTAATGTAATAAAAAACATTCATGTGAAGTTTTCATGCAAATCTAACTATAGACAACAGAGTACATGTTTTTTATTATTGGATCATAACGTGGTTTCTTTTGTATTTTACTATGTGACACTTACACGGTCATTTTATATTTATATTTTCCCTACAACAAATCAGTTCAGTTTATTCCTGATCTAGATTTTGCTTAGGGAATTTTTATGTCTATTCCAATTGACACTTCAACATACTTGCATCACATAAAACACATAAGATTATACCAATTTTGCTCTATTGGTAATATCCTATGAAAATTCTTCCCTCTGGTTAATTAGTTTAGTTTGGATAACTGTTATTCATATTGTTCTATGTATTATTTATAGCTTCAGAGAAAGTGTGAGGATGTATTTTGATTGTTCTCTAAACATTTGGAATCGTGCTCTCTCTAGATCTGTATACTGCTCACAACTTTTTTCGAGGACTATGTCCTATGCGAGATGACTGTCAGATTATTGTTGGTCATGTAGTTCAGTGGCCCATGTTGGTTTGCACCTTAATGGACCAAATTTAATTATGCTAGGTATTTATGGTTCCTGTTAATGGTCAGCCAGGCAATCAGGTTGTATTTGTGTTCATCAGTATGGATTTACAACTATTAGTTACAAACTCCTAAAAATAATTCAATTTCAATGTGTTCAGATCTATGTAGATTAGATACTCCACATGGAAACATTGAAGTTTAGGATCGAGAAGGGACATACACTTATTTGGAGGGATATCAAGACACATAGAACAAAGAGTCAAGGACAAGGCACCAATGTAGCAACGGGACAAAGTTCTCCACATTTTTCTAGCTACTACTTTCAAAATGAGGTGTTGTGTTAAAATAAAGAGAATGGAAAGATGGGGGATCTTTGGTCATTCTTATATTTTGTTAGACCATGTGATTTTTTTCTCCCGTTGCAACGCACGGGCATGTGTGCTAGTAAGTATAATACAATAACACACGCCATCTTTGAACTACTACAATCATAGTTACAACATATGTTCTCTCAATCTAAATTAACTTACTAATTGAATTGAGAAAGATATAGCAATTCACCACCTATAGTTTCCCTTCCGGCGATTCCAGCCGCTTGATGATCACTCATATGTCTTCTTACGGGGTTGGAGTTTTTCCCTCAATAGTTGTTGGAGAAGGTAACGTGGCCCATCCTTAATCATTAGAATCCTACGGTAGCACTCATAGCTAACGTACCTATCTTTAGTTGTGTACTGGAGGTGCAGCTAGGAAAGAGGCTTTCACTCCTAGTACTGGTGCTTGTCCCTTAGGAAAGAATTGTTCATGTTCTTTTATTACGGGTCGATGATGGCCGCTGCAAAGTCACCCATCAAGTCCCATTCTCCACCTCCTTTGATACAAAACTTCTTTTGGATGTCAACATGGTGCTCGTTTATAACCCACAAGTATAGAGGATCGCAACAGTTTTCGAGGGTAGAGTATTCAACCCAAATTTATAGATTCGACACAAGGGGAGCCAAAGAATATTTGCAAGTATTAGCAGCTGAGTTGTCAATTCAACCACACCTGGAGATTAATTATCTGCAGCACGTAATCAGTAGCAAAGTAATATGATAGTTTTGATAGCAGTGACAACAACAATTGTAACGGTAATAGTGATAGCAGTAATTTTGTGACAAGTGCAACAGTAACGATAGCAGTAGTAACTTAGCAGAAACAATATAGGATAAATTCGTAGGCACGGGATCGGTAATTTGTTGGATGATATTCATCATGTGACAGTCATAACCTAGGACGAGACGGCACTAGCTCCAGTTAAATATAATGTAGGCATGTATTCCGTAAATAGTCATATGTGGTTATGGAAAGAACTAGCATGACATCTTTTGTCCTACCCTCCCGTGGCAGCGAGGTCCATACTGGAAACTAAGGGTTATTAAAGCCTCCTTTCAATAAGAACCGGAACAAAGCATTAACACACGATGAATACATAAACTCCTCGAACTACGGTAATAACCGGGAGTGGTCCCGGCAATTGTCACTCTGGGGTTGCCGGATCATAACACGTAGTAGGTGACTATAACTTGCAAGATCGGATCTGGAACATGGATATACTGGTGATAACATAAATGGTTCAGATCTGAAATTATGGCACCCGTGCCCAAAGTGACAAGCATTAAGCATGTCAAAGTCATAGGAACATCAATCTCAGAACATGTGGATACTAGGGATCGATCCTAACAAAACTAACTAGATTACATAATGAATCTCATCCAACTCCTCACCGACCAGCGATCCTACGAAGGAATTACTCACTCCCGGTGGGGACCATCATGGAATTGGCGATGGAGAAGGATTGGTGATGATGAAGAACGAAGACCCCCCCCCTCTCCGGAGCCCCAAACGGACTCCAGATCTGGCCTCCCGATGAAGAACAGGAGGTGACGACGGCTCCGTCTCGTGGATCGCGATAATTCTTTCTCTTCGATTTTTTTGGAAAAATAGGATTTTTTATAGCGTCGGTTTCAGGGTCTATGGGGCCACCAGGTGGGGACAACCCACCTGGGTGCGCCTGGAGGGGTGGCGCCCTGGTGGGTTGTGCCCACCCAGGTGCCCCCCTCCGGTGGTTCCTGGCTCCGGTGTTTTTCTTTTATTGTATAAAAATTCCTCACAAAGTTTCGTTCCATTCCGAGAACTTTTATTGTTGGAGACGTATCTACTCCCCCAAGCTTAAACCTTTGCGTGTCCTCAAGCAATTCAGTTTATAAATTGAAAGTGAAAAAGAAAAGAATTACATACTCTTTTGCTCTTGTTTGCATAAATAAGCTTAAACAGCACTGAGGTATTCAGCCAACATTATAACTAACCATGCCGACAATAACTCTTAAAAATTGTATTAACTCATATCAATGACATAATCAACTAGCGAGCAATAACAAGATATCTCAAACATCAACACATTATCAAAACAACCATGATATAATATGACAATAGTGGTGTGACGCCCCCGATTTGACCATAGACTAATCATGTACGCAAATGTGTATGACCAAGATCAGGGACTCACTGGAAGATATCACAACACAACCCTAGACACAAATTAAAATAATACAACCTTTATATTACAAGCCAGGGGCCTCCAGGGCTCGAATACATAAGCTCGAATACACAAGAGTCAGCGGAAGCAATAATATCTGAGTACAGATAGAAGTTAAACAAGTTTGCCTTAAGAAGGCTAGCACAAAAGTAACAACGATAAAAAAGGCAAGGCCTCCTTCCTGGGACCTCCTAACTACTGCTCGAAGCCGAACTGCATGTAGAAACATCCTCGGGATCATCTGGCCCTGTACTCCACCATCTGGTTGCGTCATCCGAGAAGAAGGGATAAAAGGGGAAACAGGGGAGCAAAGCAACCGTGAGTACTCATCGAAAGTACTCGCAAGCAAGGATCTGCACTACATATGCAATGATATATGTGTAAAGGGGTAATATCTGTGGGCTAAACTGCAAAATGCTAGAATAAGAGGGGGATAGCTAATCCAATCGAAGACTATGCTTCTGGCAAGCTCCATCTTGCAGCAGTAGAAGAGAGTAGAAGGAATAGCAACAAGTGTCAAAGCTCTTGGCAGCCTCCGTCTTGCAGCAGTAGAATAGAATAGATGGTAAGTTCACCAAGTAACATCGTATAGCATAAACCTACCCGGCGATCCTCCCCTCGTCGCCCTGTGGGAAAGCGATCACCGAGTTGTATCTAGAACTTGTCTGGGTGTGTTTTATTAAGTATCCAGTTCTAGTTGTCATGAGGTCGGAGTACAACTCCGGGTCGTCCTTTTACCAAGGGACACAGCTATTCGAATAGATTAACTTCCCTGCAGGGGTGCACCACATTACCCAGCACGCTCGATCCCATTTGGCCGGACACTCTTTCCGGGGTCATGCCCGGTCTCGGAAGATCAGCACGTCGCAGCTCTACCTAAGCACAACAGAGAGGTCAGCACACTAGTCTAAACTCTAAGCGCGCAGGGGTCTGGGCCCATCGCCCAACGCACACCTGCACGTTGCATACGCGGCCGGTAAGCAGACCTAGCCGATCCTAATACCAGAGCGGCATTCCAGTCCAATCCGGCGTGCGCCACTAAGTCACTGACATCAAGAAGCTTCGGCTGATACCACGACGTCGAGTGCCCATAACTATTCCCACGTAGCTGGTTAGTGCGTATAGGCCAATGGCTAGACTCAGATCAAATACCAAGATCTCGTTAAGAGTGTTATTATGAAACAACCGCAGACAACTACCAGGGCCAGGCCCACCTGTCTCCTAGGTGGTCGCAACCCGCCCTGTCGCTCCGCCGCAAAGTAACCATCAGGGGGCTGCCGGGAACCCAGGCCCACCACTACCTATGTGGAACCACCTACCCCTTTAGCCCCCATCTCCGAATCATCAACATGAGTATGTAATAATATAGTATATACTTGTGATCACCTCCCAAAGTGATCACGGCCCGATAGTATAGCATGGCAGACAGACAAGAATGTAGGGCCATTAATGGATTACTAGCATCCTATACTAAGCATTAGGATAGCAGGTAAAGGTATCAACAGTTGCAGCAAAAATGACATGCTATGCAACAGAATAGGAGCTATCGAATCAACAACAGTAGCAAACCTAATGCAAGAATAAGAGAGAGGAGAATGGGCAATATCTGGTGATCAAGGGGAGGGCTTGCCTGGTTGCTCTGGCAAGAAGGAGGGGTCGTCGTCGACGCAGTCGACCACCGTGGCACTCTCCGCGGTCTCGGTCCCGGTGTCTATCAGAGAGAAGAGGGGGAAGAAACAACAAATATAAAGCAAACATCGCACCACAAAGCATAACATGGCAATACGTGGTGCTACGTGTGACCTAACGCGGCACTAAGTGATACTGGCGAGGATGAAAAACATCCGGGAAAGTATCCGGGTGTTTTGCATTTTCGGACAAATGAACTGGAGGGGGAAAGTTGCGTGTTCGGTATGATAGGGATGTGTGCCGGGCGAACGGGCTACGTATTCTGATTCGTCATATTTTTTTGATCATTTTTCATATATAAAACTTTTTCATCCGAGCTACGCTTTATTTTATATGATTCTTCAAAGTATTAAAAGATTTTCTAATTATTTGGATTTTCTTATTTATTTTACATTTCGGAAATCAGCATTTAAAAACTAGGTGCACCCGGTGTAGTGCACCAGAGGTGCACCAATGAGGCCGACCGGTGGGTCCAGTCAACTGCTGACTCAACGGTTGACTGGTCCACGGTTGACCAGTCAAAGGTCCCGCGGGACCTAGTTGTCATTCACGGTAATACTTTAACAATGTTTAGTTAATTCCTAATAAGTAGTTGGGTCCACTGCCATATAGAAATTAGGCTAATTAACCTAATTAATTAATTATCTAAACTAATTAATTATATTTATATATTCCTTTTATATCTTTTTTAAAGGGCCGGCGCCACGTGCCATTGGCCCGGGGGGGCAACCGGGCGGCGGCGTTAGCGGGCAGTGGGTGCCGGCTGTGGCGAACCCGCCCTGAACCAGGCACGCGGGCGGGCCGGCGGCCACAGGGGGCGGCGGCGCGCTCGGGACCGGCTGTTCCGGTGGCTAAATGGGCGACACCGGGCGCCAAAGGAACGAACGCCCTGCGCCGCTCCTACCTACGCTAGCGGTGAGCGCAGGGGGTTGCCGGAGCGACGGTCGTGGCAATGGTCGGGCGGCATTCAAAGCAGGAGGTGGCGCTGGAGGTGAGACGCGGGGCGACGCCGACGGGGCCGCATGGGAGCGGCGGTCGACGCAACACGAGCATCACGCGGTGGCGAGCGATGCTAGGCGCGCGGGTGCAGGGAGAGTAGGAGGCAGCTCACTTGGCGCGCCGGCGCGCGCAGGAGCACAACAGCGAGCACGGACCTCGCCGGGATTTCCACACAGGTGACAAATGGATGCGCCGCGGACTAGTTCGAACGCCCGCAGCACGGCGTGTCGAATAGCGGTGTTAGTGATGGCTGGGGTGGTCGGAGGTAAGTGCATCATCGACAATGGTGGCTGCCGGAGTTCGGGCGTGCCCGGACTCGGAGCTACGGGGCACGGGGAGGTGGTTTGGTGAGTGACGCCGGTTCTTGGGGAGCCAACGAGCTTGTTGCAAAGCTCGAACGCAAGCTCTGCTTGTTGTTGCCGCGGAGGCGACATAGTTCATGGTGGCTAGCTTCGGCCTCGCGGGGAAAGCTAGCGAGCGGACGACCGAGAGAGAAAGAGAGATGAGGGGAAATGGAGAAGAGCTCACGGTGAGCCAGTAGATGTGGTTAGCGGGCTCAGGGAGGGCTCGACGGTGACAGGTTCGATGACGAAGCTCGTCAGGGCCCGAGGAAGAAGATAGCCGTTCTAGTCGATGCAACGGCTACTGGCTTGCGCTGGTTGGCATAGAAGATGCAGAGGATCGTCGCGGAGCTACAGGACACCTCCTTAGAGCATGAGGGCGATGATGGTTGCGGGATCGATGGAGACCATGGCGATGGTGGTCCGGGCGAGGAGGGGGAAGAGGGGATCTGTGGCGAGAGGGGTATCTGTGGGGCATCTAGGGTTAGGGGAGGCCGCAGACATCTTGTAGGTCGCCGGGGGCGACAGGCGTGGCTGCGGGATGGCCAACGCGTGGCCATCCGCGCCATGGACGCGGGAGCGCCGTCCAGCGCGGCTGTGAACATGGAGAGGACGGGGATGACCTGCTAGTGGGCTGGGCCCACCACTATGCTAGCAGGCCTAAGTGCATAGTGGACATAGGCCTTTTACATTTCTTTCTTTTCTTCCATTTATTTTCTTTTCTGTTTTTCCCTTATATTACTTTCTGTTTTCCATTTATTTTCTAATTAATTTTAGTTTTATTAATTACCACAGTAGAACCTAAAATAGTGCTCCAATACATGCTTCTGCCACAACAAGTTTGGCACCTAAGTAATTTAGTTCAATATTTTATATTTTATAAAAGGGCATTTAATTAATTGTTTAGGTCACTGTTTTATTTATTTAAAGGCATTTAGATACTTATACAGATGCTTGTTTCTGCAGCATAATTAATTAGGAATTATTTCCACATGATGAACATTTTAGTTTTGACATTTGAAAACTTTTATGGTTTGAATTTAATTCAAATTCAAATTTGGATCGGTTTTGAACTAACATGAAATTAGTTACAGTAATCATGCTGATGTGGCAACATTTTGAGAGGGTTACTGTAGCTTGATTACCCGGGCATCACTATTCTCCTCCACTCCAAGAAATCTCGTCCCGAGATTTAAGAGGTGGGGTAAGGGGGAGGGTTGGTTCCGAAATTCTAACGAGTCTTTTGGATGTTGGTTGCTCTTCTCAAAGCGGTTGTTCCATTACATTGATGTCTTTCTCTGCTTCAAGGCATCGTGATCAAGTCGTCATCCTTTCTTCGGGATCTCCATCGTCCTACGAACGCGACCAGGGGGAAAACTCCGGAAGAACGCATCTCCACAAGGCTGGTCGTCTGACGGTGAACTCAATGGGAAATACACAAGGTACCCCACGAGTTGTATTTCAGTGAATTCCTTGAGTGGAATACACGATGGTACCAAAGGTTTAAATAGGTAGGCAATCATTCGATGCCAAGACAGAAGCTGGAATGGGGGTTTGAACAATGAGAGTAACATGGTGTTTGATTCCAGGATGAATAATGGTATAGAATTTAGCTCGTGAATCACATACGAAGCTAGGTGCAAAGGATACATTAGAATCTGGGTTGTAAAGAAGATTCAGGTTTCGATCCAGTGGACTTATGGGTTATGGGCCCACCATGTGGGTTGAAAGTAGAAAGGGTCGTGACATCTTGCACAGCCGCGACAGGGAGGCATGTAAGTGGATAGCTTGTCAGCTATGACGGCAAGAATTTTAGTACCAAGGACGGGGAACGAAGAGAACCATTTTCCCGCTCGTTGAATCGAGGCGGACCAATAGGCGAAGTTCTCATCAACCGGCAGTACCGGAATTTTATTAACAATAGAATCAAGGTCTTACTGACAGAGTTGTACAACGAGGTGTTTACATAAGCAGAGAATTATTACTGCTTAGATCATATAGACCAAGAAGGTTAAACAGAACAATGGAAAGGGAAAATGTGATTACACACAATTATTAGGAGTGTATCCTTCCTATGGACAAGCAGAACATGGCATACAGGGTAGGAGAGCAAGTACCCAACCATTCAGATAAAGAGACAAGGATTAATCAAGATGTTACCCATACAACGGTGTTTGGATAACTGACCAAGAAACACTTAGCATCGCGCCTCCAATGTTCTTGTTGATGAGCGGGGTATCATTGTCATGCTCCGAGGTAGCAATGATATGGTGTTTCAATCAAGGGACAGACTTTGGATACACAAATGATCCATCAGGAGCAACTTATAAAATAAGTCTTACAATTTCCTCCTAGAAGAATGGTTATCCTTGCAAAACAAATTATAATGATAGGTCCTCCAGCCAGGGGTGCTAGGCATGACATCATATTACCGGGTCATCAAAGGACCAACATTATAACTCCTGGAAAGTTGTCCCAACCATCATATATGACCGAGATTCAGATCCGATTGGTGTCATGATACCTCAGACTCAGGATGTTCGAGAAGAAAAGGTGCAACACAAATCGACGAAATGACATTACAAGATTCTTGGGAAATGAACTATGCAAGTGGGTTCTGTTGGGGAACGTTGCATGGAAAACAAAAATTTTTCTCTACGATCACCAAGATCAATCTAGTAGATGCAACTACGAGGGGAGAGTAGGATCCACATACCCTTGTAGATCGCTAAGCGGAAGCGTTATGAACGCGGATGATGGAGTCGTACTCGCCGCGATTCAGATCGCCGAAGATCCTAGCACCGAAGCAACGGTGCCTCCGCGTTCTTCACACGTACGGCTCGGGGACGTCTCCTCCTTCTTGATCCAGCAAGGGGTGGAGGAGAGGTTGATGGAGAACCGGCAGCACGACGGCGTGGTGGTGATGGTGGAGAAGAACTCCAGCAGGGCTTCGCCTAAGCTCCGCGGGAGAAGAAGATGTTACGGGAGAGGGAGGGCAGCACCGAGGCACGAACTTGTGTTGGCTGCCCTCCCTCTACCTCTCTATATATAGGGGGAAGGAGGAGAGGAGGGCGCCCCTAGGGTTTCCCCTAGGGGGGCCGGCGGCCAGGGCATGGGGGGGGGCGGCGGCCAAGGGCCAGGCCCTAGGGTTTCCCCCCCTAGGTGCCTTGCCCCCCACTCCAAAGGGGTGCGGCTGCCCTAGGGGGTCCCACCCCCTTAGCCGCATGAGGAGAGGGCCCAGGGGGGCGCACAGCCCCTTGAGGGCTGTGGTGTTCCCCCTTGTGGCCCAATAGGCCCAGAACTACTTCCGGAACCCCCGAAACCCCTTTCGGTCGTCCGCCGATTTCCCGATGCTCCCCGGAACACTTCCGGACTCCGAAACCTTTCATCCTATATATCAATCTTCGTCTCCGGACCATTCCGGAGACCCTCGTCATGTCCGGGATCTCATCCGGGACTCCGAACAACCTTCGGTAACCATACACTTTTCTCACTAACAACCCTAGCGTCACCGAACGTTAAGTGTGTAGACCCTGCGGGTTCGGAAACCATGTAGACATGACCGAGACACTCCCAGGTCAATAACCAATAGCGGTATCTGGATACCCATATTGGTTCCCACATGTTTCTCGATGATCTCATCGGATGAACCACGATGTCAAGGATTCAGGCAATCCCGTATACAGTTCCCTTTGTCTCGTCGGTATGTTACTTGCCCGAGATTCGATCGTCGGTATCTCTATACCTAGTTCAATCTCGTTACCGGCAAGTCTCTTTACTCGTTACCGTAATACATAATCCCGTGACCAACTACTTAGTCACTTTGAGCTCATTGACATGACGTATTACCGAGTGGGCCCGGAGATACCTCTCCGTCACACGGAGTGACAAATCCCAGTCTCGATCCATGTCAACTCAACAGACACCCTCGGAGATACCTGTAGAGTACCTTTATAGTCACCCAGTTACGTTGCGACGTTTGGCACACACAAAGCACTCCTACGGTGTCAGTGAGTTACATGATCTCATGGTCATAGGAACTTATACTTGACATGCAGAAAACTATAGCGATAACTGACACGATCAAAAGCTATGTTAACGTTTGGGTCTCGTCCATCACATCATTCTCCTAATGATGTGATCCCGTTATCAAATGACAACTCATGTCTATGACCTGGAAACCACGGTCATCTTTGATCAACGAGCTAGTCCCGTAGAGGCTCACTAGGGACACAAAGTCTGTCTATTCATCCACACATGTATTTGAGTTTCCAATCAATACAATTATAGCATGGATAATAAACGATTATCATGAACAAGGAAATATAATAATAACTCTTTTATTATTGCCTCTAGGGCATATTTCCAACAGTCTCCCACTTGCACTAGAGTCAATAATCTAGCATTACAAGGTAATGAATCTAACACCCATAGAGTCTTGGTGTTGATTGTGCTTAGCCCGTGGAAGAGGCTTAGTCAACGGATCTGCAACATTCAAATCCGTGTGTACTTTGCAAATGTTTATGTCCTCCTCCTTGACCGAATCGCGGATGGAATTGAAGCGTCGCTTTATGTGTCTGGTCCTCTTGTGAAACCTTGGTTCCTTGGCTAGAGCAATGGCACCAGTGTTGTCACAGAACAGAGTCATTGGGTTCAGTGCACTAGGCACAACTCCAAGATCTGTCATGAACTCTTTCATCCAGACACCTTCCTTCGCCGCCTCCGAGGCAGCTATATACTCCGCTTCACATGTAGAATCAGCTACCACGCTCTGCTTGGAACTGCACCAGCTTACCGCTCCCCCGTTGAGAATATATACGTATCCGGTTTGAGACTTAGAGTCATCCGGATCAGTGTCAAAGCTTGCATCGACGTAACCCTTTACGACGAGCTCTTGATCACCTCCATAAACGAGAAACATATCCTTAGTCCTTTTCAGGTACTTTAGGATATTCTTGACCGCTGTCCAGTGATCCATACCAGGATTACTTTGAAACCTTCCGGCCATACTTATGGCAAGGCTGGCATCTGGTCTTGTGCACAGCATTGCATACATGATAGAGCCTATGGCTGAAGCATAGGGGACGACACTCATCTTTTCTCTATCTTCCGCAGTCACTGGGCATTGAGTCTTACTCAACTTTGTACCTTGCAATACCGGCAAGAACCCCTTCTTGGATTGATCCATTTTGAACTTCTTCAAAACTTTATCAAGGTATGTGCTTTGTGAAAGTCCTATCAAGCGTCTTGATCTATCTCTATAGATCTTGATGCCCAATATGAAAGCAGCTTCACCGAGATCTTTCATCGAAAAACTCTTGTTCAAATACCCCTTCACGCTATCCAAAAATTCTATATTGTTTCCAATCAGCAATATGTCATCCACATATAATATTAGAAACACTATAGAGCTCCCACTCACTTTCTTGTAAATACAAGCTTCATTGTAAACTTGTATAAACCCAAACGCTTTGATTACCTCATCAAAGCGAAGATTCCAACTCCGAGATGCTTGCACCAGCCCATAAATGGAACGCTGGAGCCTGCATACTTTGTCAGCATTCTCTGGATCGACAAAACCTTCCGGTTGCATCATATACAACTCTTCCTTAAGAAAACCGTTAAGGAACGCTGTTTTGACATCCATCTGCCAAATTTCATAATCGAAATATGCAGCTATTGCTAACATGATTCGGACGGATTTAAGCATCGCTACGGGTGAGAAAGTCTCATCGTAGTCAATCCCTTGAACTTGTGAAAAACCCTTTGCCACAAGTCGAGCTTTATACACGGTGACATTACCGTCAGCGTCCGTCTTCCTCTTAAAAATCCATTTATTCTGAATGGCCTTCCGCCCTTCAGGTAATACTTCCAAAGTCCATACTTTGTTTTCATACATGGATCCCATCTCGGATTTCATGGCCTCTAACCATTTGTCGGAATCCGGGCCCACCATCGCTTCTCCATAGCTCGTAGGTTCATCGTTGTCTAACAACATGACCTCCAAGACAGGGTTACCATACCACTCAGGTGCAGTGCGTACCCTTGTCGACCTACGAGGTTCGGTAGTAACTTGATCAGAAGCTTCTTGATCATCATCATTGGCTTCCTCTTCAACCTCTGCAGGCTCCACAAAAACATCTTTCTGTGCTGCGCTACTTTCTGGTTGAAGCAGAGGTTCAATAACCTCATCAAGTTCTACCTTCCTCCCACTCAATTCTTTCGAGAGAAACTCTTTCTCGAGAAAGGACCCGTTCTTAGCGACAAACACTTTGCCCTCGGATCTGAGATAGAAGGTGTACCCAACAGTTTCTTTTGGGTATCCTATGAAGACACATTTGTCCGCTTTGGGTTCGAGCTTTTCTGGCTGAAGCCTTTTGACATAAGCATCGCAACCCCAAACCTTGAGAAAAGACAACTTAGGTTTCTTACCAAACCACAGTTCATACGGTGTTGTCTCAACGGACTTAGATGGAGCCCTATTTAAAGTGAATGCAGCTGTCTCTAACGCATATCCCCAAAACGATAGTGGCAAATCGGCAAGAGACATCATAGAATGTACCATATCTAATAGGGTTCAATTACGACGTTCGGACACACCATTACGCTGTGGTGTTCCAGGTGGCGTCAACTGTGAAACAATTCCACATTTTCTTAAGTGATCACCAAACTCATAACTCAGATATTCTCCCCCTCGATCAGATCGTAGGAACTTGATCTTCTTGTTACGATGATTTTCAACTTCACTCTGAAATTGCTTGAACTTTTCAAAAGTTTCAGACTTATGCTTCATCAAGTAAATATACCCATATCTACTTAAGTCGTCAGTGAAGGTGAGAAAATAACAATATCCACCGCGCGCCGTTACACTCATCGGACCGCACACATCGGTATGTATGATTTCCAATAAGTCACTTGCCCGTTCCATTGTCCCTGAAAACGGGGTCCTTGTCATCTTGCCCATGAGGCACGGCTCGCACGTGTCAAGTGATTCAAAATCAAGAGACTCCAAAAGTCCATCAGCATGGAGCTTCCTCATGCGTTTTACGCCGATATGACCCAGACGGCAGTGCCACAAGAAAGTGGTATTGTCATTATTAACTCTACATCTTTTGGCATCAATGTTATGAACATGTGTATCATCACTATCGAGATTCAATAAGAATAAACCCCTAACTTCGGGTGCATGACCATAAAAGATATTACTCATATAAATAGAACAACCATTATTCTCTGACTTAAATGAGTAACCGTCTCGCAATAAACAAGATCCAGATATAATGTTCATGCTTAACGCAGGCACTAAATAACAATTATTCAGGTTCATAACTAATCCCGATGGTAATCGAAGAGCGAGCGTGCCGACGGCGATCACATCAACCTTGGAACCATTTCCCACGCGCATCGTCACTTCGTCCTTCGCCAGCCTCCGTTTATTCCGCAGTTCCTGTTTAGAGTTGCAAATGTGAGCAACCGAACCGGTATCAAATACCCAGGCACTACAACGAGAGTTGGTAAGGTACACATCAATAACATGTATATCACATATACCTTTGTTGTTGTTGGCCCCCTTCTTGTCCGCCAGATACTTAGGGCAGTTCCGCTTCCAGTGGCCGTTCCCCTTGCAATAGAAACACTCAGTCTCTGGCTTGGGCCCAGCCTTGGGTTTCTTCACTGGATTAGCAACTGCTTTGCCACCCTTCTTAGAGTTACCCTTCTTGCCCTTGCCATTCTTCTTGAAACTAGTGGTTTTATTGACCATCAACACTTGATACTCCTTCTGGATGTCTGCCTCAGCGACTTTCAGCATCGAAAACAGCTCGGCGATGGTCTTGTTCATCCCTTGCATGTTATACTGCTGCACGAAGCTCTTGTAGCTTGGAGGGAGTGACTGGAGAATTCTGTCAATGATAGCCTCATCCGGGAACACAAGTCCCAGATCAGCTATGCGGGTATAGTACCCAGACATCTTCAGTAAGTGCTCACTGACAGACGAATTCTCCTCCATCTTGCAAGCGAAGAATTTATCGGTGGTCTCATACCTCTCGATCTTAGCATTCTTCTCAAAGATGAACTTCAACTCCTGGTACATCTCATATGCACCATGACGTTCAAAACGCCTTTGAAGTCCTCCTTCCAAGCCGTACAACATGGCACACTGCACTATCGAATAGTAATCCGAACGTGTCTGCCAGACGTTCAAAACGTCTGCAGGGGCTGTAGGAGCGGGGGGGTCACCTAGCGGTGCATTCAGGACATAAACCTTTTGGGCAGCTGTGAGGATGATCCTCAGATTGCGGAGCCAGTCCACAAAGTTGCTCCCGTCATCTTTCAGTTTAGCTTTCTCTAGGAACGCATTAAAATTCAAGGGAGCTACTGCGCGAGCCATCTACAACCAAAAATTTGCAAAGACATTTTAGACTATTGTTCATGATAAGTGAGTTATTACCTAATCAAATTATTTATAACTCCCACTCAAATTGACATCCCTCCGGTCATTCGAGCGTGACATGATCCAAATTCACCAACCCAAGTCCGATCATCACGTGAGATGAGGTGGTGTCAATGGTGAACATCAACATGTTGATCATATCTACTATATGACTCATGCTCGACCTTTCGGTCCTCCGTGTTCCGAGGCCATGTCTGTACATGCTAGGCTCGTCAAGTCTAACCCGAGTGTTCTGCATGTGCAAAACTGGCTTGCACCCGTTGTATGCGAACGTAGAGTCTATCACACCCGATCATCACGTGGTGCTTCGAAACGACGAACCTTCGCAACGGCGCACACTCGGGGGGAACACAATTTTATCTTGAAATTTTAGCGAAGGATCACCTTATAATGCTACCGTCGTCCTAAGCAAAATAAGATGCATAAAAGGATTAACATCACATGCAAATCATAAGTGACATGATATGGCCATCAACTCGTGCTTTTGATCTCCATCTCCAAAGCACCGGCATGATCTCCATCGTCACCGGCGCCACACCATGATCTCCATCATCATGATCTCCATCATCGTGTCGCCATCGGGGTTGTCGGCGCCCACCATGCTCTTACTACTATTGCTACCGTTTAGCGATAAAGTAAAGCATTACAAAGCGCTTAATGATTGACACGCAGGTCATACAAAAATAAAGACAACCCTATGGCTCCTGCCGGTTGCCGTATGCATCGACATGCAAGTCGATATTAACTATTACAACATGATCATCTCATACATCAAATATATTTCATCATGTCATTGGCCATATCATATCACATACATACCCTGCAAAAACAAGTTAGACGTCCTCTAATTTGTTGTTGCATGTTTTACGTGGCTGCTATGGGTATCTAGCAAGAACGCTTCTTACCTACGCAAAACCACAACGGTGATATTCAAGTTGCTATTTAACCTTCTACAAGGACCGCCTTGTTCTATTCCGATTCAACTAAGATAGGAGAGACAGACACCCGCCAGCCATCTTATGCAACAAAAGTCACATGTCTGTCGATGGAACCGGTCTCATGTACGTGGACATGTAAAGTTGGTCCGGGCCGCTTCATCCTATAATACCGCTGAATCAAGAAAGACTAAGGAGGGCAGCAATTTAAACATCAACGCCACAAACCCTTTTGTGTTCTACTCGAGAAAACATCTACGCAAGATCCTAGCTCATGATGCCACTGTTGGGGAACGTTGCATGGAAAACAAAAAATTTTCTCTACGATCACCAAGATCAATCTAGTAGATGCAACTACGAGGGGAGAGTAGGATCCACATACCCTTGTAGATCGCTAAGCGGAAGCGTTATGAACGCGGATGATGGAGTCGTACTCGCCGCGATTCAGATCGCCGAAGATCCTAGCACCGAAGCAACGGTGCCTCCGCGTTCTTCACACGTACGGCTCGGGGACGTCTCCTCCTTCTTGATCCAGCAAGGGGTGGAGGAGAGGTTGATGGAGAACCGGCAGCACGACGGCGTGGTGGTGATGGTGGAGAAGAACTCCAGCAGGGCTTCGCCTAAGCTCCGCGGGAGAAGAAGATGTTACGGGAGAGGGAGGGCAGCACCGAGGCACGAACTTGTGTTGGCTGCCCTCCCTCTACCTCTCTATATATAGGGGGAAGGAGGAGAGGGGGGCGCCCCTAGGGTTTCCCCTAGGGGGGCCGGCGGCCAGGGCATGGGGGGGGCGGCGGCCAAGGGCCAGGCCCTAGGGTTTCCCCCCCTAGGTGCCTTGCCCCCCACTCCAAAGGGGTGCGGCTGCCCTAGGGGGTCCCACCCCCTTAGCCGCATGAGGAGAGGGCCCAGGGGGGGGGCGCACAGCCCCTTGAGGGCTGTGGTGTTCCCCCTTGTGGCCCAATAGGCCCAGAACTACTTCCGGAACCCCCGAAACCCCTTTCGGTCGTCCGCCGATTTCCCGATGCTCCCCGGAACACTTCCGGACTCCGAAACCTTTCATCCTATATATCAATCTTCGTCTCCGGACCATTCCGGAGACCCTCGTCATGTCCGGGATCTCATCCGGGACTCCGAACAACCTTCGGTGACCATACACTTTTCTCACTAACAACCCTAGCGTCACCGAACGTTAAGTGTGTAGACCCTGCGGGTTCGGAAACCATGTAGACATGACCGAGACACTCCCAGGTCAATAACCAATAGCGGGATCTGGATACCCATATTGGTTCCCACATGTTTCTCGATGATCTCATCGGATGAACCACGATGTCAAGGATTCAGATAATCCCGTATACAGTTCCCTTTGTCTCGTCGGTATGTTACTTGCCCGAGATTCGATCGTCGGTATCTCTATACCTAGTTCAATATCGTTACCGGCAAGTCTCTTTACTCGTTACCGTAATACATAATCCCGTGACCAACTACTTAGTCACTTTGAGCTCATTGAGATGACGTATTACCGAGTGGGCCCGGAGATACCTCTCCGTCACACGGAGCGACAAATCCCAGTCTCGATCCATGTCAACTCAACGGATACCCTCGGAGATACCTGTAGAGTACCTTTATAGTCACCCAGTTACGTTGCGACGTTTGGCACACACAAAGCACTCCTACGGTGTCAGTGAGTTACATGATCTCATGGTCATAGGAACTTATACTTGACATGCAGAAAACTATAGCGATAACTGACACGATCAAAAGCTATGTTTAACGTTTGGGTCTCGTCCACCACATCATTCTCCTAATGATGTGATCCCGTTATCAAATGACAACTCATGTCTATGACCTGGAAACCGCGGTCATCTTTGATCAACGAGCTAGTCCTGTAGAGGCTCACTAGGGACACAAAGTCTGTCTATTCATCCACACGTGTATTTGAGTTTCCAATCAATACATTTATAGCATGGATAATAAACGATTATCATGAACAAGGAAATATAATAATAACTCTTTTATTATTGCCAACAGGTTCCCGAAACAATAGTTCATCATTAAACCAAGGAGAGGATGAGGAGGTTGCTGATGGGCTCAGCGATAATTCATCGAGAATTCCAAACGGATGGATTTCCAAAATAATGTGAACAAGAAGATGACAGTTGTCAATTCAAATGATATAATGTTGTATGCTCGAGGAAAACATACACCATTAATCATTAGTAGAAAGGTGTGCCCAAAATATGATCTTAGGCATCAAGGTCAATGTTAGAGTGATGATTCAATAACCAACAGTCTAAGAACGAACTGTTGGTCGTTAACTTCAAAGCAATAGGGTTGCTAGAAGTACAAAACTCAAGCAGCATCGTTAGCATATTGGTATCCCGGTTAAAAACAACACGGAGACCAAGGAAGAATGGTGATGGTGAGAAGTATCATCACACAGAGAATTTCTAAGAGGTTGAGCAATCCCCACAACATTCTCGACATAAAAGACAGTAATACTTCAAGGCAGAACACAACACTAGCTGGAGAGCAAGTTGTATTCATAATGTGGACAAGTTCGCGATGAAAGGAAGTCAAGGTTGTTGTCGATGATAATAAAAATCATCGAGGGCGAGGAGGGTATTTCTCATCATGGACACAGTTGACATCTTGGAAGAAGTCAAAGTGTTGAAGGTGATCCAAAACATTTGTCGGGAGGTCTCAAGAGGATGCAATCAAACAACAACGGCCACAAGCAAGGGAATGACGAAGTGGCAAGTTATAAGATCAATATATTTGATGAAAGCTCGGAACCAAAGTTGCCTTTCATGACAAGCAACATGATGTTGAAAGCTCGACATAAGTCGTGCTCACACACTGCAGAATTCGTGCACCAGAGAAGGATGAGGTAGCACAGTCAAAGATAGCAAGACCAGGATGCAGCCGATAGTCTAGGAATGACCAGACTGAGTTCCGAATTTCCCAGTAAAAATACTAGGGGTATTTGATTTGTAGTGCAGAATAATTTCACTAGTCGGTGTCCTCGATTGACAACAACCCAGAACCCGTAGAGTGATTACGACAAGGATAGACATTACGTCAACAAAGTTAGTAAGATGTGATGGAATGGCAAGACATCTTCGAGATACCAGGGGGTAATACTCGAAGGTAGACCATGATGGAAGTAGAACCGGGTCATTGACATATGACAGTAGATACTTCAACCTTGCCAAAAATAGATGAGACACTGGAATGAATTCCCATCAGATATATTAGATCAGGACAACATGGTCGGAACCATAACTGTAAGGAATCAATTCTGGAATACCGAAGGAATCACACAGCTGGATAATCATTTTGAAAGAAGCTTCCGAGACGATCTACATCATTTTCATGGGCATGAACACAAAGTTCAAGGTCGACTCCCATTTCTTTAATGCATATCATTTCATTCACCTCTCGCCTTGATAAAATTGTAGTGTTGGAATTTTATCAGGTAGAACACCGGAAGAGTATGACTTGTGAAAACCTTTGGGTTCTCACGGATTAGGGGAAGACATAGGTTCAAAAGATCGGTCATCTTAGTAACATATACCACAAGTTTCAAAATTAAATACACAAGCTCAAAACCAGAGCACGGTTGACCAAGCAGAGGATACAATTTACTGAAGAAATTATGTATCAGGGGAAGAATTCAAAAAGTGATTGCATATGAAGGACATGGTCGGAGAACAATCCAACAATGGATCGGGCGATCCACAACGGAGCTGATGTGAGTATCGGTACTCACTCAGAGGAAGAAATAATGCATAGGCATCAGATTCAAGAATCACCTGATTAGTCTGATGCTTAAATAGAAAGAGATTATGGTTTCCAAAAGGAAGGATCAGAAGCAGACGCTCTAATCAAGGATGGGTAAGTTGAAAACACTTAGTTGGACAATCAATAAAGGTTTGAATTTCCGAGAACCAACTCATGTCCGGAATGACGTCTGAGCCGGAAAGATAATTTTAAAAAAAGGATAACCTGATGACTTCGTGCATACGCACACATTGAATCAATAGGCTAAAAATGGCTAAGACAAGGGATGTTAACGAAGACTACTAGTCATATGAAATTAACCATAATGCAAGCAGGCAAGAATTTTAAGAGTAACAGGCTACAAAGGGTTTTTGAAAGATCGAAAGTATTCCGAAGAATTTTGCGAGACACATGAACAATTGAGAAGAACGGATCCTCGATAAATGTGAGGAAATAACCGTAAGGGTTTTCATGCAAAAATAAAACTGCAAGACAGTAAACTCAAAGGATTCTCGGGACAACGAAGAATATTTCGAGGCATTATCTAAAAACAAGAGCGACGAGGAATGATCATGAGAATGACAAGTGCATGCAGATATCCATAGGGATATATCGGTGGCAGTGAATTGCAAAGGCGATGACCACAAGGGTCTCGGGAAAATGTCGAGGGATATCATCAGAATCTTTTGACGAAGCAGGTGATCTTCCGGAATGAGGGCTCTCCGGGAGAAATAGATACGAGAACCTAGTGTCAGAGTTAGTAAAATATTTTAACCCGAATAGAAGAGAGATCAGAGTCCTAAAGCGTACGAGAGGAATAAAAAATCCTAACACCACCCATTGGTGCTATGGGCCCGTAAGCCACACAACAAGTTAGTAATTTGTTTTTCAAAGACTCTCAACTTCGGCCAAGGAGTTGGAAAGGGAGATTCCTACAGGCAGTCGGCTTTGATACCAACTTGTGACGCTCCCGATTTGACCGTACACTAATCATGCACGCAAATGTGTATGACCAAGATCAGGGACTCACTGGAAGATATCACAACACAACTCTAGACCAAATTAAAATAATACAAGCTTCATATTACAAGCCAGGGGCCTCAAGGGATCGAATACATAAGCTCGAATACACAAGAGTTTGCGAAGCAACAATATCTGAGTACAGACATAAGTTAAGCAAGTTTGCCTTAAGAAGGCTAGCACAAAAGTAACAACGATCGATAAGGCAAGGCCTCCTGCCTGGGACCTCCTAACTACTCCTCGAAGCCGAACTCCATGAAGAAACATCCTCGGGATCATCTAGCTCTTGGACTCCACCATCTGGTTGCGTCATCCGAGAAGAAGGGACAAAAGGGGAAAATGGGGAGCAAAGCAACCGTGAGTACTCATCCAAAGTACTTGCAAGCAAGGATCTACACTACATATGCAATGATATATGTGTAAAGGGGTAATATCTGTGGGCTAAACCGCAGAATACTAGAATAAGAGGGGGATATCTAATCCAATCGAATACTATGCTTCTGGCAACCTCCATCTTGCAACAGTAAAAGAGAGTAGATGGAATAGCAACAAGTGTCAAAGCTTCTGATAGCCTCCGTCTTGCAGCACTAGAATAGAATAGATGGTAAGTTCACCAAGTAACATTGTATAGCATAAACCTACTCGGCGATCCTCCCCTCGTCGCCCTGTGGGAAAGCGATCACCGGGTTGTATCTGGAACTTGTCTGGGTGTGTTTTATTAAGTATCCAGTTCTAGTTGTCACGAGGTGGGAGTACAACTCCGGATCGTCCTTTTACCGAGGGACACGGCTATTCGAATAGATTAACTTCCCTGTAGGGGTGCACCACATTACCCAGCACGCTCGATCCCATTTGGCCGGGCACACTTTCCGGGGTCATGCCCGGCCTCAGAAGATCAACACGTCGCAGCCCTACCTAAGCACATCAGAGAGGTCAGCACACCAGTCTAAACCCTAAGCGTGCAGGGGTCTGGGCCCATTGCCCAACGCACACCTGCACGTTGCGTACGCGGCCGGTAAGCAGACCTAGCCGCTCCTAATACAAGAGCGGCATTCCAGTCCAATCCGACCCGCGTCGCTAAGTCGCTGACGTCAAGAAGGCTTCGGCTGATACCACAACGTCGAGTGCCCATAACTATTCCCACGTAGCTGGTTAGTGCGTATAGGCCAATGGCCAGACTCAGATCAAATACCAAGATCTCGTTAAGCGTGTTACTATGAAACAACCGCGGACAACGACCAGGGCCAGGCCCACCTGTCTCCTAGGTGGTCACAACCCGCCCTATCGCTCCTCCACAAAGTAACCATCAGGGGGCTGCCGAGAACCCCGGCCCACCACTACCTGTGTGGAACCACCTGCCCCTTCAGCCCCCATCTCCGAATCATCAACATGAGTATGTAATAATAAAGTATATACTTGTGATCACCTCCCGAAATGATCACAGCCCGATAGTATAGCATGGCGGACGGACAAGAATGTAGGGCCACTGATGGAATACTAGCATCCTATACTAAGCATTAGGATAGCAGGTAAAGGTATCAACAGTTGTAGCAACAATGACATGCTATGCAACAGAATATGAGCTATAGAATCAACAACAGTAGCAAACCTAATGCAAGAATAAGAGAGAGGAGAATGTGTGATATCTGGTGATCAAGGGGAGGGCTTGCCTAGTTCCTCTCGCGAGAAGGAGGGTTGCCATCGACGTAGTCGACCATCGTGACACCGTCCGCGGTCTCAGTCCCGGTGTCTATCGGAGAGAAGAGGGGGAAGAAACAATAAATATAAAGCAAACATCGCACCAGAAAGCATAACATGGCAATACGTAGTGCTATGTGTGACCTAACGCGGTACTAAGTGATACTGGCGAGGATGAAACACATCCGGGAAAGTATCCCGATGTTTTGCGTTTTCGGACAGATGATCCGGAGGGGGAAAGTTGCGTGTTCGGTATGATAGGGATGTGTGGCGGACTACCGGGCTACGTATTCGGATTCGTCATATTTTTCTGATCATTTTTCATATATAAAACTTTTTCATCGGAGCTACGGTTTATTTTATATGATTCTTCAAAGTATTAAAAGATTTTCTAATTATTTGGATTTTCTTATTTATTTTACATTTCGGAAATCAGCAGTGAAAAACTGGGTGCACCCGGTGTAGTGCACCAGAGGTGCACCAGTGAGGCCGACCGGTGGGTCCAGTCAACTGCTGACTCAACGGTTGACTGGTCCATGGTTGACCAGTCAAAGGCCTGCGGGACCTAGTTGTCATTCACGGTAATACTTTAACAGTGTTTAGTTAATTCCTAATAACTAGTTGGGTCCACTGCCATAGAGAAATTGGGCTAATTAACCTAATTAATTAATTATGTAAACTAATTAATTATATTTATATATATATTTTTTTATCTTTTTTAAAGGTCCGGCCCCACGTGCCAGTGGCCCGGGGGGCAACCGGGCGGCGACGGTAGCGGGCAGTGGGTGCCGGCTGTAGCGAACCCGCCATGAACCAGGCGCGCGCACCGGCCGGCGGCCACAGGGGTCGGCGGCGCGGTCGGGACCGGCTGTTCCAGCGGCCAAATGGGCGGCGCCGAGCGCCAAAGGAACGAACGCCCTGCGCCTCTCCTACCTATGCTAGCGGTGAGCGCAGGGGGTGGCCTGAGCGATGGTCGTGGCAATGGCCGAGCGGCGGCTGAAGCACGGGGTGGCGCTGGAGGTGAGACGCGGGGCGACGCCAACGGGTCCGCATGGGAGCAGCGGCCGGCGCAACACGAGCATGAGGCGGCGGCGAGCGGTGCTAGGCGCGCGGGTGCGGGCAGAGCAGGAGGCGGCTCGCTGGGTGTGGCCGGCATGCTTAGGAGCACAACGGCGATCACGGACCTCGCTGGGATTGCCACACAGGTGACGAATGGATGCGCAGCCGGACTAGTTCGAACGGCCGCAGCACGGCGTGTCGAACATCGGTGTTATTGATGGCTGGGGTGGTCGGAGGTAAGCTCATCGTCGACAATGAAGGCTGCCGGAGTTCAGGCGTGCCCGGACTCGGAGCTGCGGGGCACGGGGAGGTGGTTTGTTGAGTGAGTCCGGTTCCTGGGGAGCAAACGAGCTTGTTGCAAAGCTTGAACGCAAGCTCTGCTTGTTGTTGCCGCGGAGGCGACATGGTTCACGGTGGCTAGCTTCGGCCTCGCGGTGAAAGCTAGCGAGAGGACGACCGAGAGAGAAAGAGAGATGAGCGAAATGGAGAGGAGCTCACGGTGAGCCAGTAGATGCGATTAGCGGGCTCGGGGAGGGCTCGACGGTGACGGGTTCGATGACGAAGCTCGTCGGGGCCCGAGGAAGAAGACAGTCGTTCCACTCGATGCAGCGGCTACTAGCTTGCGCTGGTTGGCGTAGAAGATGCAGAGGATCATCGTGAAGCTGCTGGACACCTCCTTAGAGCATGGGGGCGACGGTGGCCATGGGATCGATGGAGACCATGGCGATGGTGGTCCGGGCAAGGAGGGGGAAGAGGGGATCTGTGGCGAGAGGGGTATCTGGGGGGCATCTAGGGTTAGGGGAGGCCGCGGGCATCTTGTAGGTCACCGGGGGCGACGGGGGTGGCTGCGGGATGGCCAACGCGTGGCCATCCGCTCCATGGACGCGGGAGCGCCGTCCATCGCGGTTGTGAACAGGGAGAGGACGGGGATGACCTGTTAGTGGGTTGGGCCCACCACTGTGCTAGCAGGCCTAAGTGCACAGTGCACTTAGGCCTTTTACATTTCTTTCTTTTCTTCCATTCATTTTCTTTTCTGTTTTTCCCTTTTATTACTTTATGTTTTGCATTTTTTTCTAATTAATTTTAGTTTTATTAATTACCATAGTAGAACCTAGAATAGTGCTCCAATACATGCTTGTGCCACAACAAGTTTGGCACCTAAGTAATTTAGTTTAATATTTTATATTTTATAAAAGGGCATTTAATTAATTGTTTACGTCAGTATTTTATTTATTTAAGGGCATTTTGATACTTATACAGATGCTTGTTTCTACACCATAATTAATTAGGAATTATTTTCCACATGATGAACATTTTAGTTTTGACATTTGAAAACTTTTATGGTTTGACTTTAATTCTAATTCAAATCTGGATCGGTTTTGAACTAACATGAAATTAGTAACAGTAATCGTGGTGATATGGCATCATTTCAAGAGGGTTACTGTAGCTTGATTACCCAGGCGTCACAAGTGGTATCTCGCTAGCCCTTTCTGAGACCGCAAAACATAAATGCAAAGCACCTCCAAAGTTCGAGCAGTGACTAAACATTGTAATTCATGGTAGAAAAGATCCAGTCAGGATGCACCCTACATTAGCTACACACAATGCATCTGCATGACAGCAGTGCTCTCGGGTTCTGGCGCTTAATTTAGAAGGTGATGGCACAACATAAAATTAAATAGATAGTCCCTTCGCAGAGGGAAGCAGTGATTTGCAGAGGTGCCAGAGCTCAAGTTTTTGAAACAGATATATATGACATTTTGAGACATGTACCATTCTCATTTACTTCACGACTATCAGTCATCAATACCTTCCATGCTAAACACGCTAGAGGCGGTTCCCAAGAGGAAAAGTAAAGGTTATGACTCCATTGGGAGTTTTTGTTTGATTATTTGACATATCAGTTCTTTTTGCGGTTTGGGACTTGGCATCCCTATTACCGCCCTTTTCTCGTGCGATGGCGAGTGAACAAACACTCAACCTGAGAGTAACCCGCTTAGCATGGAAGATACTGACTACCTCATGTCGTTCCATGAACGATCCAGGCACACAAAAAGGATATTTGTTTGAAGTTTTTTAAGAGATGGCACATGCGAATTTACTTAGGATGGCAGGGTAATACCGCATATAGGTAGGTATGGTGGACTCATCTGGAATAACTTGGGTTCAAGTTTTTTTTTATGTACAAGTTGAATTCCCACTTAGTACAGGCATATGCTAGCAAATAGGTTGAGAAGCGGCCAACTAGAGAGAAACAACGGTCATGAACATGCATTATGCATAAATAACATTGGACACTAGCATGAGTAGGATATGAACACCATGAACATAAATATCATAGAGGCTATGTTGGTTTTGATTCAACTACATGCATGAACATGTGCCAAGTCAAGCCACTCAAACATTCAGAGGAGGATACCATATCATCATACTACATCACAATCATTTTAACGCAATGTTGATATCCAAGATAAATCATTATCCACTCCTAGCTACTTATGCATGTCATGAGAAACTATAATCTCTAATTGTCATTGCAAACATGTTTAATCATAATGGGTTGAATCATGGATACTAGCTTAAACATATTTACAAAAATAGAACAAGTCGAGTTTATACCAGTTTCTCTCTGCCACGGCCAGTTCATCGAATATCTTCATTATTGTCTTTCACTTGCATGACCGAACAATGTGAAAATGATAATAGTGCAAGAGTGTCGTGGAGTAAGCTGGAATCTGCAAACATTTTATTCAACAGGAGAAGACAAGGTAAAATGGGCTCTTCGTTAGATCAACAATTATGCATATGATAGCCACTCAAGATTTTCATCGTGGTCTTCTCCTTAGTACGACTCAATAAAAAGGAAAAGAAATTCAGAGAAGCACACTAAAATATTTTTGGAGTTTTTGGTTTTCTTGAACAAGCGAATAAAAGGGGAAAGCAAAAACGAGAAAAACTATTTACAAGGGAAAGCTCCCAACAGGTAAAAGAAGAACAAGGAAATCTTTTGGGGTTTTCTTCTTAATATTACAACTAAGAAAGCATAGAAAGTAAACTAACTACAACTATTTTGTTTTGTTTTTCTAAGGTTTTGAAACACACAAGAAGAAGGCGAGAAAATAAATTAAGCATGGATAATACAATGAAAAGGTGTGAACACCAACAACTGAAATGATATGTGTGAACATGAATGTAAAGTCGGTGAGAAACACGTACTCCCCCAAGCTTAGGCTTTTAGCCTAGCTTGGTAATCACCAGTCATAGAAGCCATGAGGTCCTATGTTGAAGTGCTGAGGTGTAGGCACCTAAGCATCCCACTGCTGAGGCTCCTCCTGTGCTGCAGCCTGGTCATTCCGATAAGCGATGATGTCCTCAGGCATAATCCTCTATCCTCCCCTGGCCATAGGATCAAACAAAGCAGGTGCATGCAGTGGAATAATAGCACGAGTTTTCACACTAAAAACCAGGTTGTAATGAATAGGAATGTTAGGATAATCCACAGCAGTAAACTGGTGGTGATACATGGCAACGCGATCTAGGTAAACCTTGGGCAAAGGAAAATCATGCAGGCGTGTCTAAACATTAAAGCGAGCCGCCAAATGCGTGGCGTAAATACCTCCATGTATTTTACCCTTGGACTTATTAATGTGGAGGCAGCGTGCCACAATAGCTCGCAAGCTATAAGTGTTGTCTCCCTCTAGTGCATGGCGCAAAACAGCAAGGTTCGGTGAACTGACTGCACCCACCTTCTCTTTAGCAAGCAAGCATTTTGCGATGAAAAGAGCAAAATAATGAACTACAGAAAAATGCAAGCCAGCGGCAGTGATACTCGACACCTCTCTCTCATCACCCACTGTCAGAGTACGATAAAAGCTTTCAAACTCAACGGGCCTAGGCTCTACCAAACTACCATGATACGTCTCCAACGTATCTATAATTTTTGATTGTTCCATGCTATTATTTATGATGTCCTGGATGTTTAATGGGCTTTGTCATACACTTTTATATCACTTTTGGGACTAACCTACTAACCCAAAGGCCCAGTCTAGATTGTTGTTTTTTGCCTGTTTCGGGGTTTTGCAGAAAAGGAATATCAAACGGAGTCCAAACGGAATGAAATCGTCGGGAGAGATATTTTTGGAGAAAATCACGCATGGGAGACTTGAGAACCACGGGAGGGGAGCCACGAGGTGCCCATGTGGGTGGGGGGCGCGCCCCCCTTCCCGGGGCACGCCCCCTGCCTCATGGGGCCCTCCTGAGTCCCCTGGTGTCCTCCTTCCTCCTATGTAAGCCTACATACCCCGAAACCATTAGCAATAGAGAGAAAACCCTAATTCCACCGCCGTAACCTTCTGTTCCCGTGAGATCCTATCTTGGAGCCTGTTCCGGAGCTCCGCCGGAGGGGGGATCCATCACGGAGTGCTTCTACATCATGATCATCGCCCTCACCATGAGTTGTGAGTAGTTTACCACAAACCTTCGTGTCCATAGCTAGTATCTAGATGGCTTCTTCTCTCTCTGTGGATCTCAATACAAAGTTCTCATTGGTCTTCGAAGAGATCTATTCGATGTAATCTCTTTTTGCGGTGTGTTTGTCGAGATCCGATGAATTGTGAGTTTATGATCAAGATTATCTATGAGAAATATTTGGTTCTTCTCTGAACTCTTTATGTGTGCTCATAATATCCTTGCAAGTCTCTTTGAATTATTGGTTTGGTTTGGCCTACTAGATGTATAGTTCTTGCAATGGGAGAAGTGCTTGGCTTTGGGTTCAATCTTGCGGTGTCCTTTCCCAGTGACAGTAAGGGCAACAAGGCACATATTGTATTGTTGCCATCGAGGATAAAAAGATGGGGTTTATATCATATTGCTTGAGTTTATCCCTCTACATCATGTCATCTTGCTTAAGGCGTTACTCTGTTCTTATGAACTCAATACACTAGATGCATGCTGGATAGCGGTCGATGTGTGGAGTAATAGTAGTTGATGCTGGCAGGAGTCGGTCTACTTGTCTCGGATGTGATGCCTATATACAATGATCATGCCTAGATAGTCTCATAATTATTCGCTTTTCTATGAATTGCTCGACAGTAATTTGTTTACCCATCGTAGAATATCGCTATCATGAAAGAAGCCACTAGAGAACACTATGGCCCCCGGGTCTATTCTCAACATATCAATCTACATCTAATTTACTTTTTCTGCTTTTACTTTCTGTTCTTATAAACAAAAATACAAAAAATATAAACTATCATCTCTATCAGATCTCACTTTCGTAAGTGACCGTAAAGGGATTGCAACCCCTTATCGCGTTGGCTGCGAAGTTCTTGTTTGTTTGTGCAGGTGCAAGGGGCTCGCGCGTGGTCTCCTACTGGATTGATACCTTGGTTCTCAAAAACTGAGGGAAATACTTACGCTACTATGCTGCATCTCCCTTTCCTCTTCGAGGGAACACAACGCAAGCTCGAGAAGTAGCAAGAAGAATTTATGGCGCCGTTGCCAGGGAGGCTTACACAAAAGTCATATAGCAAGTACCTATCACAAACCCTTATCCATCGCATTACATTTTTGCCTCTCGTTTTCCTCTCCCCCACTTCACCCTTGCCGTTTTATTTGCCCTTCTTCTGCCGCATGTTTTTCGTTCGCTTGCTTCTTGTATGCTTGTGTGTTGCTTGCTTGCTTGTCACTATGGCTCTCCCTGTTAGTGTTGACCCTCACCTCAAGAGGCTGGAGGAGATTGAAAACAATGTTAGACATTTTATGACTATACAATTTGAGCATAATGACTTTTTCAGAAGTGAGCTTAAAGAACAGAAAAAGTTTATGGAGTATATGAATAAAGACCTTGACGATATGTCTAAGGAATTTTATGGCTTGAAATCTCAGTTTGCTCATCTTGAGAACTTAATTGCCCAAATTTTGGATAAACAATCCACCTTGATCAATAAGATGCTGCTAAACTGGAAGAGTATGAAAATAAAGATGAAGATATGAATTTTATTATGTGTCTCCTATTAGATCCTTGTTTTCTAGTATAAATCTTGATGAAGATAGGATTGGAGATGATTCTGCTTTAAGGTGTCCCAATGATTTGGAGTTTTTAGATCTTGATGCTAAAATTGTTAAAAGTGGGAGTGAAAATATTAAAACTTTGCATAGTGATGAACCCACTACTTTGGATTTCAAGGGATTCAATTATGATAATTGCTCTTTGATTGATTGTATTTCCTTGTTGCAATCCATACTAAATTCTCCGCATGCTTATAGTCAAAATAAAGCTTTCACCAAACACATAGTTGATGCTTTGATGCAATCTTATGAAGAAAAACTTGAGTTAGAAGTTTCTATCCCTAGAAAGCTTTATGATGAGTGGGAACCTACTATCAAAATAAAAATAAAATATCATGAATGCTATGCTTTGTGTGATTTGGGTGCAAGTGTCTCCACTATCCCAAAAACTTGGTGTGATTTTCTAGGGTTCCATGAGCTTGATGATTGTTCTTTAAATTTGCATCTTGCGGATTCCACTATTAAGAAACCTATGGGAAGGATTAATGATATTCTTATTGTTGCCAATAGGAATTATGTCACATCCCTAGCTTTTGGTACTGCCTAGTGTTTGCATCTTGCTTGCATCATGTTTAGTTTTTTTAGAAAGTTGAAATGGGAATTGATCAAACCCTAGCACAGAAAGAAGTCAAATAGGTTCAACAAAAATCTTTTCCAATGTTTTCAAAATGCCCTTTAAAAATGTTCATCATTTCTGGATCAAGGTGGAAGCATGTGCCAAAAATGGTTCACATTATTAGAGGACATATTTGGAGTTTGAATTAATTCAAACATATTTGAGTTGGAGCTATTTAAATACTATATATATTTTAGATGCTCCAAAAATGTTGGAAATTGTCAAGGGTCACTAGAATAATTCAGAAAGCACCCCTAACTTGTGGGGAAAACTGATCCACCCACGAACACCTATGGGGACGGAGCCCCTTTTCAGTACGGCAGGGGGCGGAGATCGCGCAAAGAGCATATCGAGGCGAGGCACATGAGCAGTTTACCCAGGATCGGGCCGCACGGATGCGTAAAACCCTACTCCTGCTTTGGTTTGTATTGAGTTCTTGGCTCGGGAGCGCTGGAAGCTATAGTACTCCTCAGCGGCTGGCGAGACCGAGCGTGAGAGTGTTCGAATGTCTAACCCCCCTCTACGTTGCGCATGGGCCTCCTTTTATAGGCTCAAGGGGTCACCGAAAGGTGGCAACACCGTTGAGGGTAAAAATGGAAAAAGGATGGTAGTTGGTATAGTGCATCGCACCTAACCCTGACGGCAGGGGACAAGGGCATTAAATGCCCGTCGCCGTCGCCCAAACAGTGCAAAAAGGGCCGTCAGGGGCGCCACCGTTCGCCATGATGGCCTCCTTGTCAGGACCGCTTGCCACCGCGTACCCCTGGCTGCACAGCCTCCCGCCACGTGCGCCTGGAGAGGTTCCAGAGCGACACGTGGGTGGATGCGCTGGTGCGCGGGTACTGAGTGGAAGCTTGCCGCGGCAAGCGCCTTGCCGCGGTCGCTATCTTGTCGCTTCCGGGAGCTTGTCGCTCACCGGGCCTTGCCGGGACGCGTGGGGCGTCGCGGCAAGTTTCTTGAGATGCCTCGGTTGGCCTCCCCGGCAAGCTCCTCTCGCCAGGGTCTTGCGCCTTGAGTGGTCTTGTGCCTTGAGTGGCCTTCCCGGCAAGCTCCTCTTGCCGGGGCCTTGTCTCCTTGGCTTGGATACTTTGTTCCTGAATGGCTCCAAAGGAACCACGGAGGACCTTGGCGATCACCCGGCAAGCCTTGCCGCGGGACGCTGCAACTGCCCGCGCACAAGTTCGGGATACTAAGGGTACCCCTACTTTAGTACACCGACAGGAGCCCCCGGGCCTGGGCCATACATGGTGCCGAGCGCTGTTGCGCCAGGCCCAAAACAGTGCACGGGCACGCGCGGCCTGGTTCTCGTCGTATCTTACTCCGTATCCCCTAACGGCACGCATCGATTGCGGCGTCGTGGGAGAGATCGTGGGCGGTTTCTTTAATCGGAAATGCGGAACGTCCGCCCCTCCCCCCCCCCCCCGT
>LR738715.1:827871981-827937414 GCA_902687465.1 Secale cereale | reverse complement strand
CCCGTTATAAGCAGGGGAAACAGGGGCAGTTCGTCTATCCGCCCGTTGCTACTCCTCGAAAACCTCCGCCGCTCCCCTTCCTCCCAAAGCTTGAAAGAGAGCAGCGCTCCACCCCCCGTCGCCTCCAGCACCACCAGCGCCATCGACCTCCCTCACCGCTTCCGCCATGGCTCCGAAAGGCGAGAAGGGGAAAACCGCGAAGTCGGCCGAGGCGCTGCGGCTCGTGGCGCTGTGAAAGAAGCGGGCTATCTTCCCCCCCCAAGCTTGCCGCGAGGAAGCTGAGGGAGAACTTCTACCTCTTTTGGTCGGGGGAGACGCGGGCGCATCCGCGCACCAAGGTACTCCCAGCCATCGCTTGCGACATGTATCCGAATGGATACGCTTTCTTCGCCTTGTTCTTCTACTGCGGGCTCTGCCCGCCTTTCTCTGAATTCTTCTGCGACATCATGAACACCTACGGGTTTCACATCCTTGACTTCACCCCCAACGCCGTTCTGACCATGGCAGTTTTCGCACATCTCTGCGAAAACTTTGTCGGAATCCATCCCAATGTTGTCCTCTTTCGCCACTACTTCACGCCCCGAGTTGAGAGAGGAGAGCCTTTGTCCGGCGGCGTCTCCTGGATCTCGAGGACGCACAAGAAGGAAGCTTATCTGGAGGGAGAGCTCCGCGGTAAATGGGATGAATGGAGAGCGGACTGGTGCTGGATTGTAGAGGAGAACCCGCAGCCATTCACCGCCCGGCGCCAATCCCCAGTAGTACGCGGCAACGACTGGAGTGACTTGGCCTCGGAAGATAGTAGACTGAAGATCGCCACTACTTGGATCCTTCGCCTCAGGCTTGCCGGGCTTACCGTAGGCGCAGTTGGCGCGGATTTCCTTCTCCGCCGCATCGCCCCCTTGCATGAGAGGAAGAGGCCCGCCTGGGAGTTCGAGAACGCGGCAGATATCATGAGGCTGTGCACGGGCCTCAACTTCAACTTCACTGTCCTGGAGCTTAACGGGATGCTCCAGGAGCTGTTCAAGTATGACCCCGATCATCCCGAAGTCTTCAGGTTGCCGCAAGGCGTCGTTCCGTTGTGCAATAACTCCGCGCTCAGCCGCATCCGCGCAATGATGCCGCTGTGCGAGTCGCACGGGATCGACCCAACTTGGCAAGAGCCTGCCGACGAAGCCGTGCAGGAGTTCATCGACAACTTAGAGGAAACGCCGATTTGCGCCGACGAGAAGAAGGGCCTCACCCGCGACACCACCGACAAGGAGATGGCGTACATCGCCACCAGGCTGGAGGAGGCGGCGGCAGCCGCGGCCGCGGGTGAGTTCGGATACACCGTGGAGGAGGAGGAGGCAGCGGAGGCGGCAAGCCTTGCCGAGCGGGAGGAGTTCCTTAGCGCGGGAGAGCCTGCCGGCGAGGGAGAGCCTACCGGGCAAAACGCCGAGCCGAGCGAGCCCGCCGAGCAGGGTGAGTCGAGCGAACCCGCCGAGGATACGGGCGGCTCGCTGGGGATCGACTCCTCCTCCTCGTCCTCAGGCAGCTCGCCGCTGCCAGCAGAGCCTCCAGCTCAACCAAGGAGGCGTCTCCGCAAGGCCGGGAACATAGCGGAGCGGCAGACAGGTCAACAGCCGCCGCGCCGCGCGACACGCTCCACCGCAGCAAGCAAGGTTGCCGCGGGAGTGCCTCGTGCTTCTGCAGCAACTGGAGCGGGATCTTCCGGGACCGCCACTTCCGCTCCTGCCGCTCCTCACACCACGGCGGCAGCCGGAGCGGGGTCGTCTCAGGCCACCACCACTGCTCCCGCTAAGCGGCCAAGGGAGCCCACTCCTCCGCCTCCTCGCGCCGGGCGTGTGCTGGATTTTGACTTCTCCGCGCTCAGCTCCGACGAGGAAGAAGAAGAGTAAGTCTTTGTTGTTCTTGTATTCCTTCAATTTTCTGTTGTTTTGTCTTGCGTCTCTTTTGCCTCACTCTGAACCTGTTCCTTTTTTTTCAGAACTCTGGCCCAGAGGGCGGCAAAGAGAGCCAAGGTCCCGGTGATTGTCATCGAGGACGAGCCTGCCGTGCCAGCAGGGGGTGCGCCTGAGACAAACTTGCCGGACCCGGCGACTTATCTTCAGAGTAGCCCCCAGCGCAGCCCCCAGCGTAAGTGTGTGATTCACTTTCTGCTGATAGGCGCGCATGGGTGTTCTATCTTTGCTAACACTTGCTTGTTGATTTGTGTAGGAGCAGAGCAGACACACCAGGAGCGCCCGGAGACCGCCCCCGTCGTGCCACCTGCTTCAACCACGCCGCTAAGGGAAATTTCCCCGACAAGGGTCTCCCCGGCAAGGGAGAGCTCTCCGCCAAGGGCGAATTCTCCGCCAAGGGCAAGTTCTCCGGCGAGGGACAGCACCAGCGGCCCTCCGCCGGCGGGGACTACAACTACGCCGCCAAGGGAGAGCTCCCCGGCGAGGGACACTGCCGAGGAGCCGGCTCGCGCAGGTAATCTTCTTGTTTCAAAAAACTCCCCTTGGGCTTTTATTCTTTTGATCTTTCTTTTTTTTGGATATTTGCTTGACTGTTTTCCTCCCTTTTCCTACCGTCAGATCCATTTGCTGCGGAGCCTATGGAGACGGAGGCTGCTGTTGAGGAGGATACGCGCGGCAACACCGGCGATGCCGCTGCCACCGAAGGAGCGGCCGGTGCTAACGATCCCGCCGGCGACGAGGCCGCCAGGGCTGCTGCCGCAGCAGCCGACGAGGGGTCTGGCGATCGCACTGACGGCCCTGAGGCCGCAGGAGCGTCAGGCGCTACTCCGACCGCCGATCCCTCCGCCGCTGCCGCAGCCCCAGGCTCCGAGGAGCCCGAGCCAGGCGCCTACTTGAAGGCCGGCGGCGGGGTCTTCATCAAGCTCCCCTGGGCGTCGAGCTCCAGGGCGCCGGTCGAAGGAGAAGCCTTTGACGGGGAAGTGCTCGCCTCTGCCGGGCTGACGCTTGTCGACGCGCCGAGCAGCAGCAGTGGCGAGCCTGAAGAGGAGTGGCTATTGCGGAAGCTGCTCTCGCTCTACCGCGCCCGGCAGGTCAAGCTGGAGTCCCGCGAAGCGCTGGCCGCCAAGGCGGGAGTCGACATTGAGAAGCGCGCGAAGGAGCTCCGGGCCCTCAACCATGCAGCTCTCCGGTCCTTGGCAGAGGAGCGGGACCAACTTGCCGAAGAGCAGACGGCCTTCTTCCTCGAGAAGGCCGAAGTTGAAGAAAATCAGCGGCTTGCCGCCGAGAAGCTATCCACGCGAGAAGGCAAGCTGGCGCAGCGGAAGGTCAACCTCGACAGCCACGAGGAAGAGCTTGTCGCGCGCGAGCAATTGCTTGGCGGGGCCCTCCAGGAAGCAAAGGACGCTGCCGCAGCTGTCGAGACTGCCAAGAAGGAGTTGGAGATGAAGGTGGCACAGCTCGAAGCCGATCTCAAGGCGAGAGGTGAGGAGGTTGCCGCGCTCAAGCTCGAGCGGGAGAAGGACGCCCACAGCCACTCAGAGCTGCAGGTCCGCCTCGCCGAGAAGGGCAAGAAGCTTGCCGCCGCCAAGGACTCCAACGCCGATCTGGGATTGAAGCTGGCCACCTTGACCAAGACGCTGGATGGCGCCAAGGAGCGGGAGGCGACCTTGAAGGAGGAGATCAGGGCCGAGAAGGCGTTGCTGGCGAGCGCTGTCGTCACGCAGAACAACTTCAGGGCGACCGTCGAGCACTGGACGGAGGGTCTTGTGAACGCCGCCACGGATATCGACAGGGAGCTGGCGCAGCTGGGGGCGGAGTATCTCGGGTACTCCTCCGACGAGAATCTCCACCCCAGCGCCAAGCTCACCCTATTCTTCAAAGGCGTGGCGACGGCCCTCCGGCAGCTCCGGGAGAGGATCCCAAAGCAGCTGGCGGACGAGTCGCGTAAGCCTTGCGCGGGAGCCCTTCAAAAGGTGTTGATGAAGGTGGCGTTCCGCAACCCGGGCCTCAACCTCACCAACGTCCTCAGGCCCCTGCTGCAGGATGCTGATCTGGAGGCGCTCAAGGCCCCTGCCGCACCCATTGTGGACAAGGTGAGCGGCATCAAGAGGGTTGAGGGCGACCGCGCGGACTAGGCTTGCCCATCTTCTTCTTTCCTTGTCGCTGCTTATTATGTTAGGAGAACAATCTGTTAGAGCTGCGACAAGTCACTTTGTAATATAACTCTATTTCGGGTAGTAATTGCAATGTTATTTCCTTTACTTGACTCCTCTTCTTTGTATGTTTCTGCCCTACGCTTTTAGGGAACTCGTCGGCGCTGGCACCTTAGCCGCGAGCGCTGAGTGCGGAACGTCGGCAGCCTGCTGGCGGTGCTGCTACCAACAAGAAACCTTGTCGCAACTAGTTGCAGCACACTTAAGTTGTTGAGCGTGCTCGAAAACAAAGTAAGGGCACGACACTAGTCGCAGCACACTTAAGTCGTTGAGCGGACTCGAAACAAAGTAAGGGCGCAACTAGCTATGAGTAGGTCCCTCTGCGCACAGGTTTTCCATACAGAGCATGGTCGTTCAAGGAAGATAACTTAGAAATTGAAAATTTGATTGCTCAAACTTTGGCAACTTAGCTTTTCCGTTGTTTGCTTCCCGGCAAGGCGAAACTTTCTTGAACGGCGGTTGGTCCATACCACTATCTTCTCCTCCCCCCCCCCCGGCAAACTTGTGCGCGAGGGAACCTTCCTTTCCTTGATAAAAAAGAAAGAAGAGAAAATACAGATATGGAGCATTTGGGCTCGTTATGGCTTACCGGGGGTTGGCGCTGCACAAAGTGTCAGATAATACATGCATGAATAAAAAGCATGAAATGACAAGATGTGCGAGGCACATGAGCTTTACTGATGCAGGGGGTCTGCGCCCGGCTTTGTACAAAGGATTACATGCAACAGCGGCAAGACTTGTACAAAAGGTGGTTGCCGGAGCGGATCACGGCAACCGCGCCTTACGGGTAAAACTTACGAAGATGCTCGATGTTCCAGGAGTTGCTCACCGGAAAGCCATCTTCGGTCTCAAGGCGGACAACGCCAGGCCTAGTGACTCGTTTCACCCGGTAAGGGCCTTCCCACTTCGGCGTCAACTTGTTGGAATTCTTGGCGGACTGAACGCGCCGAAGAACAAGGTCGCCTTCCTCGAGACTTCTGGCGTTAACTTTGCGGCTATGGTAGCGGTGCAAAGCTTGCTGGTAGCGAGCAGCTCATACCGCAGCCTGAAGACGGTCTTCCTCAAGGAACAGCGTGTCATCTTGTCGCAGCTGCTCTTGCTCGAGCTCATCATAAGCGAGCACTCGAGGCGACCCGTATACGAGTTTCGTGGGGAGAACTGCCTCTGCTCCATAGACTAGAGCAAAAGGTGTCTATCCGGTGTCTCGATTTGGCGTCGTCTTGATCGACCAAAGAGCCGCCGGCAGCTCCTCGATCCAGTTTCTTCCGCACTTGTGCAGCCTGTCGAAAGTTCTGGTCTTGAGTCCACGCAGCACTTCAGCATTTGCCCTCTCCGCTTGACCGTTGCTTCTCGGGTGAGCAACAGAAGCGAAGCAGACCTTGGCGCCAAGATCTTGGACGTATTGCATGAAGGTGCGGCTCGTGAATTGCGTACCGTTGTCGGTGATGATCCTGTTAGGGATCCCGAAATGGCAAACAATCGACCTGAAGAACTTGACTGCTGACTATGCGGTCACCTTCCTCACTGGCTCCACTTCCGGCCACTTTGTGAACTTGTCGATTGCAACGTACAAGTACTCAAAGCCCCCGGCTGCGCGGGGAAAGGGGCCGAGGATGTCGAGCCCCCAGACCGAAAATGGCCAGGATAAAGGGATCGTCTGGAGAGCTTGAGCTGGCTGGTGTATCTGCTTGGAATGGAACTGGCACGCTTCACACTTGGTTACTTGTGCAGTTGCATCCTGGAGGGCTTCTGGCCAAAAGAAACCTTGCCGGAATGATTTGCCGGCAAGTGCTCTTGCGCCAATGTGGTGACCACATATGCCTCCATGTATCTCTGCCAACAGCTTTTGTCCATCTTCCCGGGGAATACACTTCAATTTCACACCGTTGAGTCTTCTTCTGTACAGTGCGTTCTCGACAAACTGGTACATACTCGACTGTCGGGCTACTCTTTCCGCTTCTTCTTGTTCTTTGGGAAGTTCTCCTGTCTGAAGGAAACAGACAATCTGCTGCACCCATGCTGGAGCTTGTGGCTCGACAGCAAGGACTAAAGACACATCTGCTGCTGCGGGAACATCCGCTTCTATGGCAAGAACTTGTGGCTCTGCCGGAGCTTGATGTTCCCCGGCAAGCTTGCCGGAGCAAAACTTGTCAGGAGCGTTTGCTTCAACGGAACAAGCCCTGGGGCTTGCCAGAGCAGACTGCTCCTCAGCACTCTTGGCGTTGATCTTGGGGACTTTCTTGGCGGCGGCTTCGGGAAGCTTTGCCGGAAAATAGTTACCAGAAATCAACTTCCTCTTCTTGCTCTGTCCAGTTGATGGTGTTACGGACGGTTGAGTCAGCTTGACAACAAAGATCCCTGGTTCCACAGGTAACTTAAGTGCGGCGCACTTCGACCGGCCATCTGCGATGTCGTTCTGAGCTCTTGGAACATGCTCCATCTGTAGGCCGTCAAAATGCTCTTCTAGCTTCCTAACTTCATCGACGTAAGCTTCCATCAACGGACTCTGATAATTCTTGTTCACTTGGTGGACGACAAGCTGTGAGTCACCCCTGAAAATAAGCTTCTTGATCCCAAGGTCTGCCGCTATCCTGAGACCGGCAAGCAAACCCTCATACTCTGCAGTATTGTTCATTGCTTGCTCCTTGGGAAAGTGCATCTGGACTACGTACTTGAGGTGCTCTCCGGTGGGCGCGACAAGCAGCACGCCAGCACCGGCGCCTTGCAGCGAGAAGGCACCATCAATGTACATTATGCACTCTTTGCTTGCTTCCTTGACGGGGATGCTCGTTTCTGGAATCTCTTCATCTGGTGTCGGCGTCCACTCTGCTATGAATTCTGCCAATGCTCTGCTTTGGATAGTTGAAGTGCTTTCAAACTTGAGGCCAAAGCTTGACAGTTCCAGTGCCCACTCAACAATCCTGCCTGTCGCTTCTGGATTCTGCAGTATCCTCTTCAGCGGAAAGCGAGTGACAACTGTTATCTCATGTGCTTGGAAGTAATGGCGCAGCTTTCTCGAGGCCATGAGAAGGCCGAAAAGCAATTTCTGCACACCAGAGTACCTTGAGCTAGCCCCTTGCAGAAGGGAGCTGACAAAGTAAACTGGGCGCTGCACCATTTTCTGCCGTACCTCCTCTTGCGCCTGCGCGGATCCATCTTTGTCGGGACCAGAGCTTGTCGGGGAATCCCCCTGCTTGTCGCTGGATGCGCTTGCCGCGGTTGCTGGCTCGTCGTCTGCCTCCCTCTCCGCTGCTAACGCAGCACTAACCACTTGATTGGTTGCCGCTAGGTACAACAGCAACTTCTCTTGTGGCTTAGGTGCGACAAGTATTGGAGTGGAGGACAGGTATCCCTTCAAGTCTTGCAGCGCAGCCTCCGCTTCCGGAGTCCATTTTATTGGACCTGCCTTTTTCAGAATTTTGAAAAACGGCAGGGCGCGCTCAGCTGACTTAGAGATAAACCTGCTGAGAGCAGCCACGCAACCGGCAAGTCTTCGCACATCCTTGACGCGCTTGGGTGCTTCAATCTGCTCGATGGCCTTGATCTTGTCGGGATTGGCTTCAATCCCCCTCTGAGACACAAAGAACCCGAGAAGCTTGCCGGAAGGGACTCCAAACACGCACTTCTCGGGGTTGAGCTTGAGCTGGATCTTGCGCAGATTTGCAAAAGTCTCTTCTAAATCTTGAACCAGGGTCGCCATGTCCTTGCTCTTGACCACTATGTCATCCGTGTATGCTTCTACATTTCTGTGAATTTGTGGCTCAAAAGCTGTATGGACCACCCTTGCAAATGTTGAACCAGCATTCTTCAAACCAAAAGGCATCCGTATGAAACAGTATGTGCCACATGGAGTGATGAATGCGGTCTTCTCTTCATCTTCTTCTGCCATGAAGATCTGATGATATCCTGAGTATGCGTCAAGAAATGAAGCAGGTCACATCCGGCCGTGGAGTCAACAATATGGTCAATGCACGGCAAGGGAAATGGGTCTTTGGGACAAGCTTTATTCACATCGGTGAAGTCGATACAAAGCCTCCATTTCCCATTTGCCTTACGCACGACTACAGGATTGGCCAACCACGTAGGATGGAGCACACCTCTGACAAGGCCTGCTGCTTCCAACTTCTTGATTTCTTCTGCGATGAACTCTTGGCGCTCCACTGCTTGCTTCCTGACTTTCTGCTTGACGGGCCGCGCATGAGGACAGACGGCAAGGTGGTGCTCAATTACTTTCCTGGGAACACCGGGGATGTCAGATGGTTGCCATGCAAACACGTCGACGTTCGCCCGCAGGAAAGCAACGAGCGCGCTTTCCTATTTAGGGTCAAGCGTGGCACTGATGGTGAAGGTACCACCAGTGCCGTCCTCTTTGGCGGACACCTTCTTGGTTTCTGGTGGAGCTGCCATCGTCTTCGTACACTTGCTGGTGGAGCTCGATGGTGCGTCCTCGACGGCAGCGCAGCACTCCGAGGAGGTGCGTTTGCCGGAGTGGGCATCAGAGCTCTTGCCGGACTTGGTCTTCTTCCCTCCGAGAGCTTCAGCGGCAAGTGTCTTGCGATCTGTTGCGGCTGCTGCTTCCCGGTAAATCTTGTCGGCGCAGATAAGGGCATCCTTCTTGTCGCCAGGGACAAAGATGACGCTTATCGGGCCTGGCATCTTCAGCATGTTGTATGCATAGTGAGAGGCTGCCATGAACTTGATGAGTGCTGGACGGCCGAGTATTCCATTGTAAGGCAATGGAAAATCGGCAACGTCGAACGTGACCCTCTCAGTCCTAAAGTTCAGCTCGCCGCCAAACGTCACTGGCAGCGTGATCTTCCCCTTCGGCTTGCTCCTTCCCGGGTTGATTCCTTGGAATGTGCCGGTCTCTTCGAGCTCGCTGTCAGGGATCTGGATCTTCTGGAGTACAGCGGAGGAGATCAAGTTCAAGCCGGACCCGCCGTCAACTAACATCTTAGTGACCTTGAGGTTGCGGATAGTTGGTGAAACCAACATCGGCAAGCACCCGACCGCAGTTGTGCGATCAGGGTGGTCCTCAATATCAAAGATGATAGGCGTGCTGGACCACATCAGAAGCTTGCACGATTCGACAGGTGGTTCTGCTGCATTAACTTCTCGCACCCACTGCTTGAGTTGGCGGTAGGAAGCATGCAGAGAAGCACTGCCGTCAACGCACAAGACTTCTGTGGCTTTCTGGAACTCCTGCTCACTGGTCTCGCCGTCTTCCATGTATTCGTCGTCGTCTTCATCTTCATCCTTGTCGCGGCCGCGAGGAGGTCTGTCTCCTTGCCGCTGCTTGGCCTTGCCGTGGCGTCCTCCCCGGCCGTTGAATGGCCGCTTTTTGCCGGATCCTCCATCACCTCCTTGGGCCTTCTCCTTGTCGCGTCGCTCGTACTCAGCCTTTTGCTGCTCGACGAGCTGTTCGACCCTCTTGCAGTTTTGGAGATCATGACCCTTGGTGCGGTGGATCTTGCAGTACTGCTTGTCGGTGCCGTCCTGCTTGTCGGCGGCCGCCACAGCCTGGCAGTTGGTGCACGCGGCAGTCTCCTTGCCGGAGCTACCAACTTGGGCCTTCTTGGCGCCACCATCGTTGCGGGACTGCTCAACGACTAGCACTTCCTTGTTTTTCTTCTTCCTGTTGTTCCGCCGCCGGCTCTTCTTTGTCGGGGCGGCATCCTCACTGTCAGATCCTCCTGCTCCTGTATCCTCTCCGGGGAGTTTCCTCCCCTCCTCAGCACGTGCGCACTTGTCGGCCAGGGTGTATAGCTCACTGACGTCTCTGATCTTGCACATCGCCATCTCCTCCCTCATTATGCGGTTACGCACGTTCTGATGGAACGCGCTGATAACCGCGGCAGGGTGGACGTCTGGGATGTTGTGCTGCACATGGCTGAATCTCGGGATATACTTGCGCAGGGGCTCTCCTTCCTTTTGGGCGAGCAGGTGAAGGTCACTCTCTTGGCCATGGGGTTTGTGGCCGCCTGTAAAGGCGCCGACAAACTGATGGCACAGGTCTGCCCAAGAAGAAATGGAGTTGTCCGGCAAGTGCATGAGCCAGGACCTGACGTTAGGTTTTAGCACCAGACGGAAGTAGTTGGCAAGGATATTCTCGTCTCGCCCCCCGGCAGCTTGCACCGCGATGGTGTAGATGCTGAGGAACTCCAACGGATGCGTCTTGTCGTCGTACTTCTCCGGTACGTCTGGCTTGAAGTTCTTCATGCTGGGCCACTGGACTTGCCGCAGATCACGAGTGAACGCAGGACAACCTACCGCGTACGGCAAATCGTCTGGTCCCCCTGGTGCATGCATGTCGACAGCGGGCCCAGCGCGCTGGTCCGATTGACGCCGCGCTTCTCTTCGGTGCTCGATGCGAGTGCGAGCGTCTTCTTGTTGGCGTTCGTGGAGAACTTGGCGCTGATCGCGATGAGCTCGTGGATCTGATGACGCGGTGGAGTCGTCGTCGATGTTGATCCGACGAGTCGGCGATCTTGGCCTTTGGGGCGGAGAGTGCATGGTGGTTGCACCCCCACTGGTCTTGTCGCCATCGGCCCGCGCCTGGCTGACTTTCCGCAGCTGCGATGTGCTCGGCTGCCGCGGAGTGTCGCCGTTGGCGAAGGCGATGAGACTCTGGATGGTGGCCCTCCAGTCGTCGGCCTTGTCTGCCGCCGGAGGGAAGTCTAGGAGCAGTTGAGCTCGTGCCAGAGCTTCTGCTGGAGTGGTGGGTAGCGGTGGCGAGCGGTGCGAGGAGCGGGATATGCTCGGACTTCTAACTACGTTAGAAGGAGCAGTATCCCGTCCAGGCAACCGTGCCTTGCTCGTGCCGGCATGCTGGCGTGCATGCTGGCCTTGAGCGTCCCGGGACCCACCAGCTTGGTCTTGGCTCTACAAACGTATGGTACCGTGAGTACCATGACGTTGCCGGCCCCGCGCCTCTTGAGATGGGCGCGGAGCATGTACGGACGTCGAGGTCTTGGAGTGCGACCGGTCGTCGTGGGAGCCGGCTACGCCACCGATGGGCAGCGCAGCCTTGTCCTTGGACCTGGCGGCACCATGAGCTCCCTCGTCGGCGCCCGTTCTTCCGCCGGCGTCTACCCCACCAGCCGTTGGCTCCGGCGGTGGTGGGATCGACGCAGTCGGACCAGCTGCCTCCGAAGCCTTCTTCTTCGGCGGCATGTTGATGAAGATGGTGAAGATCTAGCTCGTGTGGACGCCGGATCAGGTTCACACAACCTCGACGCATCCCTACCTGGCGCGCCAAAGATGTCGGGGAAACTAATCCACCCACGAACACCTATAGGGACGGAGCCCCTTTTCGGTACGGCAGGGGGCGGAGATCGCGCAAAGAGCAGATCGAGGCGAGGCACACGAGCAGTTTACCCAGGTTCGGGCCGCACGGATGCGTAAAACCCTACTCCTGCTTTGGTTTGTATTGAGTTCTTGGCTCGGGAGCGCTGGAAGCTACAGTACTCCTCAGCGGCTGGCGAGACCGAGCGTGAGAGTGTTCGAATGTCTAACCCCCCTCTACGTTGCGCATGGGCCTCCTTTTATAGGCTCAAGGGGTCACCGACAGGTGGCAACGCCGTTGAGGGTAAAAATGGAAAAAAGGGTGGTAGTTGGTACAGTGCATCGCACCTAACCCTGACGGAAGGGAACAAGGGCATTAAATGCCCATCGCCGTCGCCCAAACAGTGCAAAAAGGGCCGTCAGGGGCGCCACCGTTCGCCACGATGGCCTCCTTGTCAGCACTGCTTGCCACCGCGTACCCCTGGCTGCACAGCCTCCCGCCACGTGTGCCTGGAGAGGTTCCAAAGCGACACGTGGGTGGATGCGCTGGAGCGCGGGTACTGAGTGGAAGCTTGCCGAGGCAAGCGCCTTGCCGCGGTCGCTATCTTGTCGCTTCCGGGAGCTTGTCGCTCACCGGGCCTTGCCGGGATGCGTGGCGCGTCGCGGCAAGTTTCTTGAGATGCCTCGGTTGGCCTCCCCGGCAAGCTCCTCTTGCCAGGGTCTTGCGCCTTGAGTGGTCTTGTGCCTTGAGTGGCCTTCCCGGCAAGCTCCTCTTGCCGGGGCCTTGTCTCCTTGGCTTGGATACTTTGTTCTTGAATGGCTCCAAAGGAACCACGGAGGACCTTGGCGATCACCCGGCAAGCCTTGCCGCGGGACGCTGCAACTGCCCGTGCACAAGTTCGGGATACTAAGGGTACCCCTACTTTAGTACACCGACATAACTATTTCCAGGATTTTATCAAATAAATTAGTATTTTTACTAAATCAAAACATAATAGAATAAATAGAAAACAGAAACAATTTAAGAGAGAGAGAGAGAACACTTACCTGGCGGCCCACTTACCTATAGCTGGCCCAGCTGCACCGGCCCAGCCCACCTCCTCCTCCCCTGTCGTCTTCTCCCTGGACAAGAGGACAGGGGCGCGTGGTCGCGGCGCGCCGGCACGCGCACGGCCACCTCCGGCCTGCCTGCCTGCCCCCTCGTCGCCCTTGATGTCCCAAATGATGCCACGCACACCCCTGGCTCCCTCTGGACTCATCCCACTCCCATCCCCTTCCCCTGTCTCTCTCCCTCGTTCTCCTCCGAACGCACCCGAGAACGCCGACGAGCACCACCGCGGACACCGACCTCCCCACGCCCACCTAGCTAGCGGACGAGCTCCGCCTCGTCGCAGCGCACCTCTACATCGAGTCCCACGAGCTCGGATGCCCTGTGGAGATGCCTTCGAGCTCATCTCCTACCTCGGGTTCGCCGATCACCGTCGCTCGATTTGTTGCACTCCGGCCATCTCCAAGCTCGCTGACCACCTCTTCCTCTCCGCTGTAAGCTCCTACGCCGCTCCTCTCTCTCCCCGTGCTTTCATTTGCGTGCAAGCAGCTGCCCCGCGACCACCCGCAGCCGTCGTCCGCCATGACCGGCGACCTCCGTGCTCCCGAGCCCCTCCGCTCCAACCAGTTGCTTTGGCGTGCTCCTGGAGCTTCTAGGAGTCATCCCCGCCGCTCATCTCGCTCGACAGCCAAGGGCAGCGCCTCGCCCGTGCTAACCCGAGCTCCAGACGCCGCCGGGCTCGACGCCGGCGACGATTCCGGCAACCCCAGCTGCTCCGACCTGTCCCGTTGGATGCGCGACTTCTCCAGCTCCGCGTAGATGCTCCCCGCAGTCGTTTTGGTCACTGGAACAGCTTTTCCGAGCCGCGCCGCCGTCCTGGCTCTCGCCGGCGGCGAGTCGCCGGCGGGGTTGACCCCCTTTGACCACGCCTGGACCCCCCACATGTGTCCATGACATGTGGGGCCGGCCTTTGACTAGTTTTAGTTTAGGTTTTTAATTAAGTGCTAATTGATGTCATTAGTTTAATGATTCGCTGACTGGTGGGCCCTGGCCCCACTGACAGTTTAGTTAGTATTAACTTAAAACTAACTAACCCTGTTAGTTAGTTGTGTCACTAACATGTGGACCCCACACGTCAGGTTTGACCTGACCGCCCTGTTGACCTGCTGACGTCACACAGACGTCACGCTGACGTGGTAAATATTTTTTGGAATTTAAATAAATTAGAAAATGATTTATGAATTTCATAAAATAGCCAAAACTTCTAAAAATCACAGAAAATAATCTATAACTCCAATGAAAATAATTTATATATGAAAAATGGTCAGAAAAATTCAATGAATCTGTTTATGGTATTTGCATGCATGTTTGAACAAGTTCAACCTGCTAATCAGGTCAAATCAATTAAATGACATTTAAATAATCACATATGGAGTTTGAATTTGAACCTTTGGTTCAAACCAACTTCATTTAATATGGTTGCTAGTTGCATTAGCTCAATCAACAGCATATTGCCATGTCATGATCAGGCATCATATTGTCGCATTGCATTGATTGTGTTCTTTCTCTGTTGCCGGTGTTTGTTCCCTCTCAGTAGACGTTGTTCCGACGATGTGACAGATGACACTGTTGAAGACACAGTACTATCTTCAGAAGTGCCAGGCAAGCAAAACCCCTTTGAGCATTCCGATACAATCCCACTCTCTCGCTCTTGCTCTCTTTACTGCATTAGGACAACAACGCTTCAACGGTTACCTACTGCGGTAGTTGAACCCCTTTCCTCTGCATGACCTGTCATTGCCGCAGTAAATAGTTGAAACCCACTAGTATGAGTAGGAGTTGTTTGAGCCATGTTGTGCCTACTCATTCCTGCTTTCTGGTTATGCCTGCTATTGCTTAGAGTTGTGTCAGGTCTGATTCATCGGGGATGAATTGGAATGGTGATGAACATGTCCTACCGTGTGTGAGCTAAGTGTGTGAACATGATTTGGTAAAGGTAGTGATGAGAGGCCATGTAGGAGTACATGGTGGGTTGTCTCATTGAAACCGTCCTCATGAACTGAGTTCTATGTTGGTTGATCCATGAACAGCTACTACCACGCATTGGGCTCCGGGCGCTCCAAGCTCTCTCGACTTATTAACTGCCCTTGTTCTCTGTCCAGGAGTTGCAACTAGTTTCTGGTGTTTGTAGTATACTGGAGGTCGTGCGCAGCGCTGACCCTTGGGGTGGGCTGTGACGCGGCAGGTATGTGGCACGGTGTACCGGTCACCCGTTTGGTGACTCGGGAAACCTGTACACATCGTTTGGGGCCGTGAGCGACACCTCGGCTGAATCTCCCCACGGATGGAACCCAAATAGGCGATAAACCTGGACTAGGGACTTGTGTGGTTAGTCAGGTCGTGGCCGACAACCTCCCTGGGCTTCCGCTTGAAGGTTGCCGAGTACATGTCGTGTACACAGCGGTAAGTGGTGAGAGCGTGTGTGAATAAGTACACACATGCAGGGTTTTATATGATCTATTCCAATAGCCGTGTCCGCGGTAATGGACTTCTGGGTTGCCTATACAGTTCATAGACAAGTGAAAGTAGATACTCTAAAATGCGCAAGATAAGCGTGAGTGCTATGGATAGCCTTCTCGTAGGGAGACGGGAGCGGATCCATAGTGGTGTATTGATTGGTGAATATGTGGACTCGTGTGCGCCACCTCAAAAGAGTTACTTGCAGTCGTAGTTCAGGATAGCCACCACGTCAAAGCTGGCTTGCTGCAGTCAAACCCCACCACCCCTTTGTTGATACTGATGCATATGTAGCTAGTTCTGATCTAAGTCTTGCTGAGTACCTTTGTACTCACGTTTGCTTAATTTATGTTTTTGCAGAGAGACTTCAGTCTCACTAGTGGTTCCGCGTGGACTTCGACGTTTAGCTTGTTACCTCAGCTACGATCTTGTACCCTTGGGAGGGTTTTGTAGATAGTCAGGCTTCTCAGCCTTTTTCATTTGTAGTTGTCTGTACTCGGACATGTTATGCTTCCGTTTCCTGTATGCTCTGTATGTTGGGTCATGTGACCTCTGTTTGTAATAAATTTTATGATGGCTCTTCTGGGCCTTTATCTATATGAGTTGTTGAGTTATGTTGTGATGCCATGTTGTACATCACATACTTGCATGTTATGCGTACGTGTAATGTGTATTGCTATGTGTGGGATCCGGCACCTAGTTGTTTACCCTTGGTAGCCTATATTTCAGGGAAATGTCTCCTAATGCTTCCACTAAGCCTTGGTAGCTTGCTACTACTCCGGAACACTTAGGCTGGCTGGCATGTGCCCTTCTTCGTTCCTGTGTCTGTCCCTTAGGGGAAATGTCACGCGCTGTTCCTTTAAGTCCTTGTAGCTTGCTACGACTTGGATTCATACGTTGATGACCGACACGTTCGTTGCCGGGTCATGTATGCATGTCTCTGTAATTTAGTGCCACTTTTGGTTTATAACTAGTCATGTCGGCCCGAGTTCTCTGTCATATGGATGCTAGCGACACTATCATATACGTGTGCCAAAATGCGCAAACCGTGCGTGAGGCCGCAAAGTGATATGATGTGTTACAGGCTAGACCTATGTGACTTAGGATCGGGGTCCTGACAAATTATGTGCCCGTAGATTTCATTGTTCTTGATATAGATTGCAATCCTTCATGTCCTATTATTCTTGGTAGACCTTTCCTTAGAACGATTGGTGCAATTATTGATATGAAGGAAGGAAATATTAGATTTCAATTTCCGTTAAGGAAAGGCATGGAACACTTTCCTAGAAAGAAAATCAAATTACCATATGAATCTATCATGAGAGCCACTTCTGGATTGCCTTCCAAAGATGGCAATACCTAGATCTATCTTGTATCGTGCCTAGCTAGGGGCGTAAAACGATAGCACTTGTTGGGAGGCAACACAATTTTTGTTTTTTTTGTTTTTTTTATGTTAGGGAATAAATATTGCATCTAGCTTCTGTTTAGATGTGGTTTCATGTTTTGTTTAGTGTTTGTGCCAAGTAGAACCTTTGGTAAGACTTGTGTGAAGTTTATGTGATATTGCTGTGAAAAACAGAATCGTTAGCGCTTGCTAGAACGGTCATCAGATTTTACTGGAGCGTGATATTTAGTTGATTGTTTTTGCAGATGATTAATAGACAAATTCCTCACGTTTACCAATTTAGTTTGAATTTTTAAAGTTACAGAAGTATGCGAAACCTGTGGATTACTACAGACTATTCTGTTTTTGACAGATTCTGTTTTTCGTGTGTTGTTTGCTTATTTCAATGCATCTATGAGTAATATTGTGAAGTATGAACCATAGAGAAGTTGTAATACACTAGGTTTAACACCAGTATAGAGAAAGAATGAATTCATTGCAGTACCTTTGAGTAGTGATTTGCTTTCTTATACTAACGGAGCTCACGAGAATTTTTGTCCGAGTTTTGAGTTGTGAAGTTTTCAAGTTTTGAGTATTGCTTTGATGGACTATGGAACAAAGAGTAGCAAGGGCCTAAGCTTGGGGATGCCCATGGCACCCCAAGTAAAATTCAAGGACAATCAAAAGCCTAAGCTTGGGGATGCCTTCAAGGCATCCCCTCTTTCGTCTTCATCCATCGGTAACTATACTTGGAGCTATATTTTTATTCACCACATGATAGGTGTTTTGCTTGGAGCGTCTTGTATAATTTGAGTCTTTGCTTGTTAGTTTGCCACAATCATCCTTGCTGGACACACCTATTTGAGAGAGTTAAATATGGCCTAGGAATTGTTAAAACACTCTATGTGCTTCACTTATATCTTTTGAGTTGAATAGTTTTTGCTCTAGTGCTTCACTTATATCTTTTAGAGCACGGTGGTGATAGTATTTTGAAGAAATTGTTGAACTCTCATGCTTCACTTATATCCTTTTGAGAGTCTATTAAAACAGCATGGTAATGTGTTTAGGCTATTAAACTAGTCTTCACATGATAGACATCCAAAATCAATGTAGTAAAAACTTTCACATTAAGTGCATTGAATGTGATGAGATGTTGGATGCTTGATAATTGTTTTGAGATATGAGGATAGTGATATTAGAGTCATGCTAGTGGAGTTATTATGAAATTGAGAAATACTTGTGTTAAGGTTAGTGATTCCCGTAGCATGCACGTATGGTGAACCGCTATGTGACGTAGTTAGAGCATGAGGTATTTGTAAAGTGTCAACCTTTGTGTGGAGGTCGGGGGAGCGCGATGGTTAAATCCTACCAACCTCCCCCCTAGGAGCATGCGTTGATTGCTTTGTTTTGATGACTCGTATATTTTTGCAATAAGTATATGAGTTATTTATGACTAATGTTGAGTCCATGGATTATACGCACTCTCACCCTTCCACCATTGCTAGCCTCTCTTGTACCGCGCAACTTTCGCCGATACCATACACCCACTATATATCCTTCCTCAAAACAGCCACCATATTATTCCTCAAAATAGCCACCATACCTACCTATCATGCCGTTTCCATAGCCATTCCGAGTTATATTGCCATGCAACTTTCCACCGTTTCGTTCATATGACACGCATCATATTGTCATATTGCCATTGCATGATCATGTAGCTGACATCGTATTTGTGGCAAAGCCACCATGCATAATCTTTTCATACATGTCACTCTTGATTCATTGCACATACCGGTACACCGCCGGAGGCATTCATATAGAGTCATACTTTGTTGTTGTAGTATCGAGTTGTAATTTCGTGTTGTAATGAAAGTGTGATGATCATCATTATTAGAGCATTGTCCCAGGTGAGAAAAGGCTGAATCTATAAAGCCCCTCCACAAAAAAAAGGCCAAAGAAAAAAAAAGGCCCAAAAAAGAGAAAAAGGGACAATTGCTACTATCTTTTTCCACACTTGTGCTTCAAAGTAGCACCATGTTTTTCATTGTAGAGAGTCTCATGCTTAGTCACTTAAATATACTAGTGTGAATTTTTCATTATAGAACTTGGCTTGTATATTCCAACGATGGGCTTCCTCAAATGCCCTAGGTCTTCGTGACCAAGCAAGTTGGATGCACACCCACTAGTTTCTTTTGTTGAGCTTTCATTCATATTTAGCTCTAGTGCATCCGTTGCATGGCAATCCCTACTCACTCACATTGATATCTATTGATGGGCATCTCCATAGCTCTTTGACACGCCTAGTCGATGTGAGACTATCTCCCTCTTTTTTGTCTTCTCCACAATCACCTATATTCCACCCATGGTGCTATATCCATGGCCCACGCTCATGTATTGCGTGAAAGTTGAAAGGTTTGAAAAGATAGAGTATGAAAACAAATGCTTGGCTCAAATCGGGGTTGTGCATGATATGAATATATTTGTGTGATAACGAGGGAGCATAGCCAACACTGTATGATTTTGTAGGGATGACTCTCTTTAGCCATAGTATTTTGAGAAGACATGATTGCTTTGTTAGTATTGCTTGAAGTATTGTTATTTCTTATGTCAATATAGACTTTTATCTTGAATCTTTCAGATCTGAACATTCATGCCACAATTAAGAGAATTACATTGAAAAACTATATTGGTTAGCATTCCACATCAAAAATTCTTTCTTTATCATTTACCTACTCGAGGACGAGGAGGAATTAAGCTTGGGGATGCTTGATACGTCTCCAACGTATCTATAATTTTTTATTGTTCCATGCTATTATTTATGAAGTCTTGGATGTTTAATGGTCTTTATCATTCACTTTTATATCATTTTTGGGACTAACCTACTAACCCAAAGGCCCAGTCTAGGTTGTTGTTTTTTGCCTATTTCAGGGTTTTGCAGAAAAGGAATATCAAACGGAGTCCAAACGGAATGAAACCTTCGCGAGAGATATTTTTGGAGAAAATCATGCACGGGAAACGTCAGGACCAAGTCAGGGGACACAGGGGCTGCCCTCGAGGGTGGGGCGCGCCCCCCCTTCCCAGGGCGCGCCCCCTGCCTCGAGGCCCCCTCGTGTGGCCCCCGTTGCCCTCCTTCTTCCTATATATACCTACGTATCCCAGAAACTCAATACGCAGAGAGAAAACCCTAATTCCACCGCCGTAGCTTCTGTTCTCGTGGAGATCCCATCTTGGAGCCTGTTCCGGGAGGGGGATCCATCACGGAGACCTTCATCATCATCATCGCCCTCGCCATGAGTTGTGAGTAATTTACCACAGACCTTCGGGTCCATAGCTAGTATCTAGATGGCTTCATCTCTCTCTCTGGATCTCAATACAAAGTTCTCCTCGGTCTTCGTATGAACTCAATTGCTTAAGGCGTTACTCTGTTCGTATGAACTCAATACACTAGATGCATGCTGGATAGCGGTCGATGTGTGGAATAATAGTAGTAGATGCAGGCAGGAGTCGGTCTACTTGTCTCGGACGTGATGCCTATATACAATGATCATGCCTAGATAGTCTCATAATTATTCGCTTTTCTATCAATTGCTCGACAGTAATTTGTTTACCCGCCGTAGAATATCTCTATCATGAGAGAAGCCACTTGAGACAACTATGGCCTCCGGGTCTATTCTCAACATATCAATCTACATCTACTTTACTTTTCTTGCTTTTGTTTGCTGTTTTATTAAACCAAAAATACCAAAAATATAATTATCATCTCTATCAGATCTCACTCTCGTAAGTGACCGTAAAGGGATTGACAACCCCTTATCGCGTTGGCTACGAAGTTCTTATTTGTTTGTGCAGGTGCGACGGACTGGCGCTTGGTCTCCTACTGGATGGATACCTTGGTTCTCAAAAACTGAGGGAAATACTTACGCTACTGTGCTGCATCTCCCTTTCCTCTTCGAGGGAATACAACGCAAGCTCAAGAGGTAGCAAGAAGAATTTCAGGCGCTGTTGCTGGGGAAGCTTACGCAAAAGTCATATACCAAGTACCAATCACAAACCCTTATCCTTCGCATTACATTTATTTGCCTCTCGTTTTCCTCTCCCCCACTTCACCCTTGCCGTTTTATTTGCCCTTCTTCCGTCGTGTGTTTTTCGTTCACTTGCTTCTTGTTCGCTTGTGTGTGTTGGATTGCTTGCTTGTCACTGTGGCTCAAAACAATACCAAATTGTGTGACTTCTCCAATACCAACAACAATGACTTTATTAGCACTCCGATTGCTCCTATCACCGATGTTGAATCTTGTGAAATCAATGCTGCTTTGTTGAATCTTTTCATGAAAGATCAATTCTCCGGCCTTCCTAGTGAAGATGTCGCTACCCATCTAAACAACTTTGTTGTTTTGTGTGATATGCAAAAGAAAAGGGATACGGATAACGATATTGTTAAATTGAAGTTATTTCCGTTTTCACTTAGAGATCGTGCTAAAACTTGGTTCTCCTCTTTGCCTAGAAATAGTATTGATTCATGGAATAAGTGTGAAGATTCTTTTATCTCTAAGTATTTCCCTCCTGCTAAGATCATCTCTTTTAGAAATGATATTATGAATTTTAAGCAACTAGATCATGAGCATGTTGCACAAGCTTGGGAGAGAATGAAATTGATGATACGTAATTGCCCTAAACATGGTTTGAATCTATGGATGATTATTCAGAACTTTTATGCTGGCTTGAATTTTGCTTCTAGAAATCTTTTAGATTCGGCCGCCGGAGGCACTTTCATGGAAACCACCTTAGGAGAAGCTACCAAACTCCTAGATAATATTATGTTTAGTTATTCTCAATGGCACACCGAAAGATCTACTAGTAAAAAAGTGCATGCTATCGAAGAAATTAGTGTTTTGAGTGGAAAGATGGATGAACTTATGAAATTGTTTGCTGCTAAGAGTGCTTCTTCTGATCCTAATGATATGCCTTTGTCCACTTTGATTGAGAATACCAATGAATCTTTGGATGTGAATTTTGTTGGTAGGAATAATTTTGGTAACAATGCTTATAGAGGTAATTTTAATCCTAGGCCTTTTCCTAGTAATTCCTCTAATAATTATGGTAATTCCTATAACAACTCTTATGGAAAGATGCCTGCTGAACTTGAAACTAGTGTTAAAGAGTTTATGGTCTCGCAAAAGAATTTCAATGCTTTGCTTGAAAAGAAATTGCTTAAGGTTGATGAATTGGCTAGAAGTGTGGATAGAATTACTCTTGATGTTGATTCTTTGAAACTTAGATCTATCCCACCAAAGCATGATATCAATGAGTCTCTCAAAGCCATGAGAATTTCCATTGATGAATGCAAAGAAAGAACCGCTAGAATGCGTGCTAAAAGAGAAGATTATATTTAAATCGTGTTCTTCTAGTTATCATGAAAATAAAGATGAAGATCTGAAAGTTATTGATGTGTCTCCTATTAGATCCTTGTTTTCTAGTATTAATCTTGATGAGAATAGGATTGGAGATGATTCTGCTTTAAGGTGTCCCAATGATTCGGAGTTTTTAGATCTTGATGCTAAAATTGTTAAAAGTGGGAACAAAGAAATTAAAACTTTGCATAGTGATGAACCCACTACTTTGGATTTCAAGGGATTCAATTATGATAATTTCTCTTTGATTGATTGTATTTCCTTGTTGCAATCCGTACTAAATTCTCCGCATGCTTATAGTCAAAATAAAGCTTTCACTAAACATATAGTTGATGCTTTGATGCAATATTATGAAGAAAAACTTGAGTTGGAAGTTTCTATACCTAGAAAGCTTTATGATGAATGGGAACCTACTATAAAAATAAAAATAAAAGATCATGAATGCTATGCTTTGTGTGATTTGGGTGCAAATGTCTCCACTATCCCAAAAACTTTGTGTGATTTGTTAGGGTTCCATGAACTTGATGATTGTTCTTTAAATTTGCATCTTGTGGATTCCACTATTAAGAAACCTATGGGAAGAATTAATGATGTTCTTATTGTTGCCAATAGGAAATATGTGCCCGTAGATTTCATTGTTCTTGATATAGATTGCAATCCTTCATGTCCTATTATTCTTGGTAGACCTTTCCTTAGTACGATTGGTGCAATTATTGATATGAAGGAAGGAAATATTAGATTCCAATTTCCGTTAAGGAAAGGCATGGAACACTTTCCTAGAAATAAAATCAAATTACCATATGAATCTATCATGAGAGCCACTTATGGATTGCCTTCCAAAGATGGCAATACCTAGATCTATCTTGTATCGTGCCTAGCTAGGGGCGTAAAACGATAGCGCTTGTTGGGAGGCAACCCAATTTTATGTTTTTTTTTTCTTTTGTTGCTGTTAGGGAATAAATATTGCATCTAGCCTCTGATTAGATGTGGTTTCATGTTTTGTTTAGTGTTTGTGCCAAGTAGAACCTTTGGTAAGACTTGTGTGAAGTTTATATGATCTTGCTGTGAAAAACAGAATCATTAGCGCTCGCTAAAGTAGTCGTGGGATTTCACTGGAGCGTGCTTTTTAGTTGATTCTTTTTGCTGCTGATTGGTAGACAAATTGCAAAAAATTATCAATTTAGTTTGAATTTTTTTGGAGTTCCATAAGTAGGCGAACCATGCAGATTACTACAGAATGTTCTGTCTTTGACAGATTCGGTTTTTCGTGTGTTGTTTGCTTATTCCGATACATCTATGAGTAATATTGGAGGATATGAACCATACAGAACTTGGAGTACAGTAGGTTTAACACCAATATAAACAAAGAATGAATTCATTGCTGTATCTTTGAGTAGTGGTTTGCTTTCTCATACTAACGGAGCTCACGAAAATTTTTGTCTAAGTTTTGTGTTGTGGAGTTTTCAAGTTTTGAGTATTGCTTTGATGGACTATGGAACAAGGAGTAGCAAAGTCCTAAGCTTGGGGATGCCCATGGCACCCCAAGTAAATTCAAGATAATCAAAAGCCTAAGCTTGGGGATGCCCCGGGAAGGCATCCCCTCTTTCGTCTTCATCCATCGGTAACTATACTTGGAGCTATATTTTTATTCGCAACATGTTATGTGTTTTGCTTGGAGCGTCTTGTATAATCTGAGTCTTTGCTTGTTAGTTTGCCACAATCATCCTTGCTGGACACACCAATTTGAGAGAGTTTGATATGGCCTAGAAATTATTAGAACACTCTAAGTGCTTCACTTATATCTTTTGAGTTGAATAGTTTTTGCTCTAGTGCTTCACTTATATCTTATAGAGCATGGTGGTGGTAATATTTTGTAGAAATTGTTGAACTCTCTTGGTTCACTTATATCTATTTGAGAGTCTATCAAAACAGCATGGTAAAGTGTTTAGGCTAAAGAAACTAGTCTTCACATGATAAACATCCAATGTCAATGTAGTAAAAAAAATCACACCAAGTGCATTGAATAGAATGATATGTTGGATGCTTGATAATTGTTTTGAGACATGAGGATAGTGATATTAGAGTCATCCTAGTGGAGTTATTATGAAATTGAGAAATACTTGTGTTAAGGTTAGTGATTCCCGTAGCATGCACGTATGGTGAACCGTTGTGTGACTAAGTTAGAGCATGAGGTATTTGTAGAGTGCCAACCTTTGTGTGGAGGTCGGGGGCGCGCGATGGTTAACTCGTACCAACCTCCCACCTAGGAGCATGCGTTGATTGCTTTGTTTTGATGACTCGTAAATTTTTGCAATAAGTATATGAGTTATTATGACTAATGTTGAGTCCATGGATTATACGCACTCTCACCCTTCCACCATTGCTAGCCTCTCTTGTACCGCGCACTTTCGCCGGTGCCATAAACCCACTATATATCCTTCCTCAAAACAGCCACCATATTGTTCCTCAAAACAGACACCATACCTACCTATCATGGCATTTCCATAGCCATTCCGAGATATATTGCCATGCAACTTTCACCGTTCCGTTTATATGACACGCATCATATTGTCATATTGCCATGCATGATCATGTAGTTGACATCGTATTTGTGGCTAAGCCACCATGCATAATCTTTTCATACATGTCACTCTTGTTTCATTGCACATACCGGTACACCATCGGAGGCATTCATATAGAGTCATACTTTGTTTTTGTAGTATCGAGTTGTAATTTCGTGTTGTAATGAGAGTGTGATGATCATCATTATTAGAGCATTGTCCCATCCCATGTGAGAAAAGGCTGAATCTATAAATCCCCTCCGCAAAAAAAAAGGCCAAAGAAAAAAATGAAAGGCCCAAAAAAAGAGAAAAAGGGACAATTGCTACTATCTTTTTCCACACTTGTGCTTCAAAGTAGCACCATGTTTTTCATTGTAGAGAGTCTCATGCTTAGTCACTTTCATATACTAGTGGGAATTTTACATTATAGAACTTGGCTTGTATATTCCAACGATGGGCTTCCTCAAATGCCCGAGGTCTTCGGGAGCAAGCAAGTTGGATGCACACCCACTAGTTTCTTTTGTTAAGCTTTCATTCATATTTAGCTCTGGTGCATCTGTTGCATGGCAATCCCTACTCACTCACAGTGATATCTATTGATGGGCATCTCCATAGCCCTTTGATACGCCTAGTCGATGTGAGACTATCTCCCTCTTTTTTGTCTTCTCCACAATCACCTCTATTCCACCCATAGTGCTATATCCATGGCTCACGCTCATGTATTGCGTGAAAGTTCAAAGGTTTGAAAAGATAGAGTATGAAAACAAATGCTTGGCTGAAATCGGGGTTGTGCATGATATGAATATTTTTGTGTGATAACGAGGGAGCATAGCCAACACTATATGATTTTGTAGGGATAACGTTCTTTAGCCACAGTATTTTGAGAAGACATGATTGCTTTGTTAGTATTGCTTGAAGTATTGTCATTTCTTATGTCAATATAGACTTTTATCTTGAATCTTTCAGATCTGAACATTCATTCCACAATTAAGAGAATTACATTGAAAAACTATATTGGTTAGCATTCCACATCAAAAATTCTTTCTTTATCATTTACCTACTCGAGGACGAGCAGGAATTAAGCTTGGGGATGCTTGATACGTCTCCAACGTATCTATAATTTTTTATTGTTACATGCTATTATTTACGAAGTCTTGGATGTTTAATGGGCTTTATCATTCACGTTTATATCATTTTTGGGTCTAACCTACTAACCCAAAGGCCCTGTCCAGATTGCTATTTTTTTTGCCTATTTTAGGGTTTTGCAGAAAAGGAATATCAAACGGAGTCCAAACGGAATGAAACCTTCGCGAGAGATATTTTTGGAGAAAATCATGCACGGGAAATGTCAGGACCAAGTCAGGGGACAGAGGGGCTGCCCCCGAGGGTAGGGGGCGCGCCCCCCTGCCTCGAGGCCCCCTCGTGTGGCCCCCGGTGCCCTCCTTCTTCCTATATATACCTACGTACCCCAGAAACTCCATACGCAGAGAGAAAACTCTAATTCCACCGCCGTAGCTTCTGTTCCCGTGGAGATCCCATCTTGGAACCTGTTCCGGGAGGGGGGTCCATCACCGAGGCCTTCATCATCATCATCATCGCCCTCACCATGAGTTGTGAGTAGTTTACCACAGACCTTCGGTTCCATAGCTAGTATCTATATGGCTTCTCCTCTCTCTCTGGATCTCAATACAAAGTTCTCCTTGGTCTTCGAGGAGATCTATTCGATGTAATCTCTTTTTGCGGTGTGTTTGTCGAGATCCGATGAATTGTGAGTTTATGATCAAGTTTATCTATGAAAGATATTTGGTTCTTCTCTGAACTTTTTATGTGTGCTCATAATATCCTTGCAAGTCTCTTCGAATTATTGGTTTGGTTTGGCCTACTGTAGATCTATAGTTCTTGCAATGGGAGAAGTGCTTGGCTTTGGGTTCAATCTTGCAGTGTCCTTTCCCAGTGACAGTAGGGGCAGCAAGGCACGTATTGTACTGTTGCCATCGAGGATAAAAAGATGGGGTTTACATCATATTGCTTGATTTTATCCCTCTACATCATGTCATCTTGCTTAAGGTGTTACTCTGTTCGTATGAACTCAATACACTAGATGCATGTTGGATAGTGGTCGATGTGTGGAGTAATAGTAGTAGATGCAGGAAGGAGTCGGTCTACTTGTCTCGGACGTGATGCCTATATACAATGATCATGCCTAGATAGTCTCATAATTATTCGCTTTTCTATCAATTGCTCGACAGTAATTTGTTTACCCGCCGTAGAATATCGCTATCATGAGAGAAGCCACTAGAGAATACTATGGCCCCCGGGTCTATTCTCAAAATATCAATCTACATCTACTTTACTTTTCTTGCTTTTGTTTGCTATTTTATTAAACCAAAAATACCAAAAATATAATTATCATCTCTATCAGATCTCACTCTCGTAAGTGACCGTAAAGGGATTGACAACCCCTTATCGCGTTGGCTGCGAAGTTCTTATTTCTTTGTGTAGGTGCGACGGACTGGCGCGTGGTCTCCTACTGGATTGATACCTTGGTTCTCAAAAACTGAGGGAAATACTTACGCTACTGTGCTGCATCTCCCTTTCCTCTTCGAGGGAATACAACGCAAGCTCAAGAGGTAGCAGGTAGTACCGCTTCGTGCAAGCGGTAGTACCGTGTCGGGTTTTTGCAACGACCGTAACTCTTTGGATGTAGCTGCGGATGTATTTTATTTAGTCCGCGCTTCTCCTCAGCCTATCTAACCCTGCCTTGCGATAGTACCGCAAGGACGTGCGGTAGTACCGCTCCGGCAGTACTACCGCCCGGTGTTTTAACGCAACAGGGCTAGTACTGGCTTGTACCGCGCCAGCGGTAGTACCGCACCCCGAGCGGTAGTACCGCTAGGCCCTGCGGTAGTACCGCGCTCTGCGGGCAGATTTGTGGGATAACGGTTGGATTTGCCCTTCCACTATATATAGGGAATCTTCTTCTCCAAGAAGACTCACATCTTCCTCCCCAAAGCTCCATTGTTGCTGAAAGCTCCATTTACGCCCGATCTCTCTCCCTAGCCAATCAAACTTGTTGATTTCCTCGGGATTGCTTGAGAAGGCATCGATCTACACTTCCACCAAGAGATATTTATTTCCTCCCACTAATCCCTTGCGGATCTTGTTACTCTTGGGTGTTTGAGCACCCTAGATGGTTGAGGTCACCTCGGAGCCATATTCCATTGTGGTGAGGCTTCATGGTGTCGTTGGGAGCCTCCAATTCGATTGTGGAGATTGCCCCAACCTTGTTTGTAAAGGTTCGGTCGCCGCCTTCAAGGGCACCACTAGTGGAATCACGGCACCTAGCATTGTGTGAGGGCGTAAGGAGAATACGGTGGCCCTATTGGCTTCTTGAGGAGCATTGTGCCTCCACACCGCTCCAACGGAGACATACTTCCTCTCAAAGGGAAGGAACTTCGGTAACACATCCTCGTCTTCACCGGCTCCACTTGTGGTTATTTCTTTCCTTTACTTGTGCAAGCTTTCATTGTATACTTTAGCTTGCTTGCGTGTGTGGTTGTTATTATAGCTTCCTATAAGTTATCCACCTAGTTGCATATCTAGACAACTTACTTTGTTGCTAAGTTTAAATTGGTTAAGGAAAGCTAAAAATAGTTAGTTGCCTATTCACCCCCCCCCCCTCTAGTAAACCATACCGATCCTTTCACCAGAGCGCCCTGAACCCCGACCGCGATATCAACCGTGGGTGCAGGCGTATGGATCGTGAGTTCAGTGCACGAACGCGGTGCGTGCGGGCTAACAGCATCTATAATTGGACACCCCAAACCCGCCTCAGACATCCGAACGAACGGTCCGTTCACAGAATTTTAACCCATATGTCCGCCTCAAACGCCCGACCTGATCGACTCGTATTCAACTCAAATATGGGGAGGATATGGAGCGCATGTGGGCGTCCTCCACATCGGACCAAGCCCACGCTTGCCCACCTAACCCCACATAAACTTTCCCCCATCCGCTCACCGGACCAAACCCTAACCACTTCACTTCACACCCTTCCGCCACCTAAGCTCTCGTCCGACGATCTTCGGCCATCTTCGGCATGGCGAGCAGTGGATCCGAGTCCTTCACCTCCAGATCCGTCGACCACGAGCTCATCCCACGCGACCCCGAGGAGGAGACGACCGTCCGGCTTGCGCTCCACCGATCCCAGGGAGGAGGCTCGTGCGAAGCAGCACCCAGACTCCTTTCTTCTGGAATCCATTGCGTTCGCCCAAACGGCGCATGGATCCAGCGCTAGGTGTGTCGTCGCTGCCTCACTGGAGGCAGTGCAGAACGGGGTGGCGACGCGCAACCCCTCCTTTGGTGCGCTGAGGCCATGGAAGCACCATGGACGTCGTCCGATGCAAACATGGCGCGGCGTGCCCGCCGCGCAAGGCAACTGGCGCGGGAGGTGGCGGCAGCCCTCGCGGCAGTGGACATTGGCAAGGCGGAGTCGCATTCTCCGGCGCCCCGTATGGTGCAACAGTCCAGATGCTGCAACCACGTCATGGTGGATGTTGTCGGCTCGTCCTAGGACGAATCCATCAACAATCTGACATCCATCGGCACCGTTCGGGTTCCGGACTCCGGCGAGTAAGAGTAGAGTATGGGAGAGCGCCTTGAGTCCCATGAGCCGACTCGTGTGTCATACCCTACTCTACTTTGCCAGCAATCGGATCAATACTCTGGGAGCTCAGCCGGCCGCCGGACATGGCTACGGTGGAACCGGACAAGCTCCATTTAGATTAGGTTTCACGTTACATGTAATAATATAAATTTAAAGATTTTAATTTGAGATATCCAATTATAGAATTAAATATTTTAGACGTGTCGAATTTGACAAAGTCCGACTGTAGATGCTATAATCAGGATGTTTGCACGGAGCCAGGCCACAATTTCTACGGTAGTGGGCGGGTGGGAGGGCCATTATCGTAAAAAAAAAAAGGCAGTTTATTCTAATTTGTGGTCTTTATGTTCTCTCCAGCTTTTTGTTAGTCCAGTGGCTACGGATTTTTCGTGAGTAAAATAAGCTCACCCCGAAAACAACCGTTGAGCATGCTTTCCTTGCCGACTTGGAATTCCATGCTTGACCATCACTACTACTCGCAAGAGAGAAAAACAACTCGCAAGGGCGCCCAAGATTTCTGTGCGGAATGCACAGTAGCCACAAAGGTACGATGAAATGCACATTTTGTGATTCCGTCCCCATAACAAGTGCAAATACTAAATTATGACAATTTTATTTACGAGGAACATGGAAGACATGGAGTGTACTAGTACAGTTTCTATTTAGCAAGGCCTTTCTTAAGCACCGATTTTTGTCATTAAACCACCACAAACTATAGAAGAATTTCTTTCATGGAAGGCACAAACATGTTTGTTGAAAAAACATTACATTTTTTTACCATTTTCAAAATTTTAACATTCATAGGCAATCTTTTTTTTTCTGCGGGAAATTCATAAGCTATCATATGAGCCCAAGCCATTTTGAATTTCTATTATTTTAGGAAATAGTATAACCATTGCTTTCTGCATTAGTGTGTTGATATTAAGAAAGAAGAATTAATTGCATATTGATATTATGCATGTTGAAATTACACGTTGATTTTGTGATTAGCAACACGTTGTTATATGGTATGATATTAGTAACCCGCTAGACATGTTAAGCGTTCACTATTGGAGCAATTTCGGTCATTGGATTGACATGGTTTGAAGGTCGAGATTGATTGGATATACCCCTTTTGAGTTTTTTATTGGTATATAGATATAGATAAGCTCAAACACACATAAATAGTACTTTATGCGAATGCTATCTTTTTGCTTCATTAATTGAACTGTTGGAGAATTGTGAACATTCTTATGATTTCATTTATGTTATGGAACTAAGCTAACCCCAGAGAATCTAAAAACAAACTGAAAATCTCAATGAACATATTAAATCATATGATAATTGTGCAACTTTTAGTCTCGTATGGTCATAACATGATGGAGGATGGAGTAACACATAAGGACATCTCCAACAATGACCCACAAATTTGCTCCAACGGACCAGTCCACGGACACTGATGCCGGAGCCCCCCATCCAATGCTATCCGCCTACACTTCAGACATCTTCTCAATTAACCAGACAAAATTCATGCAAACACAGTGAATTTTCATAAATACCGGACGAGATTCATGCAAACACGGCAAATTTTCATTACATTTCAAACATTTTGAACAAAAAAATATTTCCAACCCTAAACCTATCATACATTGGCGGTCATCGTGCATTTCCATTGTATTCTACGTCGGCGACCACGTCCTCCATCTGCCATCTCCATGTACGGCGACGGGGTTGAAGACCCGTGAAGTGAAGGTGCGGTCTCCGACGAGGAAAACTAGAACATGAGAGACGGATCGGCCCACTTGGGACACAATGCCTAGTTGCCTCCCATGCCCTACTCATTCTCGAAGGAGTTCATGAACTGTTCATCATCGACCTTGGTGATAAGTTACGAGGACGGGCGACTCAGCGTTTCGGAAGCCGTTGGCCATATATATCCACCAACACGAGCACGAGCACGCCGTACACGAATCATCATCGATCCAAGACCCTTATCCAATGACCGGTCGGTGCACCGATGAGGAAAGGCCGGCCGAGAGCGGTATTGCTTGCCATTGCCTGACCCTGCGTCACCAGTCATTCACATGCGTACGTACGCACCGGCCGGATCGACGTGGTGTGGTCACATGAGCGATCAGAGGTCGTATAATAAATCGCGTGCGTGCCCGATCGCAACTCAAGCCGGATCTGGGGATGTTGTCCTGCATGCAATTGGCCATGGCCGGTCGGAAATCAATCAAGCCACGGAGGAAGTGGAATGCAGCAATGCATTATTGCCGCAGCTTGTACAATGAGAGGCTGATTTTTAGCATTGCCCTCGCAACATCAATGTGCGTCGATTGCTTACAGGTGGCATTTCACGATCAGCGACCGACGATCGAAGCCAATAATTAAGCACCCCTAAATAAAGGTTGCCCGGGTCATGCTTGGAGAGAAGGATTTGCAAGCACGCACGTTTCCGGTACTATATACCCTACACGCAGTGCATCGATCGCTGTCAGGGGCGACGAAAAGGAGACCCGGGCCTATCTCGTCTTTACCGTCATCATCATTCCGGAATCGAGCTCTTAATTAGTTCCAGGTTCCACCACGAACTAGGCAACTAGCCAGGAAACATCGAGTGTTTGTTTACCTATACGAAAGTAGGTTGCGAACTTGCTAACCCACTGCTGGCTCCGAGGATTAAGGAATTGTGCCGTAGGCTCAAAAGATGAGTACATTGACACTCTAATCTCCGGCCGATTACTAGTTGTGTATACTACAAATAACAGATTGCTTAAGAGCAAAGCAATGTGCATACGCGTCGACCAATCGGATGGCCCCACATGGAGGTCACCATCGATACAACTGATGAGCTGATCGGTCGTTTCGTCGTCAGGTTTCAGTAGTAAAGAAGATAAATATCAGCATGTCAACACCTACACCCGCATGAGTAATTAATTGTGGCATCGACGGACGTTTTATTTTGGACATCAATAAGTCCCGAACGTTCGATTTTTAAGCATGTTAATCTGAACTCTTTTCATGTAAACTTTAGTTAAGTTGATGTTGATAAAACATGGCAACTTTCTGACAAAAAATCGAATTGGAACAAAGTTGACATGTGTTAACAACTAAAGTTGTCACCTCGCAGCAATTAAAGTTGCCATCAAAAAACGTTCGGGATGACATTCTTAAATTCCGTTTATTTTTTTAGGAAAAAACAGATAAACGTCAGTGCGCTTCAGTACGTATACGTACCAGTCCACCTGTCCCGTCATCACGTGTCTGCATCAGAATTCAAAGTGGTAGGCAGGTACCCCTCTGTAAACTAATATAAAAACATTTAAATCTAAACACTCTTATATTAGTTTACAGAGGGAGTACGTATGTATAGCACCAACGAAACAGACCTATCAAACGGTCGTCACTCGCTCTCGTACCATCTCTCGTGACCGGTGGCGTCTCCGTCCTCTAATTCTTTTTTTATCCTCTTCACTTCTTTTGTGGGAACCATATTTGAATTTATGAATCAATACACTCTCCAGTATGCGTTACTACTATGCTTCCAACACATGCCCCAGACTTCCGTGAAGTTGCATTGCAGGGTTTACCCGGTTTCAGGGATTTGAAGGTTAAAATTATGCCAAAATCGTCTTCAGGGGGGTATTTGTCCGCTTAGGGGTGAAAAAATGGACTTGTCTCCACAAGAAACAGAGTGGAAAAACGTTTAAACAAAGAAGCAGAGTCGAAAAACATGCAAGGCCCACAACTCGATGTTTGGCTTGAGAAATTAATATGCTCATGCTGGGCTGATCGCACGATTTTTTTTCGTGAGGGGGCGCACGGGCCAGCTTTCACCAGAACGAGGAGCTGAGATCCGTAGCTCTGATTTTGGCTAAACTGTGTGGCGACATGTGTGGTTTTGGCCAGCCTCATGACACTGTTTGTATCTCATTCATTGTGGATTATGATGAATAAAGTTTGGTTTTTTCCCCTAAAAATAAACACTGGTTTTGGCATTTTCTCCGTGCCTCCTCATGGATATAAGAAACGACAACATACAACTTGGTGATAAGTGATGAGGACGGGCGACTCAGCGTTTCCGAAGCCGTTGGCCATATATATTCACGAGCGTACACGAATCCACCTCGATCCAAGAACCTTATCCAACGACCGGGCGCTGCACCGACGAGGAAAGGCCGGCCGAAAGCGGCATTGCTTGCCATTGCCTGAACCTTCGTCACCAGTCATGCACATGCGTACATACGCACCGGCCGGATCGATGTGCTGTGGTCACAAATGCGATCAGAGGTGGTATAATAAATCGCGTGCGTGCCCGATCGCAACTCAAGCCGGATCTGCGGATGTCGTCAATTGGCCCTGCCCGAAAATCAAGCCACGGGGAAATCTCAGTGCTCCTGCGTTCTTCAAAAAAAAAAAATCAAGCCACGGAGGAAGCGGAATACAGCAATGCATTATTGCCGCAGCTTGCAGAATGAGAGCCTGAGTTTTAGCATTGCCCTCGCAACATCAATGTGTGTCGATTGCTTACATGTGGCATTTCGTGATCAGCGACCGACGATCGAAGCCAATAATTAAGCACCCTAACTAAATAAAGGTTGCCCGGGTCATGCTTGGAGAGAAGGATTTGCAACCATGCACGTTACCGGTATACCATATACCCTACACGCAATGCATCGATCGCTGTCAGGGGCGACGAAAAGGAGACCCCGGGCCTATATATCTCGTCTTTACCATCATCATCATTCCGGAATCGAGCTCTTAATTAGTTCCAGGTTCCACCACGAACTAGGCAACTAGCCAGGAAACATCGAGTGTTTGTTTACCTATACGAAAGTAGGTTGCGAACTTGCTAATCCACTGCTGGCTCCGAGGATTAAGGAATTGTGCCGCAGGCTCAAAAGATGAGTACATTCACACTCTAATCTCCAGCAGATTACTAGTTGTGTATACTACAAATAACAGATTGCTTAAGAGCAAAGCAATGTGCATACACGTCGACGAATCGGATGGCGCCACATGGAGGTAACCATCGATACAACTGATGAGCTGATCGGTCGCTCCGTCGTCAGGTTTCAGTAGTAAGGCTGCTCGTAATGAGAGTATCATAGATAGTATCATGCATGCCAACTAAACAATTTTGATAAGGTGGCATGAAATTAAATGAAGAAAGAGAGGCTTGAGTATCATATCATGATACCGTATCATATTAAATGATGTGCTGCTTTGTGTCATGCATGTCAATAAATATACTACTCTATGATACTAACATATGATACTATACATTACAGATGTAGTATCATACACTAGTATCATATCATTATACTAGAATATGATACTTTCCATTACAACCAGCCTAAAGAAGATAAATATCAGCCTGTCAACAGCTACACCCGCATGAGTAATTAATTGTGGCATCGACGGACGTTTTATTTTTTGTAGGAAAAAAAAAGATAAACATCAGTGCGCTTCAGTACGTATACGTACCAGTCCACCTGTCCCGTCATCACGTGTCTGCATCAGAATTCAAAGTGGTAGGCAGGTACCCCTCTGTAAACTAACATAAAATGTTTAGATAACTATAATAATAATCTAAACGCTTTTATATTAATTTACGGACGGAGTACGTATGTATAGCACCAACGAAACAGACCTGTCGAACGGTCGTCACTCGCTCTCGTACAGTCTGTCGTGACCGGTAGCGTCTCCGTCCTCTAATTCTTTTTTATCCTCTTCACTATTTTTGTGGGGTCCATATTTGAATTTATGAATCAATACACTCACCAGTATGCGTTGCAAAAAGTCACTTTGGAACCCAGGTGTATTGGAGCCCTATTTTTTGAACTGTGCCAAAATGCTATTTTGATGTTTTAAAAAATTCTGAAAACAAGTCAACATGTTTATGTGAATGTATATTACACATGTGTAAATTTTAATGCTGAAATAAGTAACCATGTGAGTTACACAAAAATGATAAAATCGTGGTTTTGGAAAGATGAATAGTGCATGCATTATTCACTATTTGGAAATCACCATTTTGTCATTTTTGTATAGGTCGCATATTTACTTATTTCATCATCAAACTTTACATATGTGTAATATAAATCCATATGATCACGTAGAAATTTTTTTCAGAATTTTTTGAGACCTTAAGTGTGATTTTCAAAGTATTTAAAATATGGTCCTCCAATACACCCGGGTTCCAAAAACTCACTCTCGTATGCGTTGCTACTATGTTTCCAACACATGCCCCAGACTTCCGTGAAGTTGCATTGCAGGGTTTACCAGGTTTCCGGGATTTGAGGCTGGCCATAGTGGGAATAAGGACTACCCATAGTGGGAGTAACATAGATAGTAACATCACACATATCTAGATAAAAAAGATGATGTGGCAAGCAATAAATGAAGAAAGAGAGGCATGTGGTAACATAGCTAGTTACTACTAGTATGAGTAACATCACACATATCAAGGTAAGATGAGTCTATGGCCTAATAAATGAAGTCTTCCATGTTACCACACATATGTTACTCCCCACTATAGAGGTAGTAACATAGAGTAGTAACATGGGCTTTGGTTACCACAAGCACTTCTCTCCTCATTATAGCTTTGGTTTTTGTATTTTCTCTGCGCCTCTCCACGGATATAAGGAACGACAACATACAACCTTGTGATAAGTGATGAGGACGGGCGACTCGGCATTTCGGAAGCCGTTGTCCATATATATCCGCGAGCACGTACACGAGCTTGAACTAACCGACGTCGATCCAAGATTCTTATTATCCAATGACCGGCCGGTACATCGATGAGGAAAGACCGGCTGAAAGCGGCATTGCTTGCCATTGCCTGACCCCGCGTCACCTATCATGCACATGCACACGTATGCACCGGCCGGATCAACGTGTCTTGGTCACATGAGCGATCAAAGGTGTTATAAATCGTGTGCACGCCTGATCGCAAGTGGATTCGGATTGCCTGCTCCCTCCTCATGCTCTCATCCATGCTCCCACTTCATCCTACGGCTGTTTTTTTTTTCTTTTTTCATTTTTAATCTAATCATCTCCTCCCCCCTATTTTAATAGGGTGAGACTGAGTCTTAATTTGTTTCAATCAAATCAAGTCATGTACGCAAAAGTATGGATGGACACACGCGCGAGGAGCAGGTAAGCCTCGTCCATCGCAAGTCAGGCCAGATTTGGAGATGTTGTCTTGCATGCAATCGGCCCTGCCCAATCAAAAATCAAGCCACGGAGAAGCGGAATACAGCAATGCATTATTGCCGCAGCTTGCAGAATGAGAGGCTATTTTTAGCATTGCCCTCGCAACATCAATGTGTGTCAAACTGCTTACAAGTTTCATTTCGCGATCAGCAACCGACGATGAAAGCGAATAATTAAGCACCCCTAAATAAAGGTTGCCCGGGTCATGCTCGGAGAGAAGGATGATTTGCAACCACGCACGTTTCCGATACTGTCGTGGTTTTGTCACGGCAGATGTCCTAGAAAAAGGACTTAGTCGTGTAGCCATCGCTACAGGTTAGCTTAAAGGGGTTAAAGCGGACAAGGACACACGTATTTTTTACTAGTTCGGCCCCTTCGATGAAGGTAAAAGCCTACTTCTAGTTTGGTGTAGTATTGCTAGGGTTTCGATGACCAGGGAGCGAATCCGCTTTGCCTGTGTCTCGAGTTGTTGTTCTCTGTCCTTGAACCGTCGCTGGGTCGTCCCTTTATATACACAGGATGACACCCAGGCCGGTTTACAGAATCCCGAGGCCGGCTCATAAACGTGCCCGGCTCGGTCTCTATCTTTCCTATCTCTACAATACAAGTTACACGCCGTATGGCGGTTTACACTTATGGGCCCTAACATCTCTTAGGCCCTGGATCTTCAGTCCTGTATAATAAAGCGTCATGCTCCATGCCTCGCTGGGCTTCAATAGAAGTGATCCTTACGGGCATAAACCGGCCCCTCTCTGGGAGGTTTATACCTAGTAGTTATATCCCTGACATTAGGCCCAAGATTGATTTCAACCTGTTCATGTCAATCTTCAACGCCTAGTAAAAGTTTGGCCCTTCGTGGTTTTAAATATTTCATAAATCGCCATGACGTCATCTTGCTGGATCGCATTGAACCGCCGTGACGTCATGTGCTCATTTAATACTTGTACCTGTTTTATTTTTTACTTATTAAAAGCTCTGAAGATCGAGGCGACAGTATCGTCACATATCCACCTTTCTGGCTCCTTGATTCCCACGCCTACCGTTTCATCTTTCGGCTTATAAATAGGACGGAGGGGCATATCCTTTTCCCCCTTTGCTTCTTTGCTTCTTCTTCCTCCTCACGCTCACTCGTGCTCAAGCACTGCCGCCGCCGTCGACCCTTGCATCTTTGTCAACTCAGGCCGCTGCATCAACCTGTTCGGACCAGAAACTCGCCAGCACGCCTCCGCACCCGTCGGCTCCGGTAAGTTCCTTCCTTATCCCTTATATAGATCTCATTAGGGTTTCTCTTGCGAGGTCATGGCTAGGGCGCTGTTCTTCATTGCTGCTCCGATAACTAGCGTAGATCTGATCCCCCTGCTTGCGACTGTAGTAATAATTCCGCTTCCTTAGTATGCCTTATTCTTCCCTAAAGTACTAGCCCAAACTAAGTTTGTTTGAACCATTGTTGTATCCGTTGAATATTGATCCTGAATATTTCCGAATTTCTGACATGCCGTAGATCCGTAATCTTGTTGCTGATTTTGCAAAACTTGTTTTTCCATAACTTTAGATATGCACCTTCCATATTTTCCTCGGCGGTTTAGCTTTAGAAAAGATCATAAACCGGTAGATATCATTAGGCCCCGCTTAAACCGCCGTCTGTAATTACCTTTGAAACACTGCCGGTTTATCCTTGCATAAATCATAAGTCGGCTCTTCACTATATTTTCAGCTTTTCCCTTCAAAATGGCAAAGCAAGCCAAGCAATTTACTTCCTGCAACTGGGTCCAGTCTCGGGTTACCGAGGAGGAACTGCATAATCGGGCTGAAATTGGCGCTTTAGGTAAGAAGGATGTCCTCCGTTGGGGAGTTCCTGGACCGGAATGTCCTCCAGGGCCCAGAGATGGAGAGGTTATCATATTTCTTAATCATCTAGCCCGAGGGTTCAGTCCTTCCGGATCAAAATTCTTTCGTGACGTGCTGGCTAGTTTTCAACTCCATCCTCAAGATATTGGGCCAAATTTTGTGTCCAACATCTGTAATTTTCAAGTATTTTGTGAAGCCTACCTGCAAGAAGAGCCTTCAGTTGAACTGTTTAGGGATTTCTTCCACTTAAACCGCCGCACAGAGTTCACAGACGGTCCTAACACCGAACTTGGCGGAATGTCCATCCAGAAGAGAAAGGGTGTCAGCTTTCCTCACGCCCAACATCACAGCCATCCTAAAGATTGGAACCAAACCTGGTTTTACTGTTTAGACACGTCTCCAGAAGACGAAAATCCTCTGCCGGGTTACCGTTCTCATCGGCTTTCTAAGAACCATCCTTTCCCTCAACGGCTAAGTGCTCAAGAGCGAGCCTAATACGCACCGCAGCTTTCAAAGCTCTGGGCCTTTACCGCAAACGGTTTGACAGGCATTAACTTCGTTCGCTGTTGGATTTCTTGGAGTATTCTCGCGCTAAGCCGACGCTCCGGTTTAATGTGTGAATATACCGGAAACTCCAAAGATTCTCTACGCCATACTGAAGCCGCGCTGTCAGAGAATGAGGTCAATGAAGCTGTTAAAAAGCTATTGAATGAACCGGTGGATGCCTGTAGCCAAACCGGACTGGCCCCTTTCTGTGAGTTCAATAAATCGCCATCGGTAAATCTTCTTTACATTGTTTATTTTATTTCAATTTGTCTTTAGTATCCTTTCTGAATGACCTCACAATCTTTATCAGGGTAATGACCCATTCTGGAAGAGGAAAACCCAGGATAAACCGGTAAAGACAGCTCGCCAGAAAACCAAGGCTGTTAAGAAAACTGTTAAGAAGAAAGCCACTGAAGCATCCGAATCCAATCTTGATGATGATGAACCAGCCTCAGAGGTATCACTTGACTCCCTTGGCTCCCTTTTCTTGCATCTTATTGACAATGATTATACTCAGGGGAACGCTGAAGGAAGCAAGGCTGATGACGTCGAGGTAATTACCCTTTCCTCCGGTTTAGATCCTTTGCCAACACCAAAAATTCGTCGAGCAAGCCGGAAAGTACAATTTTCTCACCCTTTCGCTTACTTGGATCCAATTTTTTTTTGAAGAAACAGCAACATGAAGCTCGCCGCACAACACGTCAGAGTGGCCAAGTTATTGAGTCCACCGGTTTACCACAAACACCAGCCCGGAGACATCGATCAGAGGTTTTACATACTCCAGATGCTCTTTATCCCAAAGCGGGTCATATTCGCCAGCCTCTTAATCCGCCTGATTCAAATTATCAGGATACTCCTCGTTTGTCATCCGGCGAGTCAACAGCTACGCAACTTCCTCCTCTCAAAACTGTTCCTGGGTAGGTTTTTATTTTCCTGTTAATCTTTTCCTTTCACTCCACTGACTTATCTTTACCTTTAAATTTCTCAGTAAGCCAAAGCCTAGCAAGAAGGCTAAGCTGAATAAACCGGCAGTTGATGATGTGAATCCTGAACCGGAAAAGAATCCTGAGCCAGCCGAAGAGAATGTTGATGCCTTGCATGATGATCCTCCTCCAATGGATCATGAAATCTTTACTGAACAAGAAGCTGGGCCAATGGACCTTGGCGATAATCCGACCAGCCCAGTCCGGGCCAGCAATACTCCGGCCAGTCCTACCAAAGCTGCTTCCGCTTCAACGGAAGATGTCCAAATTGCTGGTTTTGGCTATACCGCCCCTGGTGAACCCGTTGCGTTAACCAAGCATACTGCTAAAGAAGAAATCTCTGGGAAAGACAAAGGCAAATGGAATGTCGATTTGTCAAGCTATGCTCAACTCAGCGCCCAGGATCTTCATTCCGGATACCTGAACCGGCTGCATACCAGTCGTGATTACGAAGCCGGTTTAGTGAATCTGATGAAGGAACGTTATGAGGTAAACTTGTGCTTAATTTCCTTCAACCTTATTCCTGCTTAATCCCAATATCTTGTCTCAACTCCACCGTAGCCCCTAAAGGCCGGTTTACTCCTTCTGGATGAACCGGGACTTCAGAATACCCATTATATAATTTTTCACATGTGTAGTCCCCAAGGGCTGGTTTATCTCTTCAGGATGAACCGGGACTTTAATTTTGTAACCCTCTTTGAACAATAATGCATTAGCCCCCAAGTGCCAAGTGTATAACTTGTTATGTGCATGGGACTATTTAAGATGTCTGATAACTCCAAATACGCATTAGCCCCCAAGTGCCAAGTATATAACTTGTTATGTGCTTGGGACTTCCAATATGCTTTACCAATGTATTATGTGTGCTTCTCTTTGCAGGCTGACCTAAACCAGAAAGAATATCAAATGGCTGAACTCCAAGACACTCTGAAATTCTAGCAAACCGTCGCTTCCAAGGCCAAGGATGAGCTGACTCTTGCTTTAGCAAGCATGGAAAAATTGAAGAAAGACTTCCAGAAGGCACAGGCGGATTGGGATGCAGAAAGATCTGCTTTGGAGAAAAGGGCAATTGATGCAGAGGCTGCTCTCAATCCAGTGTCCGAAGAGCTATCTGGCTTAAAGCGGCAGATAAACGCCATGACTACTACTGTCTTTGGTAAGTATTCTTAACACCATTCTAAATATGATAGTTCCGGACTGTTCCGGTTTAACTCTAGTTCCATTGATGCAGGAAAACGTACTGCTCATCTTGGCACTCACATGCGGAAGAAATTGAAGGCCGCATATACTCTTATAGAACAGTTGTATACCGGCGCCCAAAGGATTGTTTGCACTGCTTCTCATAACAAATCGGCTCCTAAGTTGATCAAGGAGACTCTGGAGAAGTTATCAGTGCTACCCGCCTGGTTTGGAGAGCTCAAGAAATCAGCTGCCATGGCGGGCGCTTTAATGGCATTAACTCGGGCGAAGGCTTGGGTACCTGATCTTGATCCAGCCGATGTGATGAACGACTATCCAAGCATGAAAGAGGATGGATCAGAGTTCACGGATGCAGACTTGCGGGCTTTAACAAGAGAAATGCGGCCCTTGGCCAGCAAATTATCCGATGAAGTTGATCTGTCCCGCTATCAGGCAGGTTACGATGCCGACAATCGCCGGGTTAATACCCCGGTCTATGAAGTGGAAGATCTCATCCCGCCCGTCCGTAAGCATACCTATGCCCCTGATATTGAGCCGTCTGAACTCATAAGCGATGAAGCTATTTTCCAAGCTCTGACAAAGATCAATTGGGCAACCACTGACTTCCAGCTGCTGGATGAGGACGAAGAAGAGACGGCGCAAGATGATCCACAACCCTCTAGCCGGGCTGACGCAGAGCCATGAACCGGCGTCGGTTTACCATTCATTGTACTGCAATATTTGACGAGGAACAAATTCTTTTGGGCTGAAAAACGCCTTGTAATAGGATAGCTGAAACATTTGGTTGTGTCTTCCCGCATAGTCCTTCTGCATAATATTTTGCTTAATCTGGCAGCTTCATGATCTTTCTGCTTAAGATGCTGAACTGTTTTATTCAATCTCTTTCTGCAGAAAACAAACTTTAAAGGGTCCAGGTGGTTTATTGCCGGACGGGTCATAATGCCCAAATACATGATCTAGGTTTATAACCTGAACCGTAATAAAAGATGAACACATACCATATCTGTGATGGAAAATTGTGTCATTGGCTTAACCAACATTCTGCAGTAAGGACGATGATCCCAATTTGTGAGTATCAATGACTCCTGCAATACTTTGCCGGTTTATGATGAAACCGTACCGGGTTGTGGCACACACCGGTTTAGCTGTAAATAGTACTGGCGATTTGTAATCAAACCAGACCAGGTTCTATGAACGCTGGTTTATTAATGGTGGCAACTTATAGTCAACCACTCTATCGAATCAATAGATATCGGATCAACAATCTCTTTGAGAAATAAAATTTCATCAAGCAAAGCAAATAAAAACTTGTAGTCGAGGCTTTTACGAGCTGCCATGCTCCAAATTCGAGGATTTTCATGGGCTGCCAGGCCACTGAGTTAAACCATTTCACAAAGCCTGTTAAGATGGTCCTCAATCCTTAACCAATCGTCATTTTAACGTCGACAAGTTCATGGTCTATGATAAGCTTGACTTGTCAATCGTTTGACGGGTCATACCAGGTTTACCTGGGCGGAGTGACTTACTTGATGCAGGCAGGTTAACCCGGGGTTTTAGATGTATACACTAGGCTTCCAAGCCATGGCTTGATAGCCTATTACAAGGGTCTTAAAAACTCGTTGCCGCTGTGCGACAGGAGCCCCCAGGTAACATTGTGAGCTGTGCTCATCGGGTGCCTATGTTTGAGTTGCGCTATGCATCAAACTCACTTTTGCCCCTTACCATCATGTTGGCTTGATAGACGGATTACCGAAGTAACCGGAGCTGTGCTCTTATGATGATATTGGCTTAATAGCCGGTCTAAGAGGGCCATAGGAACTCCGTCTTTACACACAGAAGCCCCCATGTGACAAACTCTTATGAAAAAGCGGCAGATACCCCGCTTTAATGGGGATGCCGGTTTATTATATTGATCATAATATATACATTGCGAATATATGTACATAAAGCGGAGCCTATGGCTCAGGTGTAGTAAGGCCGAAGATGAGCGATGTTCCACGGCCGTCGGGTCTCCTCCTCCGCGGTGCGTGAGTCCTTGTGTTCTCGAACGTCGACGAGGTAGTATGATCCATTGTGTAGATTCTTGCTAACCACAAAGGGTCCTTCCCAAGGCGGGGATAGCTTGTGCATGTCTGTCTGGTCTTGGATGAGCCGGAGCACTAGATCGCCTTCTTGGAGCGTTCTGGTTTTAACTCGGCGACTGTGGTATCGACGCAGATCCTGCTGATAAATCACCGATCGGGTTGCTGCCATGTCACGCTCCTCATTCAGCCGGTCCAACGCGTCTTTCCGTGCCTTCTCGTTATCAGCTTCAACGTAAGCCGCCACCCAAGGTGAATCATGACGGATGTCACTAGGGAGGACCGCTTCAGCTCCGTATACCATGAATAAAGGCGTGTAACCCGTAGACCTACTAGGTGTGGTGTTGATGCTCCGTAACACAGAGGGTAATTCCTCCACCCAACAACCCGGCGTCCTCTGCAAAGGGACCATGAGCCGGGGCTTGATACCTCTCAAGATCTCTTGATTGGCTCTCTCAGCTTGACCATTGAACTGGGGGTGAGCCACTGAATATACGTCAAGCCGGATGTGCTCTCGATGACAAAATTCCTCCATAGCCCCCTTGGATAAGTTAGTACCATTATCAGTTATAATACTGTGTGGAAAGCCAAACCGGAAAATCACCTTCTTGATGAATTGAACCGCCGTCGCTGCATCACACTTACTGACTGGTTCTGCCTCGACCCACTTGGTAAACTTATCCACCGCCACCAGAAGGTGGGTCTTCTTATCTGGAGATCTCTTAAAGGGCCCAACCATGTCCAGCCCCCAAGTCGCGAACGGCCAAGTAATTGGAATCATCCTCAATTCTTGAGCTGGTATATGAGCACGCCGTGAGAATTTCTGACAAGCATCACACTTTTTGACCAGGTCCTCTGCATCAGCATGAGCCGTCAGCCAATAGAACCCATGAAGAAAAGCTTTAGCCACCAAAGATTTTGGACCGGCGTGGTGACCACAATATCCTTCGTGAATCTCTCAAAGAATCTCATGGCCTTCTTCCGGTGATACACAACGTTGAAACGCCCCGGATACGCTGCAATGATGCAGTTCTCCATTGACAATAGTCATTGATTTGGACCGCCAGATTATCTTCCTGGCCAAGAACTCATCCCTTGGTAACTCCCCTCGGTTAATGTACGCCAGATAAGGGACTGTCCAATCCGGAATAGCATGAAGCGTCGCCACCAATTGAGCCTCCGGATCAGGAACAACCAAATCTTCTTCTGAAGGTAATTTCACCGATGGATTATGCAATACGTCCAGGAAGACATTAGGTGGAACCGGTTTACGCTGGGAGCCGAGCCGACTTAATGCGTCGGCCGCTTCATTCTTTCGCCGGTCCACATGATCCACCTGATAACCTTTGAAGTGTCCAGCGACAGCGTCCACCTCTCGACGATATGCTACCATGAGCAGGTCCTTGGAATTCCAAGTACCAGATACTTGCTGGGCCACCAAGTCCGAGTCACCGAAACATTTAACCCGGCTTAAATTCATCTCCTTAGCCATTCGCAGAACGTGCAGGAGAGCTTCATATTCAGCTGCATTGTTAGTACAAGGGAACATTAAACGGAGGACATAACAGAACTTATCACCTCGTGGGGAAGTTAATACGACTCCAGCCCCCGAGCTCTCCAATTGCCTGGATTCATCAAAGTGAATAGTCCAGTACGTGTGATCCGGTTTTTCCTCCGGTGCTTGCAACTCCGTCCAATCGTTGATGAAGTCCACCAGTGCTTGAGATTTGATTGCAGTGCGAGGCACATATTTCAGCCCGTGAGGACTAAGTTCAATGGACCATTTGGCAACACGACCGGTTGCTTCTCTATTTTGGATTATGTCTCCCAAAGGGGCAGAACTGACCATAGTGATTAGATGGCCCTCAAAATACCGCTTAAGCTTCCGGTTTACCATGAAGACTCCATATACCAATTTCTGCCAATGCGGGTATCTCTGCTTCGACTCAATGAGCACCTCGCTGATATAGTAAACCGGCCTTTGAACCGGATATTCCTTTCATGCCTCCTTGCGCTCCACCACAATGGCAACGCCTTACTGCTCGGGCATTAGCAGCCACATATAACAACATCGGCTCATTATCAACTGGTGCAGCAAGGATAGGTGGCTCTGCCAACTGCTTCTTTAAATCCTCAAATGCAGCATCAGCAGCATCACTCCAGACAAAGCGGTCTATCTTTTTCATCATCTGATAAAGCGGGATGGCCTTCTCTCCCAAGCGGCTGATAAACCGGCTCAGTGCCGCAATGCGGACTGCCAAGCGCTGGACATCGTTAATGAACGCCGGTTTAGCCAAGGAAGTAATAGCCTTGATCTTCTCTGAATTAGCTTCAATTCCCCTGTTTGACACCAAGAACTCCAGGAGCTTGCCTGTGGTACACCAAAAACGTGCCTGTGGTACACCAAAAACGCACTTGGCCGGATTAAGCATCATCTTGTAAATCCAAAGGTTATCAAAAGTTTCCTTCAAGTCAGTTATCAACGTCTCTTCCTTCCTGGATTTTACCACAATGTCATCCACATATGCATGAACGTTCCGCCCAATCTGTTTATGAAGACAATTAAGCACATAACGATGATAGGTCGCCTGGGCACTCTTGAGCCCAAAAGGCATGGATACATAGCAGAAGGCCCCAAAGGGAGTTATAAAGGATGTTTTCTCCTGGTCCTTAACTGCCATCTTGATCTGATGATAACCGAAATATGCATCCAAAAAACTTAAGCGCTCACAACCCGCCGTAGCATCAATGTTTTGATCAATACGGGGGAGGGCAAAAGGATCAGCTGGGCAAGCCTTGTTCAGAGTAATCAACACACATTCGCCAAGTGCCATTCTTTTAAAACACCAGCACCGGATTAGCCAACCACTCAGGATGAAACACCTCTACTATAAAACCTGCCGCTAAGAGCCTGGCCACCTCTTCACCGATAGCCTTGCGTCTCTCTTCATTGAAACGGCGGAGAAACTATTTAACCAGTTTAAACTTGGGATCAACATTAATAGTGTGCTCAACGAGTTGCCTCGGTACACCTGGCATGTCAGAACGTTTCCATGCAAAGATGTCCCGATTCTCACGGATGTACTCGATGAGCGTGTTTTCCTATTTCGGATCCAGGTTAGCACTGATGGTAAACTGCTTGGATGAATCGCTAGGAACAAAGTCAACCTGCTTGGTCTCATCAGCTGATTTGAACTTCAAGGCCGGATCATGCTCTGTGGTTGGCTTATTCAACGGAGTCATGTCTTCCGGATCAACATTATCCTTGTAAAATTTCAATTCCTCAGTTGCACAAACCGCCTCAGCATAGGCCGCATCACCTTCCTTGCACTCCAAAGCAATCTTACGGCTCCCATGCACCATAATAGTTCCTTTATGACCTAGCATCTTGAGCTGCAGATAAACGTAACGAGGCCTCGCCATGAACTTAGCATAAACCGGCCGCCCGAACAAGGCGTGATACGGGCTCTTGATCTTTACCACTTCAAAGGTCAAAGTTTCCGACCTCGAATCATGCTCATATCCAAAAGTGACCTCCAAGTCGATCTTACCGACCGGATACGCCGATTTACCAGGTACCGCGCCATGAAAAACAATGTTGGACTATCTGAGCTTCTTGTCTGTCAACCCCATGCGACGAAAAGTCTCGTAATATAGAATATTGATGCTGCTACATCCGTCCATGAACACCTTGGTGAACTTATAGCCCCCAACCTGAGGCGCCACCACCACAGCCAGCTGACCTGGATTATCAACCCGGGGCGGATGATCCTCTTGACTCCACACAATGGGCTATTCCGGCCAGTGTAAATAACAAGGCACCACCGGTTCAACAGAATGCACGACCCTCTTGTAAACCTTCTGATCACATTTACATAAGCTTGTGGTGAAGACGTGATATTGCCCGCTACTCAACTGCTTCGGGTTACTCTGATAACCGGATTGTTGTTGTTGCTGATGATTGCTATGATTATTATAACCACCCTGGTCGCTCTGCTGGTTATGTTGGTTATGCCCATTCTGATTGATGTGGCCGCTCTGGTTACCTTGGAACCCTGGACCGGAGCCACCACCTTGATAACCCGGCCCGTGAAAATAAGGGCCTGAACCGCCGGACGATCCGTGATCGTATTGGAACCGGTTTCTGAACTCCCTCATAATAAAGCAGTCCTTCCAGAGGTGCGTGACTGGCTTTTCCTTCGTGCCGTGCCTGGGGCAAGGCACATTCATCTGGTGTCCCAGATTAATATTTTGTCCTCCACCCCGTGGGGGCGGTCTACCCTTGCGGCGTTGGCCATCCTCCTGTACATTAGTGTTAGCCACAAAATCTGAATTGCTATCCACTTTACGCTTACCGCCGTATCCCTAATTCGCCGGATTAGGCTGCAGCGCTTTACCGTTCTTCTTTCATTTCCCTGTCTTCTCGTCATCAGACTCTGGATATTTGGTACTATCTGAATCTGCGTACTTCACCAGAGCGCCCATGAGTGTTCCCATGTCATCGCAATTACGTTTGAGCCATCCCAACTTTAGCTTCAGAGGCTCGAACCGGCAATTACCTTCCAACGTTATGACTGCTGTGTCCGGATTGATGCGATTGGAAGAATGCAGGATCTCCGACACCTGGCGCACCCAATGACTCGTTGATTCGTTCTCCCCTTGAACACAGGCAGCTAAATCCACGATGGACATCGGCTGCTTGCACGTGTCCTTGAAATTATTGATAAACCGGCGGCGTAACTCGGCCCATGATCTGATGGAATTGGGTGGTAAGCTTTTTAACCAAGTACGAGTTGTGCCCTCTAACATCATGGTGAAGTATTTAGCACACGTTGCATCGCCTACGTCCAGCATCTCCATTGCCATCTCGTAGCTTTCGACCCAGGTCTCAGGGGATAAGTCTGCAGTGTAGTTGGGCACTTTGCGCCGTCCTTTGAAGTCCTTGGGCAGCCGTATGTTGCGTAAAGCGGGGGTGAGAGATGGCACTCCCAAGGAGCTGGAAGTAACCCCTGGTTCAACTGTGGTAGACGGACGAACCGGCGTCGGCTGACGGGCTTCATATTGCGCTGCTAATTCCGCCTCTCGTTCCTGCCTGCCTTGATTCACCACATCTCGAGCGTTTGCACCTCCTCCACGGCGGGTTATGATTCCGCACGCTACTTGACACGGCTGGCTCTTCTAGATGCCTCCTGTAACTCCGGCTTGGGCGGGGGGTGGAATGAATCCTCTCGCGGCTGTGAGAATAAGCTTGCTGCTGAGTTAAAGCCGTCTCCAGAAACTCCCTAGCTCATCGCGCCTCTACTGCTATAGGGGATTCCCCTTCAATGGGAAGGGCTGCCAATCGTGAAGCGGCGGCATCTATGTTATCCAAAGGGTTGGAGTAGTGACTAGGAGGCGTTGGCACATGCTGTGACGGAACGACCTGACGGGTTGGATCCGCGGCCTGCGGCTGGACCGATGCCCCTATGCCAGGCACCTCTCCCCGGTTTATCCTCGGCTGGTTGCTGGTTCCCGCTCCTGGCGTACTGAAGAGGTTCCTTGCTTCATAAACCAGCAGCAGGCAAGACTGGCGCCTTCTCCTCATTACGTCGTTTGATGCCGTCTGATCCAACAGAAGCCGGTAGGCCTGAGCATCTAGCTCGGCATGCCTTGCGATCATCCTAGTATTCTCAACAGCCAGGTCCAACTTAGCTTGATCTATTTGGCCCCTCACCTTAGCAACTTCCGCGTCGTGTTGCACCTTCTCGGCCTGGACGACCTCCGCGGTTAGCAGCGCTGTCAAAGTATCAACTAAAGCGGTCAGAACTTGAGCCGGCGGCTGAACCAGGCCTCCTGTCCCAGTTGCCGTTGTTGCCGCCAGTTCATACGTTAACACCGCCGCAGTTGACGACTGTTGCACAGATTGTGATCCGTCCATGAAGACGGCGACCCGGCTCGACGGATCAAGGGCGTCCGGAATACTGTCACCATCGGAACAGCCCCCAGACCGGCCATCCTGCAACAAATATAAAGGCTCGGTTTCTCCAGTGGATGACTCATCGCCGGAATAAACGACGGTCTCGCCACCAGATTTCGATCCATCCTTAGCATGTGCCCCGTGAACCGCTCCAACGAAGACACGCTTCATGGCGAGCCGAATATGGGCAGGTCTCGCATGCCGAGCCGACTCGACGATGTTGGAGAAGATGTCCGGCTCAGGGCCCGGTTCGCCGATCTTGCCAATGAAGACGTGGATGCCACCAAAGGGGACCCGGTACCCATACTCGATTGAATCGGCCTAGGGACCCCAGCCTGCATCGTCGATGTAGATCTTGCCCCGATAACTCTTAGTCATCCGGCCCACTGCGTAGCCCTTGAGTCCTTCAAAGCTGCCCTTCAAGAATTCGAAACCATAGTGCGATAGCCCCACGCTGGGCGCCAACTGTCGTGGTTTTGTCATGGCAGATGTCCTAGAAAAAGGACTTAGTCGTGGAGCCATCGCTACGGGTTAGCTTAAAGGTGTTAAAGCGGACAAGGACGCAAAGGTTTTTATACTAGTTCGGCCCCTTCGATGAAGGTAAAAGCCTACTTCTAGTTTGGTGTGGTATTGCTAGGGTTTCGATGACCAGGGAGCGAATCCGCTTTGCCTGTGTCTCGGGTTGTTGTTCTCTGTCCTTGAACCGTCGCTGGGTCATCCCTTTATATACACAGGATGACGCCTAGGCCGGTTTACAGAATTCCGAGGTTGGCTCATAAAAGTGCCTAGCTCGGTCTCTATCTTTCCTATCTCTACAATACAAGTTACACGCCGTATGGCAGTTTACACTTATGGGCCCTAACATCTCTTGGGCCCTGGATCTTCAGTCCTGTATAATAAAGCGCCATGCTTCATGCCTCGCTGGGCTTCAATAGTAATGATCCTTAAGGGCATAAACCGGCCCCTCCCAGGGCGGTTTATACCTAGTAGTTATATCCCTAACAAGTACCATATACCCTACACGTAGTGCATCGATCGCTGTCAGGGGCGACGAAAAGGAGACCCAGCACCCGGGCCTATCTCGTCTTTACCATCATCATCATTCTGGAGTCGAGCTCTTAATTAGTTGCAGATTCCACCACTAGGAACTAGGCAACAACTAGCCAGGAAACATCGAGTGTTTACCTACGAAAGTAAGTTGCGAACTTGCTATAATCCACTCCTGGCTCCGAGGATTAAGGAAATGTGCCGCAGGCTCAAAAGATGACACATTGACACTCTAATCTCCAGCAGATTAGTACTTGTTGTATGTACTACAACTAACAGATTGCTTAAGAGCAAAGCAATGTGCATATGCGTCGACGAATCCAATAGCGCCGCATGGAGGTCACCATCGACACAACTGATGAGGTGATCGGTCGCTGCGTCGTCAGGTTTCAGCAAAGAAGATAAATGTCAAGATAAATGTCAGCCGCGTGAGTTGTTTTTACACTTATAAAAAAACAGATTTAGTGATGATGATGTGTCTGTCATCCTGCAATATAGTTTGTCCGGTGTATATCTGACGGATAATAAGGAAACTATGATAATTTTGCAAAAAGATACCCGCAGTACTACCCACATTTGCAGATAAGGCCTTCTCTCATTCATCTTTATCTCACACAAACTAAACTACTCATATAAATGCATCTTGATGTTTCGTGCAACGCACGGACATCTTGCTAGTAGGAAACAAATGAAGAAGATAAATGTCAGTGCGTCTCAGTACGTATACGTACAAGTCCACCAGTCCCGTCATGACGTGTCTGCATCAGTTCAAAAGAAGTGGCAGGTATGTGTGTATAGCACGAACGAAACGGGCATGTCGAACGGCCGTCGCTTTCCCCGTACCGTCGTCTCTCGTGAGAGGTAGCGTCTCCGTCTTCCAATTTATCCACTCCACACTTTTGACTAAGCAAGCAGATGCACCACCACCGGGATATGCTAATCATACTTCTTTCGTAAATTAATATAAAAGCGTTTAGATTACTATTTTAATGATCTAAATACTCTTATATTAATTTGCAGAGGGAGTATCTTTTATAAACAAGGTCTGAGTAGGATCCCTCTCGTGTTTGTCGTCTAATAGCTCGGGATCCTGTACGCGTTGCATGATGGGACACCCGTACGGAAACAACCGCCATCTTTTAACCCTTAGAGCATCTCCAGCCGCGCCCCCAAGACGCCCCCAAGCCGCTTTTTTAGCGCCGGCGCCGAAAAAACAGCCCAGTCGCGCCCCCAAGACGTCGAAATCCGTCGGCTTGGCCCGTTTTCTGACCCGGCGCGCCCAGGCCGAACCCGACGCACTGGGGGGCGCTCGGGGGCACAGGCGGAAGGGAAAATCGCCCGGGTCCCCACTGTCAAGCGAAAAGTCGCACTGATTCACCCCCGTTTTCCCCTCTCCTTCTCCGACACCTTGCCGATCCCGGCGTCGCCAGCCACCTCTCCGCCGCCGCCGCCGCGATCTCGCTATTCCTCGCTGGGAAACAAAGAAAGATCCCCACGACGCCACTTTCCCCGAGTTTCCCTCGCCGTTCCGACGCCCGTGCCAGCGACTCTGCGCCCACCATGCCCGCCATGTGTTCGGTGTTTTGCCTGCCCCGGCCGCGATGGACTCCAATGACGAGGAGGCGCTCGCGGCGTTGCTCGAGGAGGAAGCCAACGCCGCCGCCCAGGAAGAAGAGCACCTCATGGTCCTCGCCGCCCTGGCCGGCTTGCTTGCCGGCGATTCAAAGCCGAGGTGAGGAGGCTCGGCCGCGGGGCGACGGAAAGCAAAGATCCGACATAGGCTCGAAGGCTATTGCATGCTCAATCCAGAAGTGCACGACAGCTGTGAGAATGCTTGCATACGGGGCTCCATGTGATTCACTCGACGACTATGAGTGCATGGCCGAGTCCACGATCATTGAGTGCACCTACAAGTTCTGCAGGGCTGTGGTGGCACTGTTTGGACCGAGGTACTTGCGATCACCCAATGCTGAAGACACTGCTCGAATCCTGGCACAGAATGAAGCAAGAGGATTTTCTGGTATGCTTGGAAGCATCGACTGCATGCATTGGGCATGAAAGAACTGCCCGTTTGCTTGGCAGGGGATGTACAAAGGTGCCAAAGGAGCTTGCAGTGTGATACTTGAGGCAGTGGCCACACATGACCTCTGGATTTGGCACGCTTTCTTTGGTATGACAGGAACTCATAATGACATCAACGTGCTGCAATGCTCTCCTGTTTTTGCCAAGCTCGTTGAGGGCCATTCTCCTCCGGTGAACTTCGAGATCAATGGGCACCAATACAACAAGGGGTACTACCTAGCAGATAGCATCTATCCGAGATGGTCAACATTTGTGAAGACCATCTCAAGCCCTGTGTCAGGAGGCAAGAACTCCCACTTTTCGAAGGTTCAGGAGGCTTGCAGGAAGGATGTCGAGCGAGCATTTGGCGTGCTCCAATCTCGATTTGCTGTTATCCGGTACCCCGCTAAGACTTGGTCGGAAGATCAAATGTGGGAGATCATGACTTGTTGTGCCATTTTGCACAACATGATCATTGAGAGCGAGCAGGAAGAGCCAGTGTTTGAGACTGAACCATATTACAGACAAGGTCCTCTAGCCGAAGTGGATCACCAGCTCCCTGCACCATGGACGGCCTTCCTCAACATGCGTCAGGAGATCCGGGACCCACAGGTGCATCATCAGCTGTAGCAGGATCTAGTGGAGCACCTATGGAGGCTCAAGGGCAACGCCTAGCTCGACGTGCAATGAAATATGAGTGTTTTTACTATTTGTTTGAACTATAAATTTGTAGAACTATGTGGTGAACTATTTGATTTTCTGTGATGATTTTATTCGCGCCTAGATTCTTCCTTCTGTGATTTTATTTCAATAGGCGCCGAAACACGTCGAGAGGTGGGCCGTTTTGCGCCGGAAATTGGGCCAATCCAGCGCCGAAAATGGGCAGAAAGCGCCGAAACTGGGCCGATATCGGCGGCTGGGGGCGACGGCTGGGGCGCACTAGCACCCAAGCCGAAATTAGTGCCGGCTCGCCCCCAAGCGGCGATTTTTGGCGCGTCTTGGGGGCGCAACGGCTGGAGATGCTCTTAGCACGCCTCTTGGCTCAATGCGTGCGTGTCGGACACTCGACCTGCCCCCAACACGCGTCGCTCGGTGAGCGCGGTCCAGCGCGAACCAGCTGTAAGGGGATATTTCTCCCTAAGTAGTTTTGGTGATTGATGACAATGCTTTTGTGGACTAATCGTGTGCACTGAGCTTTTCAGATATATCTCACCTAGGCACAAGACGATTAAGTGCCCCTCGGAACCTATGGAAGACGGTGTTTCCTTTTGTTTCTTTTCGGTGGAATTGAGTCATAGGAAAGCCGTACTATTAAGAGGGGGTCCGCTTCGGAATGGTTTGAGTGGAATCAACACATACACGTCTATTCTTTCGCACCACCTTTCCTTTGCTTCTCTGGAGCTCCAGCTGTTTTCCTTGTCGGTACAAAAACAGTGGCATCCTACTACTACCACAGCTTGGCATGCGGTAGTACCGCTCAAAGGATGCGGTAGTACCGCACGACCACACGGTAGTACCGCTTCAGGGCTGCGGTAGTACCGCACTATGCGGTAGTACCGTACCATGGACACGGTAGTACCGTGTGACCGGCCCAGCGTCGTAACTAGTACGGTAGTAGGCACGGAAGTAATTTTTTACTTCCGCATCCTACGTGGTAGTACCGCTTCGTGCAAGCGGTAGTACTGTGTCGGGTTTTTGCAACGATCATAACTCTGCGGGTGTATTTTATTTAGTCCGCGCTTCTCCTCGGCCTATCTGACCCTGCCTTATGGTAGTACCGCAAGGATGTGTGGTAGTACCGCTCCGGCAGTACTACCGCCTGGTGTTTTAACGCAACAGGGCTAGTACTGGCTTGTACCGCGCCAGTGGTAGTACCGCACCCCGAGCAGTAGTACCGTGCTCTACGGGAAGATTTGTGGGATAACGGTTGGATTTGCCCTCCCACTATATATAGGGAGTCTTCTTCTCCAAGAAGACTCACCTCTTCCTCCCCAAAGCTCCATTGTTGCTCAAAGCTCCATTTCTGACCGATCTCTCTCCCTAGCCAATCAAACTTGTTGATTTCCTCGGGATTGCTTGAGAAGGCATCGATCTACACTTCCACCAAGAGATATTTGATTCCCCCCACTAATCCCTTGTGGATCTTGTTACTCTTGGGTGTTTGAGCACCCTAGACGGTTGAGGTCACCTCGGAGCCATATTCCATTGTGGCGGAGCTTCGTGGTGTCGTTGGGAGCCTCCAATTCGGTTGTGGAGATTGCCCCAACCTTGTTTGTAAAGGTTCGGTCGCCGCCTTCAAGGGCACCACTAGTGGAATCACGGCACATCGCATTGTGTGAGGGCGTGAGGAGAATACGGTGGCCCTAGTGGCTTCTTGGGGAGCATTGTGCCTCCACACCACTCCAACGGAGACGTACTTCCTCTCAAAGGGAAGGAACTTCGGTAACACATCCTCGTCTTCACCGGCTCCATTGTGGTTATTTCTTTCCTTTACTTGTGCAAGCTTTCATTGTATACCTTAGCTTGCTTGCGTGTGTGGTTGTTATTATAGCTTCCTATAAGTTGTCCACCTAGTTGCATATCTAGACAAATTACTTTGTTGCTAAGTTTAAATTGGTTAAGAAAAGCTAAAAATTGTTAGTTGCCTATTCACCCCCCCCCCTCTAGTCAACCATATCGATCCTTTCAATTGGTATCAGAGCCTCGTCTCTTTATAATGACTTTACCATCCAAAGAGTATGGGTGACAACATAGTCGAGACGGAGGAACACTCCGGTGGAACTCCGTCCTTGCCTACGTCCGATGGGGGAGCCTCGGTCTCTCGTGAGGAGTTCAATGTGGCGATGGTCACATTAAAAGAATCACTAGCAACCGAGGTCAAAGGCACGTTTAAGAAATTGCTTGAGGGACTTAAATTATCCACCACACCGTTGGAAGTGGTTCGTCCCGCTACCAACGTGTCGGAGGCTACTCCCGACAAGGGAGAAGCTAGTAGTGAGCAAGCCCTGGTTACTAAGAATGGGAGTGGGATTTTTGCCCACTCCGCTCCTCCTACCCACTATGGAGGACCCGTTCCTACTCCGCATTTAAATTCCGTTGGTCCTCGTTCTAAGTTTGTGAAAAAATTCTGATTTTGCTACTTGGATGTTTCGCTTTAGACGTCACTTAAATCATTGTTCTACTAATCTTTGGAGAATCATTGAGAAGGTTTCTACCCACATGATCCCGACAACTTAACTTCGAGAGAAGCTGCGGATCATCAATTCAACTAGTCCGTTCTTTGCATACTTCAAGATGCTATCCCCCCCGAAGACATTGCACATCTTCGACCCTTCACCGTGGCCAAGGAAGCATGGGAAGCGCAAGCATTCAACGCTCAAACTATGAAGTTGTGCAAGATGAAGCCGATGAGTTTGCTTTGATCGAAGATGAAGATCCCTGTGAACTTTACCGGAGATTAACCACTCTTGCGGTTTCACTTCGAGATCATGGGAGCAAGGACACGGATGACAATTGGATCAAGCACAAGTTTCTCAAGGCCATGATGCCTTACCACAAGGCCATGTCCTCCGTCATTCGCCAAAGACCAGACTTCCACACTTTGTCATCAAGTGAAGTGTTGGATGAGTTCGTTGCCATGAGGATCTTGGACAAGACCGCCGACAATGCAGTTTTAAGAGCTCAATGATCAAAGAAGCCTAACCTTGCCTTGAAGGCCAAGGCTTGTGTGGAAGAAGAGGAGGAGGAGGATGACGATGAGAGTTGCCCCGAGGACACCAAATATGCCTATCATGAGCACATGGCTCTTGCATCACGACAATTTTGGGTCTTGCATCACGACAATTTAGGGGCAACAAGAAGAACTCAAGGCCCAACTTCAACAAGAACAACTCAAGTGGCAACAAGGGCAAGCAACGAGTGTGGACGTGCTTCAACTGTGGGAATGTGAGCCACTTTGTTGTAGATTGCCCATATGAGAAAATAGAAGACTATGGAGGCAAGCTTATCCGGAAGGACAAGGCCAAGTCTTATCCCAACAAGAACAACCTCAACAAGAAGACCCCTCCTAAAGGGTTGGTGGCCCAAGAAGAATATGTTGAGGATGATGATGATGATGAAGATGATGAGATGGTCACCATGGCCACCATTGCTATTACTAATACTCCACGCTCATCTCTCGTTGACTCACCAAATGAGAACATCACCGCCAAGTGTCTCATGGCTAAGGCCACCAACAAGGTAACTCCCAACATCAACATTACCATCACCTCTAATCCTTCATTGACGGATTGTATTGATGAGAGTGAGGGGGCAGAGGAGGAAGATAGTGAATTTGAGTTGTTTATGAGCAAACTCAAGGGCAAACCCAAGAAGCACTTCGTTGCTCTCTTGGAACAACTCGGTGAGGCCAATGACATGATCGAGGCTCACGAGGAGACCATTTATAAAATCGAAGGTCATAGTGGAGACTATGCTGATGAGATATCGGATCTCTCTAATGCTCTAGAGGAAGAGTGTGGTCTTCGTTTGGCTCTTGAGGAGTCACACAACAATGATCATGCTAAATTAAGGAAAGATCTTGATCATGCTTTAGTTGTCTCTCGTGTGATTAATTCCGAGAAGGCAAAGCTTGTGGTTGACCATGCTAGACTCAAGGAGGAGTTTGTTACGCCTGACAAGGCTCACAAGGCCTTGAAAGGTGTACATGCTTCTCTCAAGGAGTCTCATGATCAACTTCAAGTTTCTCTAACCAAGGAGAAAGCTATATTTCCTCGCATGGTGTTGATTGATAATGCAAATGCTACTAACCCATGTTGCGAGCATGCGCATCTTGTTGAAGAGAATGCCAAGCTGAAGAAGCAGCTTGAGAAAGGCCTTGTGTCATGTATACAAGGTGAGAAGAACCTCAACGATCTTTTGAGCAATCAAAAGGAAGTTGTGGCAAAGGAAGGAATTGGGTTTGCTCCCAAGCCCAAGAAGAAGAAGAACGACAAGACCAAGAAACCTCCTCTTATCAAACGAACCTTTGGGAAAGAGGGAGAGGGTGCTTCTAAGAAGAAGAACAATGTGAAAAGTGGCGGAGTCAAGAAAAACCCCACCATGCCATCAAACATAGCCGGCGACTTTAATCCTTCATATGTTTTATGTCGTGCTAGTGATGGTCATGTCTTTAATAAATTTGTTGGTTCTTCTTATGAGTACATTGAATGGTCTATTTGGGTTCGTAAGACCCTTATTACTAACCTCAAAGGACCCATTACCAAATGGGTACCTAAATCCAAGCATTGATCTCATGTAGGAGTTTGCTTCCGGTGGGGGATCATGGTTGCTCGATAGTGAAGCCACAAATCATATGAACGGAAGCAAAGACTTGGTGGTGGACGTACATCAAGGTTTATCAATGGCCACCAACATCGAATGGGGTGACGCTTCATCTTCTAAGGTATTGGGGCTTGGCAAGGTTGTTGTTTCTCATGATCTCACGATCGAGAAAGTCATGCTTGTTGAGTCCCTTGCATACAACTTACTTTCTGTTCGTCAACTTGCACTCATAGGCTTTGCCACATTCTTTGATATTGATACCGTGGCCCTCTTGTGGAGCAAGACTCTTAAAGTAGCCTATGTTGGACATGTCGAGAACGGTCTCTATGTGGTTAACTTCTCAGAGCAACCCACTAAGACCGCTACATGCCTAATGGCTAAAGTTGATGTGGGATGGCTTTGGCATCGCCGGTTAGCCCATGTCAATATGAGATCTTTGCAAAGTCTTCTCAAGGGGGACCATGTCCGTGGACTAAGAAATGCTAGCTTTGCCAAAGATCGTGCTTGCAGTGCTTGTATTGAAGGAAAGTTACATGAGACGACACACCTTCCCACGACTATCATCTACTCAAAAAGACCGTTAAAGCTCCTTCACATGGATCTCTTTGGGCCTCCATCCTTTGATAGTCTTGGGGGCAGAAAGCATTGCTTGGTGATTGTAGATGATTATTCAAGATACACATGGGTATATTTCTTCAAGAAGAAGAGTGAGACCCAGCAAACCATCATCAACTTTGCAAATGAAGCTCAACGCCAACATGATGCAAAGATCTTGATGATCTGAAGTGACAACGGCACCGAGTTCAAGAACTACACCTTGGATGAGTTTCTTAGTGATGAGGAGATCAAACATCAATATGCCGCACCTTATACCCCTCAACAAAATGGTGTAGCGGAGAGAAAGAACCGGACATTGATGGACGCGGCAAGGACCATGATGGCAGAATTCAAGTCTCCATACAACTTTTGGGCCGAAGCCATCAATACCGTGTGTCTTGCATCCAATCGGCTCTATCTCCGCAAAGGCTTGAACAAGACTCCGTATGAGATTTTTACCGGTAACAAGCCCAATCTCAAGTACTTCCGGGTCTTCGGGTGTAAGTGTTTCATCCTCAAGAAAGGTGCCCGTTTGTCTAAATTTGAGTCTAGAGCTCATGCAGGCATATTTGTTGGTTATGCTACAAACTCTCATGCTTACCGTGTCCTCAAAAAGTCCAATGGACTCATTGAGGAGACGTGTAACGTGGAGTTTGATGAGAATAATGGCTCCCAAGTGGAGCAAAGTGGTACTTGTGATGTAGGTGATGAAATTCATCCTCAAGCCATAAGAAGAATGGGTGTTGGATATATCCTACCCATTGAGGAACCCCTTGTGGCCGAAGGAGAAGGACAATGTTGCACACAAGTGGAACCATCATCAACCCAAGACCCACACGCTTCCGAAGAACAAAGTGAAGGCCCTCAACCGAACGAACAAGGCCAAGTGCAAGATCAATCACAAGATGGTGGTGAGCCACCAAATGATGCACAAGGCCAAGTTCTATCCTCTGAGCAAGATCAAGATCAAGAGGAAGCTCAAGATCAAGATCAAGCTCTTGACGTCGCTCAAGATGATCAACTCAGTGCTCCTTAATTATCGCTTGAAGAGCAATTGGAGCGTCGTGCTGCAAAAATTGCTTCCCGGCTTGCTTCTAGAGAACATCACATGGAGAATATTTTTGGAAGCATCACAAAGGGGGTACGCACTCGTAGACAATTAGCAAACTATTGTGCTCATCAAGCTTTTGTCTCTTGTGTTGAACCTCAAAAGGTCTATGAGGCGCTCGAAGACCCTGATTGGCTTAATGCCATGCATGAAGAACTCCACAACTTCGAGCAGAACAAAGTGTGGCATCTGGTGCCGAGGCCAAAGGAGAACCATAATGTCATTGGAACCAAGTGGATCTTTAAGAACAAGCAAGATGCTCATGGCATTGTCATTCGCAACAAGGCGCGTTTGGTGGCTCAAGGCTACTCCCAAGTCGAGGGTATCGACTACGGTGAAAACTTTGCCCCCGTTGCTCGCCTTGAATCTATCCGTTTGTTGCTTGCCTATGCTTCTCATCATAACTTTAAGTTGCAACAAATGGATGTGAAAAGTGCATTTCTTAATGGTCCTATTAATGAGTTGGTATATGTCAAACAACCCCCGGGATTTGAGGATCCTAAGTTCCTCAATCACGTGTATCAACTCGATAAGGCACTATATGGCCTTAAACAAGCCCCACGAGCGTGGTATGAGGATCTTACCGAGTTGTTGCAAGATCGTGGGTTTGAAATTGGGAAAATCGACCCCACTCTTTTTACTAAGAAGGTCAAAGGGGAGTTGTTTGTCTGCCAACTATATGTTGATGATATTATCTTTGGTTCACCTAACAGAGCTTTCAATGATGAGTTTGCCGCACTCATGACCACACACTTTGAGATGTCCATGATGGGAGAGTTGACGTACTTCCTTGGGTTTGAGATTAAGCAAAGAAGAGAAGGAATCTTCATCAAACAAGCCAAGTACACTCAAGACATGCTCAAGAGTTTTAATCTAAGTGATTTCAAGCCGGCTACTACTCCAATGCCAACCAAGTGCCAACTTGACATTGATCCCAATGGTACAGCGGTGGATCAAAAGGTATATCGTTCTATGATTGGTTCCTTGCTTTACCTTTGTGCATCTAGACCGGATATTATGTTGAGTGTGGGAATCTGTGCACGGTTTCAAGCCTCACATAAGGAAAGTCACTTTGTGGCAGTCAAGAGAATCTTTTGATATTTTGCTCATACCCCAAACTTTGGCTTATGGTACCCAAGAGGAGCAAACTTCAACCTTGTAGGTTTCTCTGATTCGGATTGGGTGGCAGACAAAGTGGATAGGAAGTCCACTTCCGGAGGGTGCCAATTCCTTTGTTGCTCTTTGGTAAGTTGGTCTTCCAAGAAGAAAAGTTGTGTGTCTCTCTCATCCACCGAAGCAGAGTATGTGGTAGCTGGCAGTTGTTGTGCTTAACTTCTATGGATGAGGCAAACTTTAAAGGATTACGGTGTCACTTGTGACAAAGTGCCTCTTTGGTGTGACAATGAAAGTGCCATCAAGATTTCTCTCAACCCGGTGCAACATTTCAAGACGAAGCATATTGAGATTCGGTATCACTTCATCCGGGATCATATTCGGCGAGGAGAAATAGAGCTTCACTATGTCAACACTGATGATAACCTTGCAGATATCTTCACGAAGCCATTGGATGAAGCTAGATTTCGCGAGTTAAGGCATAAGCTAAATATCATAGATTTGAGGAATGTGGCTTGAAACCTTGCACACACTCCTCCCACTCAACATATTTATCTTGCCTAGATGTAGGCATGGACATAGGGGGAGTATTGTTCTCTCAATGAACTCTTCCTCCCCCATTATGCATAAATCGATCAAGTCTTTATTATTTGCCATGTTAAATGGTATGAGTGCTTCAAGATGAGTGTTGGTCATGGGCCCAAGGATAGTTCTTCGTGGTGCCATACCAAATAACTCAAACACAGGTGGCTTCGGCCATCGACCTCCTTCAAGGAGGAGTGTCTCGTGTGTTGTTCCAATTGTTTGTTGTCCTTCTTTCCGTTTGCCGTGTGTGTGCGCTCTTGCCCGTAGTTGCGTTGCATAAGCCTTCTTGTCGAAACTTGCATTTTCTTCAGGGAGCGGTACTACTGTGAACTATCATGGTACTACCGCAAGGAGAACTCCGGTACTACCGCAACCAGCACGGCAGTAAATTTTTACTGGCGCTGGAAGAGCGGTACTACCGCCCAGCATGCGGTACTTCCGCCCAGGCGGTACTACCGCGATGACCGCAGTACTACGACTTTTGTTTGAACGACTGGGGGTTATAAGCGGGCAGGGGGAGTTCTAACTCCCCCATACCCATTCATCTCGTCTCCCCCACATTGCCTCTCTCTCTCTCTCTCTCTCTCTCTCTCTCTCAAGAACTGTGCCAGAGGACCTCACCGGATCTCCGTCCCCAGCCACTCTCCTCACATTCCGACCGGTGGATCGATCCCCACCTCGACCTCTTTCCATGGATGAAGGTTTCTCCCAAAATCCCCTATTCATTTTGCCCGTTTGTTGTTTCTAGGTTTTGGGGAGATGCATGTTGTTCTTGTGTTCTTTTTGACCTTATCCATGGAATATTAGGGTGTAGGAGAGTTGTAGTGCAGTAGAAATGCTAGTAAGTATGTTGCTACTAAGTTGTTGTGATCATCCGTAGTACCGTTCGCCCATTCTACGCATTCTTTGTTCAGATCCGCTTTCAGATCTGACCCCGAGCGGTACTACCGCTGGCTGACAGCGGTACTACCGCTCTGACGCGTAACGGTACTACCACTCCTGCGGAGCGGTACTACCGTTATGGACGCGGAAGTAACTTTTTAGTACCGCGTCTGGTGCGGTACTACCGCAACACTTCGGCGCGGTACTACCACCCCCTAGGCGGCACTAAAAATTTACTTCCGCAAGTTTCGGCTAGTACTACCGTTTGGTTCATACCTACTTCGTAGCACATACATATTATATTTTCTACATGTTTCTTGTGCTCTTGTGGCTTTTGCATTGATTCTCTTTGTCTTGTGACTGTGTCTTAGGTGGTAGCTCCGGTTCCAATGTCCGTCGCTCCAATCCCAGCCGTGACACAGGGTCTAAGCGTCTGCGCACCCAAAGTGATATTCCTGAGGGCTCCAATGCCCCCCAACGCAGAACCAAGACCACTGCTACCAAGAACAAGGAACCAACTATGACCATGGAGGAGATACCATCTCATGAGTTCATCACTAGGAGGAAGATCAACCCCTATGCAGATCCCCTAGCTCAGTTCCATGGAGATGAGTTGTTCTGGACCAAGCAGCAGTATCGTATCTACATAGAGGTAATCAAGAGCAAACACAACCTGTATGTGGATGCACATTGGATTGACATGACCCACATGAGGAAGGAGGAGCACCGGGCCTATTTTGCTGAGGCTCTAGATCTTGTGGAGCAGTTTGGCATTGAGCACATCATGTCGTTTCAGATGGATTTTGACCCAGAAATTGTGGCACAGTTTTATGCTTTGCTTCACTTCTGACGACCCACAAGTGTAGGGGATCTATCGCAGTCCTTTCGATAAGTAAGAGTGTCGAACACAACGAGGAGCAGAAGGAAATGATAGGCGGTTTTCAGTAAGGTATTTTCTGCAAGCACTGAAAATGTAGGTAACAGATAGTTGTGTGATAAGATAATTGGTAGCAAGTAACAAACGGTAAAAGTAAATAAGGTGCAGCAAGGTGGCCCAATCCTTTTTGTAGCAAAGGACAAGCCTGGACAAACTCTTATGCAAGGTAAAGCGCTCCCGAGGACACATGGGAATTATCGTCAAGCTAGTTTTCATCACGATCGGCTAATTCATGTTCGGTACCTTGATAATTTGGTATGTGGGTGGACCGGTGCTTGGGTGCTGCCCTTACTTGGACAAGCCTCCCACTTATGATTAACCTCTAATGCAAGCATCCGCAACTACAAAAGAAGTATTAAGGTAAACCTAACCATAGCCTGAAACATATGGATCCAAATCAGCCCCTTACGAAGCAACGCATAAACTAGGGTTTAAGCTTTTGTCACTCTAGCAACCCATCATCTACTTATTACTTTCCAATGCCTTCCTCTAGGCCCAAATAATGGTGAAGTGTCATGTAGTCGATGTTCACATGACACCACCAGAGGAGAGACAACATACATCTCATCAAAATATCAAACGAAGACCAAATTCACATGACTACTAATAGCAAGACTTCTCCCATGTCCTCAGGAATAAAAGTAACTACTCACAAGACATAATATTGTTCATTATCAGAGGGGTATTAATGTGCATAATGGATCAGAACATATGATCTTCCACCAAATAAACCAACTAGCATCCTACAAGGAGTAGTCAACACTACTAGCAACACACAGGTACCAATCTGAGGTTTGGATACAAAGATTAGATACAAGAGATGAACTAGGGTTTGAGAGGAGATGGTGCTGGTGAAGATGTTGATGAAGATAGCCCTCCCCAAGATGGGAGAGTTGCTTGTGATGACGGCGGTGATGATTTCCCCCTCCCGGAGGGAAGTATCCTCGGCAGAACAGCTCTGCCGGAGCCCTAGATTGGTTTCCGCCTCGAGACGGCGGCGTCTGGTCCCGAAAGCCTCCTCTTGATTTTTTCTAGGTCAAATCGCTTCATATAGGAGAAGATGGGCACTGTGGGCCTGCCGGCTGGCCCTCGAGGCAGGGGGCGCGCCCCGGGAAGGGGGGCGTGCCCCCCCACCCTCGAGGCCAGCCGATGGCCCCTCTCGTGGGTTTCTTTCGCCAGATATTTTTTATATTTTCCGAAACGATGTTCTGTGGAGTTTCAGGGCTTTTGGAGTTGTGCAGAATAGGTTTCCAGAGTTTGCTCCTTTTCCAGCCCAGAATTCCAGCTGCCGGCATTCTCCCTCGTCATGTAAACCTTGCAAAATAAGAGAGAAAAGGCATAAGTATTGTGACAAAACATGTATGAACAGCCCGTAATGCAATAAATATCAACTTATAAGCATGAGGCAAAATGGACGTATCAACTCCCCCAAGCTTAGACCTCGCTTGTCCTCAAGTGAAAGCTGATACCGAAAAATATGTCCACATATTTAAAGATAGAGGTGTCGATAAAAAAAAATACGGACATGAGGGCATCATGATCATTCTCATAACAACAACTTAGTAAAGTAACAATTCATCCACAATATCAAGTATGCATCATAAACTTCATTGGAAACTAACAAACTTTGGTCTCGGTCATTGAAGCAATTGCAATTTATCGTAACATCGGAAAGAGTCAATATAAGAGCTTTTCAGCAAGCTTACATACTCAACTATCATATAGTATTTCACGATTGCTAACACTCACGCAATACTTATGTTTATGGAGTTTTAATCGGACCCAGAGAAAGATAGGGGCTTATAGTGTTGCCTCCGAACCTTTTACCTCAAGGGTAATGTCAACAATAACAGATCATGAAAACTTACATCCAAGTGGGTATATATGTCAGGATCTTTCCAACACAATGTGCTTGCCAAAGGATAAAATGTAAAAAGTAAAGGTGGATTTCACCTTGACACTTATAAGACAAGAATAAATGATAGGCCCTTCGCAGAGGGAAGCAGAGGTTGTCATGTGTTTTTATGGTTGGATGCACAAAGTCTTAGCATAGAAGAACTTCGCTTTATATTGCCACTTGTGATAAGGACCTTTATTATGTAGTCCGTCGCTTTTATTACTTCCATATCACAAGATCGTATAAAGCTAATTTCTCCCACACTAATAAATCATACATATTTAGAGGATTTGCAACATGACAACTTACTTGGAAGGATCTTTCTCAAACCATAGGTAGGTATGGTGGACTCTCATGGCAAAACGGGGTTTAAGGATATATGGAAGCAGAAGTAGTATATCTACTTAGTGCGAGGAGTTTTGGATAGCATGAGGGGGAAGGGCAAGCTCAACATGTTGGAAGATCCATGACAATATACTTTATTTCTCATATAAGAAGACATAACTCATTATGTTGTCTTCCTTGTCAAACATCAACTCTTTAGCATGTCATACTTTAATGAGTGCTCACAATTATAAAAGATGTCCAAGATAGTATATTTGTATGTGAAGCCTCTCTTCTTTTATTACTTCCTATTAATTGCAACGATGACCAAAACTATGTTTGTCACCTCCCAACAATTTTTATTTATCATACTCTTGTATGTTGATACGTCCAAAACGTATCTATAATTTCTGCTTGCTCCATGCCACTTTTGGGTGATATTGCTATGATATTCATACACTTCCATACACTTTTGATCATATTTGGACTAACTTACTAATCCAGTGCACCCCAGTGCCAGTTTCTGTTTTTGGCTGTTTTTGTATTTCAGGTTTTCACGTTCGAGAACTGCCCAGAAAAATCCAGAAAAATTATATAAAAAATCAGCGAACCGGAGACAACACTGCGTCCGAAGGGCAGCCTGGGGGGGGGGCACAGGGGCTCCAGGCGCCCTGTGGGCGCGCCCCCCCACCTGGGCCGCG
>LR738715.1:827811788-827871866 GCA_902687465.1 Secale cereale | reverse complement strand
GGGGCGCCTCGGCCCCCCGAGAGTCCCCCGGTGCCCTACTTTGGCAGATATTTAAAGGGTTCCCCGTAACCCTTGAAACATGACTTCTTTTCGCGATCCCATCTCTGTTCCGCCGCCGCCACCGCTTCCAAGAACGGGAGCACCAGGAGAACTCTTCCCGGCACCCTGCCGGAGGGGAGGATCACTACCGGGAGCTTCTCCACCACCATGGACGCCTCCCGGATGACTCGTGAGTAGTCTCCCTTGGACCATGAGTCCATGACCAGTAGCTATGTGATGTTCTCCTCCCGTTCTTGTGCTTCACTAATTAGTCCTCGTGAGCTTCCCTACATGATCGAGGCACCTATGTAATCCTTATGCTGTTGCTATGTTGAGTTTGCTGGGATCCGATGGATTATGAGATTATGTTCAGATTGATCTTGAGTAATATATTTGATTCACCTCTTTTATATTTTAGTTCATAAGTAATTCTTGCATGTTCTCCGTTGTTATTTATTGCTTTAGCCGAGTAATAGGTAATGACTCCAAGAGGGAACATTATGCTCGATTGTGGGTTCATGCCCCTCGATGACTAGCTTGAGTGACAGAAACATGAGTCTAGGGGATGTGCTGTTGCCACAAGGGGGAAAACAACGGTGCTTGTGCCCGTGGGTGCAAGGATTGTTTACTTTACGCAAAGTTCTTTTAATGCAGTTGTCTGTTGCATTGAGTTTACACTATGGGTGGGATTCGCAACTTAATACCAGCGAGATGTTCTGGATAGATATCTCAAGGTGGATGATTAGTAGTAGATGCAGATGGATTTCGGCCTACTTACTTTGGCGTACCGCCCATGCTTTGAACCTCAACCTTTCTTGCAATGTAGTCAGCATTGGTTTGCGTTCGTGGTCCTGTCAATTGCCCAGCTGTAATTTGTTTACCTCACATAGCTGTTTTATCGACTTTTGGGAGAGAGACATCACTAGTGAACATCATGTGACTCCGGTCCATATTACCATCATTGATCACATACACTATTTACTTTTCGCTATTTTATTTACTATTGCAAAACACTATCTATCACTACTATCATATTGCTTTTAACCCTTTGTGAACTACAAGGCCGGAGAGATTGACAACCTCTCTGTACTCGTTGGGAGCAAAGTTATTTGTATCTGTGTGCAGGTCCACGTTGATTGCTAATTGCGCCGTTAGCAGTTGACACCTACCTGTTGAACCTAGGAGTCTCTGGGGATTCGATCCTTGGCATCTTTGCTAAGGGAAAACGCTTCTACTTACTGCATCTTACACCTTCCACTTGGGGAAACCAACGAGGGGTTCGAGGCCCATCATATGTGAAGTCATTACTTCTCATAAGATTGATATAATCTCTTTGATACTCTTTATGTTTTCTTTCTTTTTATCATGACCCAAGTGAGGAAATCAAGCCCTTGACTGAACACTAATCTTTATTATATAGCTCACGGACTCGATTACAAAGGATAAAGCTCACAAAGCAAAAGCTCATGACTAGAACATGCTAACTATATTCTAATAGATCAAGATACTACCAAAAGGATCGAACTAAGTAAAACGGTAAAGATAGGAGTGATGGTGATACGATACCGGGGTCACTCCCCCAAGCTTGGCAGTTGCCAAGGGGAGTGCCCATACCCATATGATTATGTCTCCTTCTTCGGGGTTGGTGATGATGGAGTTGTTGCTGATGTAGGCTTGTTGCTCGTCTTCCAGAGCATGGGCTCACCATCGTAGAAGGATGATCGAGTCTCCGGGATGCTCAAATCTGCAGCCAAACTCATGTTCTTGAATCTATATTCATACTCACAGTTTTGGTTCTGCAGGTCATAGATCTTGGTTTGGAGGTGATCGATCTTCTCTTGAAGATTAGAGATGGCTTCCCCGAAGATCCTCGAGTCCATCTTGAGGTTGTTGGCAAGCTCCGAGATCATCATGTGGTTGGCATCGAGTACTCGTTCCACCATACCTTGGCACTTGAAAACTTGTTGCTCCATTGCTTCGAGTCTTGTCTCCACGCTTCCGGTCCTTCTCGGCCCCTCAACATCACGGATGTGCAGCACCCCCTCATGCAACTCCATGGTTTTGGGGTGGTGCAGCACCTTCGCAAGGTAGGGGTTGATGACCTTCTCGAAGAACTTGTCCTTGGGGGTGTTGGAGGACGCCATGATGATCTAGGTCTGTCAAAAACAGCAGCTCGAAATGAAAACAAAGGATTTCTGCGTGATACAGAGGTCAAAGCCTTCGGGAGTATATATAATGAATTTTTCCCGAATAAAAGGAGTAACCCATAAGAAAACGGAGTCCAGGGGACACACGGGGTGCCCTCGAGGCAGGGGGGCGCCCCCTACCCTCGAGGAGGCCCCGTGTCTCCTCCGGACTGCGGTTTATTTTTTCTATTTTTCTAAATATGTCAAAATGGAGAAAAATTGCCTTTAGAACTGTTTTGGAGTCGGTTTACTTACTGTATCACGTACCTCTTCCTTTTCGGAGGCTGAATCATTCTGGAAAGTGTCCCTTATGTACTCCGGGGGTTGTTGTTTCAATAATATTAGTTTTAATATATAGGATTACCTGAGATATAATGTTTGATCCTTTGACCATTCACCACCTTTGGATTTGTGCCTTCGAATTTGTTGATTTTTATGGCACCGGAATGATAGACGTCCTCGATAACGTAAGGTCCTTCCCACTTGGAGAGAAATTTTCCAGCAAAAAATCTTAAATGAGAGTTGAATAGCAAAACATAATCACCTACGTTAAACTCACGCTTTTGTATTCTTTTGTCATGCCATCTTTTAACTTTTTCTTTAAATAACTTGGCATTCTCGTAGGCCTGGGTTCTCCATTCACCGAGACAGCTAATATCAAATAGCCTCTTTTCACCGGCAAGTTTGAAATCATAATTGAGCTCTTTGATAGCCCAATATGCCTTATGTTCTAGATCAAGAGGTAAGTGACAAGCTTTTACATATACCATCTTATATGGAGACATACCCATAGGATTTTTGTATGCAGTCCTATAGGCCCATAATGCATCATCCAGTTTCTTGGACCAATTCTTTCTAGACATATTAACTGTCTTTTGCAAGATTAATTTCAACTCCCTATTACTTAATTCAACTTTACCACTAGTCTGTGGGTGATAAGGTGATGCAATTCTATGGTTGACATCATACTTAGCAAGCATCTTACGGAAAGCACCATGAATAAAGTGTGAACCACCATCAGTCATTAGATATCTAGGGACTCCAAACCTTGGAAATATAACTTCTTTAAGCATCTTAATACAGGTGTTATGATCAGCACTACTAGTTGGAATAGCTTCTACCCACTTAGTAACGTAATCAACAACAACTAAAATATGTGTGTACCCATTAGAGGCAGGAAAAGGTCCCATATAATCAAAGCCCCAAACATCAAATGGTTCAATAACAAGTGAATAATTCATAGGCATTTCTTGACGTCTACTAATATTACCGATTCTTTGACATTCATCACATGATAAGACAAACTTACGGGCATCCTTGAAGAGAGTAGGCCAATAAAAACCAGATTGCAATACCTTATGTGCAGTTCTGTCTCCCGCAGGTGTCCTCCATAAGCTTCGGAGTGGCACTTGCATATGATTTGTTCCTGTTCATGCTCAGGTACACAACGTCTAATAATACCATCTACTCCTTCTTTATAGAGATGTGGGTCATCCCAGAAGTAATGCCTCAAATCATAGAAGAACTTTTTCTTTTGCTGGTATGTGAAGCTAGAAGGTATAAACTTAGCAACAATGTAATTAGCATAATCAGCATACCATGGAGCAGTACGAGAAGTGTTTGTGACAGCTAGTTGTTCATCAGGAAAGCTATCATCAATAGGTTTTGGGTCATCAAGTATATTCTATAACCTAGACATGTTATCTGCTACGGGGTTCTCAGCTCCCTTTCTATCAATAATATGCAAGTCAAATTCTTGCAGCAAGAGAACCCATCTAATAAGTCGAGGTTTAACATCTTTCTTTTCCATAAGGTATTTGATAGCAGCATGATCAGTGTGAATAGTTACTTTGGAATCAACGATATAGGGTCTAAACTTATCACAAGCAAATACAACTGCTAAGAATTCTTTCTCAGTGGTACCATAATTTCTTTGGGCACTATCTAGAGTTTTACTAGCATACTGGATAACATTCAATTTCTTATCAACTCTTTGCCCTAAAACAACTCCTATAGCATAATCACTAGCATCGCACATAATCTCAAAGGGTAAATTCCAATCAGGAGGCTGGACAATAGGTGCAGAGATCAATGCTTTCTTAAGTATTTCAAATGCTTCTAGACAATCATCATCAAAGACAAAAGGAATATCATTCTGTAAAAGATTAGTCAGAGGCCTGGAGATTTTGGAGAAGTCCTTAATGAACCTCCTATAAAACCCGACATGACCAAGGAAACTTCGTATACCTTTGATGTCCTTAGGGCATGGCATCTTTTCAATAGCATCAACTTTAGCTTTGTCAACTTAAATACATCTTTCAGAAATTTCATGTCCCAAGACAATGCCTTCATTAACCATAAAATGGCACTTCTCCCAATTCAAGACAAGGTTAGTGTCTTCACATCTCTGCAAAACTCGATCAAGGTTTCTTAAGCAATCATCAAAAGAAGTTCCGTAAACGGAGAAATCATCCATGAAAACCTCAACAATCTTTTCACAAAAATCAGAGAATATAGCCATCATGCATCTTTGAAAGGTAGCAGGTGCATTACATAAATCAAAAGGCATACATCTATAAGCAAAGGCACCGAAGGGACAAGTAAAGGTGGTCTTTTCTTGATCCCCTTTTGACACAGGTATTTGAGAGAAACCGGAATAACCATCTAGAAAGCAGAAATGCGTATGTTTGGATAACCTTTCTAGCATTTGATCAATAAATGGCAAGGGGTAATGATCTTTCTTAGTAGCTTTATTTAAATTACGGAAATCAATTACCATCCTACAACCTGTAACTATTCTTTGCGGGATCAATTCATCTTTATCATTAGGGACAACAGTCATACCTCCTTTCTTAGGAACACAATGGACATGACTTACCCACTGACTATCAGCAACTGGATAGATGATACGTGCTTTTAGGAGCTTTAGTACTTCCTTGCTCGCCACTTCTTTCATCTTGGGATTTAACTGTCGCTGATGATCGATAACTGGTTTAGCATTTTCTTCCAATTTTATCTTGTGTTGACATATAGTGGGACTAATGCCCTTAAGATCATCCAGAGTATATCCAATAGCAGCTCGGTGCTTCTTCAGATTTTTCAATAATCTTTCTTCTTCCTGCTCTGAAAGGTTAGCACTAATAATAATAGGATATATCTTCTTTTCATCAAGATAAACATACTTAAGATTGTCAGGTAAAGGTTTAAGTTCAAACACGAGATCACCCTTGGGTGGAGGAGGATCCCCTAGGATTTCAACGGGCAAGTTGTTTTTCAATAAGGGTCCCTGTCTAAGGAATATTTCATCTATCTCCCTTCTCTCATTCATATGCATATCATTTTCATGGTCTAGCAAGTATTGTTCTAAAGGATCATTAGGTGGCACGACAATAGAAGCAAGACCAATAATTTCATCTTTACTGGGTGGTGCCTTTTCAAGGGGTTGTCTACGGAATTTAGCAAAGTTAAAATCATGAGACATATCCCCTAATCCGAGAGTGACAATATCTTTCACGCAGTCTATCTTGGCATTAACGGTATTCAAGAAAGGTCTACCAAATATAATGGGACAGAATGCATCTTGTGGGGAACTAAGAACAAGAAAATCAGTAGGGTATTTAGCCTTCCCACACAAGACTTCAATATCTCTAACAATTCCAACTGGTGAAATAGTATCTCTATTAGCAAGCTAAATAGTGACATCAATCCCTTCTAACCCAACAGGTGCAATATCATGCATAATTTCGTTGTACAAGATCAAAAGGGATAATACTCGCACTAGCACCTACGTCACATAAACCATGATAGCAATGATCTCCTATCTTGACAGAGATAACAGGTAAGCCTACAACAGGTTTATGTTTATTCCTAGCATTGGGTTTGGCTATTCTAGCAGACTCTTCTTGGAGGTAAATAACATGTCCATCTAAATCTTCTACCAAGAGATCTTTAACCATAGCAACACTAGGTTCAAATTTAATTTGCTCAGAGGGTGTAGGTGTCCTAGTATTACTCTTACAAACTACAGTTGAAGCTTGAGCATGATCCTTTATCCTAACAGGGAAAGGTGGTTTCTCAATATAAGCGGTAGGTATAACAGGATCAACATTATAAGTGATGGTCTTTTCTTCATCTTTAATAGGTTTAACTACTTTTACTTCAATAGGGGGATGGTATTTAAACCACTTCTCCTTGGGGAGATCAACATGAGTAGCAAAAGATTCACAGAAATAAGCTACTATCTCAGAGTCAAGTCCATATTTAGTGCTAAACTCACGAAAAACATCGGTATCCATAAAAGCTTTAACACAATCAAACTTAGGGGTCATACCTGACTCCTTACCTTCATCGAGATCCCAATCTTCGGAGTTGCGTTTAATTCTTTCTAATAAATCCCATTTGAATTTAACAGTCTTCGTCATAAAAGAGCCAGAACAAGAATTATCGAGCATGGTGCGGTTATTGAGAGAAAGCCGAGCATAAAAATTTTGGATGATCATTTTTCTTGAAAGCTCATGATTGGGGCATGAATATAACATTGACTTAAGCCTCCCCCAAGCTTGAGGGATGCTTTCTCTTTCGCAAGGCCAGAAATTATAAATATAATTGCGATCACGATGAACCTGGTGCACAGGGTAGAACTTCTGATGAAATTCCAACTTTAGACGATTATAGTTCCAAGATCCCATATGAAGACCTTCTTCTTGATAACATCCTCGGGCATACCTGCAAGCTTAAACAATCCACAAACTTGATCCACATAGATTAGATGTAAATCGGGGTGAAGTGTTCCGTCTCCTGTATAGGGATTTCAAGCAGTTTCTCTATCATACCTGAAGGAATCTCAAAGCAAACATTTTCAATAGGTGCGGTAGGTTGAGGAGCAACTCTTTGCTCTTCTGCTCGGGGTGAAGATACCCCGAACAAGCCCCTCAAAGGATTTTGAGCCATAGTAACAAGTGACAATAAATTTCAGCACACTATATAAATTTTTCCTTACCAAATTCCACTTACCAAAGGCACTTCACTCCCTGGCAACGGCGCTAGAAAAGAGTCTTGATGACCCACAAGTGTAGGGGATCTATCGTAGTCCTTTTGATAAGTAAGAGTGTCGAACCCAACGAGGATCAGAAGGAAATGATAGGCGGTATTCAGTAAGGTATTTTCTGCAAGCACTGAAAATGTAGGTAACAAATAGTTGTGTGATAAGATAATTGGTAGCAAGTAACAAACGGTAAAAGTAAATAAGGTGCAGCAAGGTGGCCCAATCCTTTTTGTTGCAAAGGACAAACCTGGACAAACTCTTATGCAAGGTAAAGCGCTCCCGAGGACACATGGGAATTATCGTCAAGCTAGTTTTCATCACGATCGTCTGATTCGCGTTCGGTACTTTGATAATTTGGTATGTGGGTAGACCGGTGCTTCGGTGCTGCCCTTACTTGGACAAGCCTCCCACTTATGATTAACCTCTAATGCAAGCATCCGCAACTACAAAAGAAGTATTAAGGTAAAACTAACCATAGCCTGAAACATATGGATCCAAATCAGCCCCTTACGAAGCAACACATAAACTAGGGTTTAAGCTTCTGTCACTCTAGCAACCCATCATCTACGTATTACTTCCCAATGCCTTCCTCTAGGCCCAAATAATGGTGAAGTGTCATGTAGTCGACGTTCACATGACACCACTAGAGGAGAGACAACATACATCTCATCAAAATATCGAACGAATACCAAATTCACATGACTACTAATAGCAAGACTTATCCCATGTCCTCAAGAACAAAAGTAACTACTCACAAGACATAATATTGTTCATGATCATAGGGGTATTAATGTGCATAATGGATCTGAACATATGATCTTCCACCAAATAAACCAACTAGCATCAACTACAGGGAGTAGTCAACACTACTAGCAACCCACAGGTACCAATCTGAGGTTTGGATACAAAGATTGGATACAAGAGATGAACTAGGGTTTGAGAGGAGGTGGTGCTGGTGAAGATGTTGATGAAGATAGCCCTCCCCAAGATGGGAGAGTTGTTGGTGATGACGTCGGTGACGATTTCCCCCTCCCGGAGGGAATTGTCCCCCGCAGAACAGCTGTGCCGGAGCCCTAGATTGGTTTTCGCCTCGGTTCCGCCTCGAGACGGCGGCGTCTGGTCCCGAAAGCCTCCTCTTGATTTTTTCCAGGTCAAAACGCTTCATATAGGAGAAGATGGGCACCGTGGGCCTGCCGGCTGGCCCTCGAGGCAGGGGGGCGCGCCCCCCACCCTCTAGGCCAGCCGGTGGCCCCTCTCGTGGGTTTCTTTCGCCAGATATTTTTTATATTTTCCGAAACCATGTTCTATGGAGTTTCAGGGCTTTTGGAGTTGTGCAGAATAGGTTTCCAGAGTTTGCTCCTTTTCCAGCCAAGAATTCCAGCTGCCGGCATTCTCCCTCTTCATGTAAACCTTGCAAAATAAGAGAGAAAAGGCATAAGTATTGTGACAAAACATGTATGAACAGCCCATAATGCAATAAATATCAATTTATAAGCATGATGCAAAATGGACATATCAACTTCCATCCTTAGGAGGAACACAACTTGACTTGGATGACAAATGGACATAAGATGACTGCTACATGGAAGGACTTTATGGATCTGCTTCAGGTTGCTGATGAGGGGCTCCACACTCCTGTTGGAACTCGCCCTCATGCCAACGAAGAATCTGCCAACAAGGACCGGTTGTTGCCTTTCTATGTGGAGAAGACGCTTGCTAATGGCAAGAAGACTTGGGTGATGAACCCCTTTCTGGATATCATGCATAGGATCTTCCGCAACACTTTGTTTCCTCGCGTTGGGTACAAGGACAAGGTACATGCATACCTCATGGACATGTTGCTTATATGTGAGGAGGCCCGCAGTGCTCAGACTCAACCACTTGATATCTCACATATCATGTGGTGTGAGCTCCGCTTTGCGATTTTTACTCACAAAGTGCCCATCTACGGTCCTTTTCTGTTTTTGCTTATCTCCAAGACTTGGGAGAAGCTTTATCCTGATGAAGAATTTGAGGCCCCTCACTGGATTCGTCATGAGCCCATCCGACTTCGCATCAAGAGTCGATGGGCTAACACCACTACCCGTGCAGAGGCTGTTGCAGCTCAGATGAATGAAGATGAGGAGCCAGTGGAGGAGGAGGCAGCTGCTGAGGACAGTTCTGGAGGGTATGCTCTCCCCTCGTCTGAGCCCTCGTGGGCTAAGAAGCTGAAGAGGAAGATGAAGGCTCTGTTTTGTATGCAGGCAAAGGGGCAGTACAAGGCTCATGTGACTCACAAGCAATCTCGCCAGCGTGACAAGAAGATAATGAGGATCTTTGGTGAGGATCCATCTGATGGGTCAGAGGAGGTCATCACTCCAGAGGCTGAGTGGATTGCCAAACAGGGCTTCAAGTGGTCTGATTCTGAGGAGGAGCAGCAGGAGTCTGACGGAGCACGTGACGACTGATTTCTTCCGCCTAAGCTACCACCTTTGTCTTAGGTGTCCTCTTTCCCTTTGTGGTGTCTCGATGCCAAAGGGGGAGAGAGTGTTAGGATTTGCGTCTTATGACGTGCCGTGTTTATTTGCGTTTCATTGGTCGAACCTTGTCTGCTTTCGTTGGTTTGTGTCGTGTGTGTGAAACCTTCATATGGTGTGAGACATATGCACTCTACTCGTTATCTCGTTATTATGTCTATGTTATCTGCTAGGTTGTGAGCGGTTGCTTCACTTTCCCTTAATATGTGCTCACGTTATCCTCCTTACATCCATGTGTAGAATCTTATTCTTTGTTGCAAGGAGTATATTGTTTGTAGAATATAGGGGGAGCATTGATCCTATTATGTGTGCTGTGCAGTCCAAAGCACCTTCTTGTGTATGCACACATCTAGGGGGAGCTTACCTATATTCTATAACTTTGCTGGGTTTGCTTACTATTCTTATATATCTTTGTGCAAATCCCGTATTGTCATCAATTCACCAAAAAGGGGGAGATTGTAAGGGCACATTTCTCCCTAAGTAGTTTTGGTGATTGATGACAATGCTTTTGCAGACTAATCGTGTGCACTGAGCTTTTCAGATATATCTCACCTAGGCACAAGACGATTAAGTGCCCCTCAGAACCTATGGAAGATGGTGTTTCCTTTTGTTTCTTTTCGGTGGAATTGAGTCATAGGAAAGCCGTACTATTAAGAGGGGGTCCGCTTCGGAAAAGTTTGGGTGGAATCAACACGTACACGTCTATTCTTTCGCACCACCTTTCCTTTGCTTCTCTAGAGCTCCGGCTGTTTTCCTTGTAGGTACAAAAACAGTGGCATCCTACTACTACCACTGCTTGGCATGCGGTAGTACCGCTCAAAGGATGCGGTAGTACCGCACGGCCACACGGTAGTACCGCTTCAGGGCTCCGGTAGTACCGCACTATGCGGTAGTACCGTAACATGGACATGGTAGTACCGTGTGACCGGCCCAGCGTCGTAACTAGTACGGTAGTAGGCGCATAAGTAATTTTTTACTTCCGCGTCCTACGCGGTACTGATACGTCTCCAACGTATCTATAGTTTTTTATTGTTCCATGCTATTATTTATGAAGTCTTGGATGTTTAATGGGATTTATCATTCACTTTTATATCATTTTTGGGACTAACCTGCTAACCCAAAGGCCCAGTCCAGATTGCTGTTTTTTTTGCCTATTTCAGGGTTATGCAGAAAAGGAATATCAAACGGAGTCCAAACGGAATGAAACCTACGCGAGAGATATTTTTGGAGAAAATCACGCACAGGAAACGTCAGGACCAACTCAGGGGACAGAGGGGCTGCCCTCGAGGGTGGGGGCACGCCCCCCTTCCCATGGCACGCCCCCTGCCTCGAGGCCCCCTCGTGTGGCCCCCGGTGCCCTCCTTCTTCCTATATAAACCTACGTACCCCAGAAACTCCATACACAGAGAGAAAACCCTAATTCCACCGCCGTAGCTTCTGTTCTCATGGAGATCCCATCTTGGAGCCTGTCCCGGGAGGGGGATCCATCACGGAGGCCTTCATCATCATCATCATCACCCTCACCATGAGTTGTGAGTAGTTTACCACATACCTTCGGGTCCATAGCTAGTATATAGATGGCTTCTTCTCTCTCTCTGGATCTCAATACAAAGTTCTCCTCGGTCTTCGAGGAGATCTATTCGATGTAATCTCTTTTTGCGGTGTGTTTGTCGAGATCCAATGAATTGTGATTTTATGGTCAAGGTTATCTATGAAAGATATTTGGTTCTTCTCTGAACTTTTTATGTGTGCTCATAATATCCTTGCAAATCTCTTCGAATTATTGGTTTGGTTTGGCCTACTAGATCTATAATTCTTGCAATGGGAGAAGTGATTGGCTTTGGGTTCAATCTTGTGGTGTCCTTTCCCAGTGACAGTAGGGGCAGCAAGGCACGTATTGTATTGTTGCCATCGAGGATAAAAAGATGGGGTTTACATCATATTGCTTGAGTTTATCCCTCTACATCATGTCATCTTGCTTAAGGTGTTACTCTGTTCGTATGAACTCAATACACTAGATGCATGCTGGATAGCAGCCGATGTGTGGAGTAATAGTAGTAGATGCAGGCAGGAGTCGGTCTACTTGTCTCGGACGTGATGCCTATATACAATGATCATGCCTAGATAGTCTCATAATTATTCGCTTTTCTATCAATTGCTCGACAGTAATTTGTTTACCCGTCGTAGAATATCGCTATCATGAGAGAAGCCACTAGAGAAAACTATGGCCCCCGGGTCTATTCTCAACATATCAATCTACATCTACTTTACTTTTCTTGCTTTTGTTTGCTGTTTCATTAAACCGAAAATATAATTATCATCTCTATCAGATCTCACTCTCGTAAGTGACCGTAAAGGGATTGACAACCCCTTATCGCGTTGGCTGCGAAGTTCTTATTTGTTTGTGCAGCTGCGACGGACTGGCGCGTGGTCTCCTACTGGATTGATACCTTGGTTCTCAAAAACTGAGGGAAATACTTACGCTACTGTGATGCATCTCATTTTCCTCTTCGAGGGAATACAACACAAGATCAAGAGGTAGCAGGTAGTACCGCTTCGTGCAAGCGGTAGTATCGTGTCGGGTTTTTGCAACGACCGTAACTCTGTGGATGTAGCTGCGGATGTATTTTATTTAGTCCGTGATACGTCCAAAATGCATCACTATTTTATATCGTAATTCATCCTTATTCATTGATATATGTCACATTACGATGATGTTCTTATGTTGTTTTGGCCTATTTTACACAGTTTGCAACTTTCCGGTGCCGAAGCAGCAGACGCAGGATTCAGCGGTAAAAAGTGGACGTTGAGTTGCTGAAGAAGAATACCTCCAAATTACCTGAAAATCGACGGAGGGTATTTTCCAGAAGGATCACAAAGATACGCAAAAGAGCAACCAGAGGGGGGCCACAGGGTGCCCAGGCGGCCACCTGGCGCGGTCCCCACCCTGGCCGCGCCGGGAGGGCGCCTGGAGCCCCTGGCCCACTCCAGGCTCCCCCCTCTGGCCTATATACTCCTCATCATCCAGAAACCCTAAAAAAGGGAGAGTTTACGGAGTTCCGCCGCCGCTCCGTGGCGGAAACCTACAGAGAAGAAAAGCCATCTCCGGCGGGCAGATTCCGCCGGGGAAATCACCTCCCGGAAGGGGAGATCATCGCCATCGTCATCACCATCGTCACGGGCATCATTGAGATCATCATCAACATCATCCCCAACATCAGCACCATCTCCATCTTCATCCAATCTCATCTCACAATTGCAACTTGTGTTGTAATCTGTACTATCTATCCTCTCTACTCTATCGGTGTTGATTACTACTTTGTGGTGAATGCTATTGAGTTTTGTTGGAGAAATATCATTGTGTCCAGATTGTTTATCATCCATCTATCTCCACTGATCATGATCTCTTTTATGTCTTGTGAGTAGTTACTTTAGTTCTTGAGGACATGGGAGAAGTCTTGTTGTTAGTAGTCATATGATGTTGAAGTAATATGTGTTGTTTGATACTTAAGTTGTGTTGTTATTTTCCTAATGGTGTTGTGTGAGTCGAACACTCAACACTTCGCCTTATTAAGGACCTAGGGGAATACATTGTGTACAAAGAATGCTTACGGTGGGTTGCCGGAGTGACAGAAACCTGAACCCCAGTTCGCACGCTTTTGCACAAGGGAACAATGGATCATCGATCGTATTGCTATGGTTAGGCTTTTGCCTTAAATACTATATTGTATTTGCGGATGCTTGCAAGGTGTTTAATCATAAGAGTGCACTCATCTTAGTCTAGAGGGTGTACTAGCATAGATCCACCCACTCAACACTTATCAACACATCACATAGTACCGATACGGAATATGGCGAAAGCACATGACTACCTCTCCCGTGTGTCCTCAAGAACACTTTAGCCTTTATAAGTTCAGTTGCTAGGCCTCTCCTTTGCTCAGAAAGGATTGGGCCACTTGTTACTCTCCAGTGCCTTTTACTTTGCTCGCTTTTACTTTCCTGTTGCTTATATCAAGAAAACCCCTAAAAAGTTATCTTTCAGTGCTTGCAGTTATTCCTTGCTCAGAATCACTTATCAATACCTTCTGCTCCTCGTTGGGTTCGACACTCTTACTTATCGAAAACGTTGCAATATATCCCTTACGGTTGTGGGTCATCAAGTACCGTTTTCTGGCGCCGTTGCCGGGGAGTGTAGCGCTATTGGTAAGTGAAGCTGGTAAGGAAGTTTTTACATTTCTGTTTTTATTTTGCTGTTGCTGTTCTTTGTCCTTATGGACAACCTTGCTATTGGATCGTTGCTTGTGGGAAGACGCCCCACATCTGTGGTGGTTGCTCCTCCCCCTACTGAAATTGTGCCCTATAAAATACCAGCTGGTATTATCGAATATGTTTTGGCTAATCGTTATGCAGGAGACAGACATCCCGGTGAACACTTGCTATATCTGTCACAACTATGTTCATTATTTAAGCTTGCAGGTGTATCAATGGAGTTTGTCATGAGGAAATTGTTCTCCGTATCGCTTATAGATAAAGCTTCAGATTGGTATAAGCTTCTCGATAACTCACACTTGCTTGATTGGCAAGAGCTTATGTCTCTCTTTTATACCAAGTTTTATCCTCTTCATGAAATTCATCGAGACATGAACTATATCTATAACTTTAGGTCTCGTGACGGAGAAAGCATTGCTCAAGCTTGGGGGAGATTGAAGTCCCTAATGCTTAAATGTCCTATTCATGAGCTCCCCAAGAAAATTATACTTACAAATTTTTATGCCAGGCTTTCTCGTCAGGATAAGGAGATGCTGGATGCCTCCTCTAGTGGGGTATTTCAGACAAAGAGCGTTGAAGAAAGGTGAGATCTCATTGAAAGGATCCAGAGGAATACCGAAGATTGGGAAATCGATAAAGGTATTGAACCCGCTATAAATTATGAGCATGGTTATATTGAGAGCTATGTGAAAACTGATTACTTCAATACCTTTTGCTCTAAGATTGGTCTTGATTCCCATCTAATGATTGATTTCTGTAAGGATTTTGCCTCGCACGTTGATTCTTTTAAAAAGAAGAGAGATCAGCATCATGAACCTTTCAAAGAGTTACCTGTTGATATTCATGTTGCTGACCCTATTTTGCCTGCAGTTATATATGAAAAGCCTCCTTTTCCCGAAAGGATAAGGGAGCACTCTCTTGTGAAAGGCATAATAAAGAAAAGTGAGAGAAGAATTGATGAGCTTGAGGACCAGATCAAGGTCGATCCTCAAGTTGCATTGGTTAATGACCTTGTTACTAATGATGTTTTGGATTCCAATGTAAATTTTTGTGCTGTTTCCACTAACCTTGTCATAGCCAAGAATAAAGGCCCAATTTCAGGTACTCCAGTAGTATCTATTAAAATAGGAGATCACAATTATTATGGGCTATGCGATTTGGGATCGAGTGCTAGTGCTATCCCCTATTCACTTTATCAAGAGATCATCGGTGAGATTTCACCTTGTGAACTTGAAGAAGTTGATGTTACCATTCATCTTGCAAACAGAGCAACTATCTCTCCTATCGGAATTGTGAGAGACGTTGAAGTCCTATGTGGAAAGGTAAAATACCCTACCAACTTTCTAGTACTTGGTTCAGTGAGGGACAATTTTTGTCCTATTATTTTTGGTAGACCTTTTCTCAGAACTTGTGGAGCTATAATAGATTGCAAGAAAGGTAAAGTTTCTGTTGAATTCAATGGTGAGCCATATGAATTTAACTTTTCTAAGTACTCTAAGCAGCCTCGTGGTACCGATTTACCTAGTGATGATAAAATTATTGAAAGTATTGCTTCTATTGCAATTCCCCCTAATGATCCTTTGCAGCAATATATGGAGGACCATGAGAATGATTTGCATATGCAGGAAAGAAATGAACTAGATGATATATTCTTGAGACAACCTGCTATCCTGAAGCACAACCTTCCGGTTGAACCTTTGGGAATTTTATCAAAACCAAAAGAAGACCCGGTGTTCGATCTTAAACCTCTTCCCGATACGCTCAAGTATGCTTATTTAGATGAAAAGAAAGTATATCTTGTTATTATCAACTCTAACCTTTCAGGATATGAAGAAGAGCGACTATTGGAAGTACTTCGTAAACACCGAGATGCAATTGGCTATACCCTTGATGACCTTAAGGGGATTAGTCCATCTATCTGTCAACATACTATCAACCTTGAGCCCGATGCTAAACCAGTTGTTGATCATCAATGACGGTTGAACCCGAAGATGATGGATGTTGTAAGAACTGAGATTCTCAAGCTTCTAGCCGCAGGTATTATCTACCCTATAGCTGATAGTAAGTGGGTAAGCCCGGTACATTGTGTTCCTAAGAAAGGAGGTACAACTATGGTTCCTAATGATAAGAATGAACTAATACCTCAGAGAATTATTATTGGATATAGAATGTGTATTGATTACAGGAAGCTGAACAAGGCAACCAGGAAGGATCACTACCCGTTGCCGTTCATCGACCAAATGCTTGAAAGGTTATCCAAAAATAGCCACTTTTGTTACCTCGATGGTTATTCTGGCTTCTCTCAAATTCATGTTAACACTGCCGATCAAGAGAAGACCACTTTTACTTGTCCCTATGGTACTTATGCTTACAGGCGTATACCTTTTGGATTATGTAATGCCCCTGCTACTTTTCAAAGGTGTATGTCTGCTATCTTTCATGGTTTCTGTGAGGAGATTGTGGAAGTCTTCATGGACGATTTCTCCGTCTATGGAACTTCCTTTGACCATTGTCTCCACAACCTTAATAAAGTTTTGCAGAGATGTGAGGAGACAAACATCTCATATGAGACTAGAGAACCCCTTCCATGGAAGCGCTTCGCCGAGGACTACATGATCAACGTCAACAAGAATGAGGAGTGAAATCTCCTTGGGTAATGGCATCCCCTTGGCTTGTTCCAAGCTTGGGGGATGATACGTCCAAAATGTATCTATAATTTCTGCTTTCTCCATGCCTCTTTTGTGTGATATTGCTATGATATTTATACACTTCCATACACTTTTGATCATATTTGGACTAACCTATTAACTCAGTGCACCCCAGTGCCAGTTTCTGTTTTCGGCTGTTTTTGTATTTCAGGTTTTCACATTACGAGAACTGCCAGGAAAAATCCAGAAAAATTATATAAGAAATCAGCGTTCCAGAAACTACCGTGCGCCCGAAGGACAGCCGGGGGGGGCCACCAGGGCTCTAGGCGCCCTAGCGGCGCCCCCCCGGGCCGCGCCGGGGGGCGCCTGGGCCCCCCGAGGCTCCTCCGATGCCCCCCTTTGGCATATATTTAAAGCGTCTCGAGAAACCCTCGAAACAGGAACTCTTTTTCGCGATCTCATCTCTGTTCCGCCGCCGCCGCCGCCGTCGCTTCCAAGATCGGGAGCACCAGGAGAACTCTTCCCGGCACCTTGCCGGAGGGGAGGACCACCACCGGGAGCCTCTCCACCACCATGGACGCCTCCCGGATGAGTTGTGAGTAGTCTCCCTTGGACCATGAGTCCATGACCAGTAGCTATGTGATGTTCTCCTCCCGTTCTTGTGCTTCACTAATTAGTCCTCGTGAGCTGCCCTACATGATCGAGGCACATATGTAATCCTCATGCTGTTGCTATGATGAGTTTGCTGGGATCCGATGGATTATGAGATTATGTTCAGATTGTGCTTGAGTATTATATTTGATCTACCTCTTTTATATTTATGTTCATAAGTAATTCTTGCATGTTCTCCGTTGTTATTTATTGCTTTGGCCAAGTAATAGGTAGTGACTTCAAGAGGGAACGTTATGCTCGATTGTGGGTTCATGCCCCTCGATGACTAGTTTGAGTGACAGAAACATGAGTCTAGGGGATGTGCTGTTGCCACAAGGGGGAAAACAACGGTGCTTGTGCCCGCGGTTGCAAGGATTGTTTACTTTACGCAAAGTTCTTTTAATGCAGTTGTCTGTTGCTTTGAGTTTACACTATGGGTGGGGCTCGCAACTTAATACCAGCGAGATGTTCTGGATAGATATCTCAAGGTGGATGATTAGTAGTAGATATTGATGGATTTCGGTCTACTTACTTTGGCGTACCGCCCATGCTTTGAACCTCAACCTTTCTTGCAATGTAGTCAGCATTGGTTTGCGCACATGGTCCTGTCAATTGCCCAGCTGTAATTCGTTTACCTCACATAGCTGTTTTATCGTCTTTTGGGAGAGAGACATCACTAGTGAACATCATGAGACTCCGGTCCATATTACCATCATTGATCACATCCGCTATTTACATTTCACTTTTATTTACTATTGCAAACATTATCTATCACTACTATCATTTGCGTTTAATCCTTTGTAAACGACAAGGCCGGAGGGATTGACAACCTATCTGTACTCATTGGGAGCAAAGTTATTTGTATCTGTGTGCAGGTCCACGTTGATTGCTAATATCTGGCGCCGTTAGCAGTTGACACCTTCTTGTTGAACCTAGGAGTCCCTGGGGATTCGATCCTTGGTATCTTTGCCAAGGGAAAAACTTCCGCAACACTACATCTCACACCTTCCACTTGGGGTAACCAACGAGGGGCGAGAAGCCTAGCAAGAGTTTTACTGGCGCCGTTGCCGGGGACTCCACTCTTCAGGATAGGTGAGTTGCACGCTATCTTTTACCTTTGCTTTTTAGTCTTGTTAGTTTACCTTTCAGTTTTCGCTTTAGTATCCTTTTATCGAAAATCACACAAAAATAGTTATCTTGCTTGCTTGCTACTATGGGTTCCACCAAGAACACCAAGTTGTGTGACTTCACTAGTCACAACAACGATGACTTTATCAGCACACCTATCACTACACCTGCCACTTCAGCACCTTCGTATGAAATTAAACCTGCTCTATTAAACCTAGTCATGAGAGATCAATTCTCCGGTGCTGGAGATGATGCTGCTTTACACTTGAACAACTTTGTTGAAATTTGTGATATGCAAAAGTACCAAGAAATAGATGGTAATATTGTTAAGCTTAAGCTTTTTCCTTTCTCCTTGAGAGGAGGAGCTAAAATTTGGTTTCAGTCTTTGCCTAGAAATAGCATAGATTCATGGGACAAGTGCAAAGATGCTTTTATTGGAAAATACTATCCACCTGCTAAAATTATCCAACTGAGAAGTAACATAATGAATTTTAAACAATTGGATAATGAACACGTTGCCCAAGCTTGGGAACGTATGAAATCTCTTATCAAGAACTGCCCTACTCATGGTTTGACTACTTGGATGGTTATCCAAACTTTTTATGCAGGCTTGAACTTTACCTCGCGGAACTTGTTAGATTCGGCCGCGGGAGGAACTTTTATGTCAACTACACTTGGTGCTGCCACAAAGCTTCTCGATGAGATGATGACCAACTATTCCCAATGGCACACCGAACGCGCTCCAACAGGTAGGAAGGTAAACTCTGTCGAGGAGATTTCCTCCTTAAATGAAAAAGTTGACTTAATCATGTCTCTACTTTCGAAGCAATCTTCTGTTGATCCTCGTGATGTTCCTTTAGATTCTTTGATTGCTCAAGAACAAGTAGATGTGAACTTTATCTCTAGAAACAATTTTAATAACAATGCTTGTAGGAGTAATTTTGGTAACAATCCTAGACCGTTCCCCTCTAATTCTTATGGGAACAACAATGCTTATCCTAGTACCAAGAACTCCACTACTGAACTAGAGATTATGCTAAAGATTTCATCACTACCCAAAAAGCCTTTAATAAGAGTGTAGAAGAAAAACTACATAAACTAGATGATCTCTCTTTGAAGGTAGACCACTTAGCCAACGAGATAGAATTGCTAAAAATTAAAACTTCTCCTCTTGAGGAGAAGAAGGTCACTCCTATTAATGCTACTCAAGTGCAAATTAATGAAAATATTAGGATGATGGCTAAACTTAAAGAAAGATGGGCTAGAGAAAGGGAGGAAGAGGATAGAATTAAGAGCCTAATGGGCCTCGAACCCCTCGTTGGTTACCCCAAGTGGAAGGTGTAAGATGCAGTAAGTAGAAGTGTTTTCCCTTAGCAAAGATGCCAAGGATCGAATCCCCAGAGACTCCTAGGTTCAACAAGTAGGTGTCAATTGCTACGGCGCCAGATTAGTAGCAATCAACGTGGACCTGCACACAGATACAAAGAACTTTGCTCCCAACGAGTACAGAGAGGTTGTCAATCCCTCCGGCCTTGTAGTTCACAAAGGGTTAAAAGCAATGTTAGTAGTGATAGATAGTTTTTGCAATAGTAAGTAATAACGGAAAGTAAATAGCGGGTGTGATCAATGATGGTAATATGGACCGGAGTCTCATGATGCTCACTAGTGATGTCTCTCTCCCAAAAGACGATAAAACAGCTATGTGAGGTAAACAAATTACAGCTGGGCAATTGACAGGACCATGAACGCAAACCAATGCTGACTACATTGCAAGAAAGGTTGAGGTTCAAAGCATGGGCGGTACGCCAAAGTAAGTAGACCGAAATTCATCAATGCCTACTACTAATCATCCACCTTGAGATATCTATCCAGAACATCTCGCTGGTATTAAGTTGCGAGTCCCACCCATCGTGTAAACTCAATGCAACAGACAACTGCATTAAAAGAATTTTGCGTAAAGTAAACAATCCTTGCACCCGTGGGCACAAGCACCGTTGTTTTCCCCTTGTGGCAACAGCACATCCCCTAGACTCATGTTTCTGTCACTCAAGCTAGTCATCGAGGGGCATGAACCCACAATCAAGCATAACGTTCCCTCTTGGAGTCACTACCTACTACTCGGCCAAAGCAATAAATAACAACGGAGAACATGCAAGAATTACTTATGAACTAAAATATAAAAGAGGTGAATCAAATATATTACTCAAGATCAATCTGAACATAATCTCATAATCCATCGGATCCCAGCAAACTCAACATAGCAACAACATAAGGATTACATAGGTGCCTCGATCATGTAGGGCAGCTAACGAGGACTAATTAGTGAAGCACAAGAACGGGAGGAGAACATCACATAGCTACTGGTCATGGACTCATGGTCCAAGGGAGACTACTCACGAGTCATACGGGAGGCGTCCATGGTGGTGGAGAAGCTCCCGGTGGTGATCCTCCCCTCCGGCAGGGTGCCGGGAAGAGTTCTCCTGGTGCTCCCGATCTTGGAAGCGGCGGCGGCGGCGGAACAGAGATGGGATCGCGAAAAGAAGTTCTGTTCTGAGGGTTTCGGAGGTCCCTCTAAATATATGCCAAAGGGGGGCACCGGACGGGCTTCGGGGGGGCCAGGCGCCCCCCGGCGCGGCCCAGGGGGGGGGGGCACGCCGCCAGGGCGCCTGGAGCCCTGGTGCCCCCCCCCCAGTCTGCCCTTCGGACGCAGTGTTGTTTCCGGATCGCTGATTTTTTATATAATTTTTCTGGATTTTTCTGGGCAGTTCTCGAAACGTGAAAACCTGAAATACAAAAACAGCCGAAAACAGAAACTGGCACTGGGGTGCACTGGATTAGTAAGTTAGTCCAAATATGATCAAAAGTGTATGGAAGTGTATGAATATCATAGCAATATCACCCAAAAGTGGCATGGAGCAAGCAGAAATTATAGATACGTTTTGGACATATCAGAGCCTTCCTACCCACCACACTGTTGCTACTATCCAAGTTGTTGAGGATATCCAAACTCTTAGCACCCAATGTACTCCTGGTCCCGATGGACCTATTAATGGTGATGCTATGACTATAGAAACTACCAAACAAGTGAACCTAAAGGACACCACTACCACTTTACTTGATGCTAGGGACCTTGATTTTGATAATTGCACTCTTACCGAAGTTATTGATTTCCTTCACAAGATGTCTAGAGATCCCCGCACTAGCACGCTTAACCTTGCCTTCACAGAGCATATCACTAATGCTCTCATCAAAGCTAGGGAGGAGAAACTTAGAGTAGAAGCCTCCATACCTAGAAAGCTAGAAGATGGTTGGGATCCTATGATAAAAATTAAGTTGAATGACTTCTCTTGCTATGCATTATGTGATGTTGGAGCTAGTACCTCTGTTATGCCCAAAAGATTATATGATATGCTTAAATTGAAACCTTTTGATGCTTGTTCTTTTGGTGTTCGTCTCGTTGATTCTTCCATAAAGAAACCTTTGGGGAGGATCGATGATGTTCTTATCGTTGTCAATGATAATTATGTTCCCGTTGATTTCACTATTATGGATATTGAATGTGATCCTTCTTGTCCAATTATTTTGGGACGTCCCTTCCTACGCACCGTTGGTGCCATCATTGACATGAAAGAGGGTAATATAAAATTTCAGTTTCCTCTCAAGAAAGGGATGGAACACTTCCCTCGAAAGAAGATTAAGTTACCTTTTGAGTCCGTTGTACGGGCTAGCTATTCTTTTACTCTTGATAAAACTTGATCTCTATGCATTATGCCTAGCTTAAAGGCATAAAAGAAAGCGCTTTTGGGAGGCAGCCCACATGAATAAAAATTTTATTTTTGCTTTTGTTGTGTCTTGATGTTGTTTACTACAGTAGCATCATCATTGTATCTTTACTTTTCAATTTTGTGCCAAGTATAGCCTTTGATTGCTAGAAAGTTCAAAAGTTGTGAGGTGCTGTCGAGGAAACAGATTCTGTCCTTGGATAGAAAAAATCGTATAAAATCACCAGATCATCTTTTTGGTCTGAATTTTTTCGACAGCGTGCTCTATATAATTGTCTTTCATGCGTCTGTTCTGAGTTGTTTGATTTGAGATGCAGAAGTGCCCCGAACAAATCAATTACTACCTACTGTTCTGTTTTTCACAGATTCTGTCCTGTTTTGCCTTTCCTTCATTTTGCAAACCAAGAGCTTGCTTTTTCTTTGCAAAAACCTTTTGGCAATCTTGAGAAACAGTATACCTTCAAGAATATCTTTATTTCCAGCAAGGTACAATTATTTTATTATGGGTACTAACCTCGCTAATCAGATTATGATGAGTTATGTATGAAGGGAGTTTTCAAGTGTGCGAGGGAAGATGATAAAAAGATTCAGGAGTGTCAAGCGCTCAAGCTTGGGGATGCCCCCGTGCACCCCCCAAGAAATATTCAAGGAGACTCAAGCGTCTAAGCTTGGGGATGCCCCCGTGCATCCCCTTCTCCATCAACATTATCAGTTCGTCTTTCGTTCCACTATATTTTTATCACTTCATGTGTTATGTGCTATGCTTGGAGCGTCTTGCTTTTAGTTTCCTTTTAAGTTTTTCATAACGAGTCGGAACTCAGCTTTCTTTATGTGGTAGAGAAACACGCTCCACTTCTACCTAGAACATAACATAGAATTTTCATGTCTATCTTTGCTGTGTGTGTTCTTTGTCTTTTAATAGCTACTATCATGCTCTGCTCTTAGTATTCATGCTTACCTTTTTAAAGAGCTTTTGTTTAGTTGGTTGCTTGAACTCTCTTTAATTATCATGCTCACCTTATTAAGAGAGTTTGCTTCCGTTGCATTGGTTAATATGTCTATGATAAAGATGCTACGTGCATGATGGCGATTAGTAGTTCATGTTTTCTGATGGTTAGTCTCAAATAGCTGGGGGGTTCCCAATGTGTTATTGGAGTACCAACATAATTTGTTTACCTATGATGTGGTATGGTTTAGTAATATCTTCCTTCGAGAATTTATTTTGATTGACTTGGCGTATGCTCACGCATATTTAAGACTGTAAAGAAAGTCTGTCTAGCCTTGATGATCTTTTATTTCTGAGTAGCGATATAACGTCCATGCCTGATTCAATGTTGCTTTGTCGCTCAGCATGATTATGACCGTCATTGCTCTCTTAGTTGGTCGCTCCCAGTCTTTTGCTAACCTCCACCTGTACTAAGCGGACTGACTGCTTGTGCATCCAGATCCTTTTAAACCAGTTATGCCATATGAGTCCACCATACCTACCTATATGTGGTATTTCACCGCCACTCCAAGTAAATTTACATGTGCTACCTTTAAAACCTTCAGTTTTTGCAATACATAGCTCATGGGAAAGTAGCTTAAAAACTATTATGGTAAAGAATATGTCGCTTATGTATCTTATTTCTTATAAGTTGCTTGCTGAGCGGTATCCATGTTTCTGGGGACGCCATCAACTGTTACACTTTTGTTGAATATCATGTGAGTTGCTATGCATGTTCGTCTTGTCTGAAGTAAGGGTGATTTGCCATGGGTTGAATGGTTTGAGTATGCATATTGTTAGAGAAGAACATTGGGCCGCCAACCAAAGCCATGTATCATGGTGGAAGTTTTAGCTTGGACATTAATCCTCAATCTCTTATAAGAATATGCTTAAGCATTAAAGAGGAGTCCATTATCTATTTTCTATGTTGTCCCGGTATGGATGTCCTCAAGTTGAGATCTATCAAAAACGAGAAATCAAATGCGATCTACCTCCTTGGACCTTTGTACAGGTGACATAGAGGTACCCCTTTGTGACACTTGGTTGAAACATATGTAATGCAATGACAATCCATGGAAATCCGAGCTAATTAGGACAAGGTGCGAGCACTATTGGTATTCGATGCATGAGGCTTGCAACTTATAGGATGTCTTATGCATAACACATATGAAGTACTACTACCGTTGACAAAATTGTTTCTATGTTTTCAAAATAAAAAGCTCTAGCACATGAGTAATCCTTGCTTCCCTCTGCGAAGGGCCATTCTTTTACTTTTATGTTGGGTCTCCACCTTCTTTCTTCAAAGCACCAACTACTGAGAGCATGATTGTCATTCTGAGTGTAATGTGCATTGTCCCAAAGTAGCATTGTATTTTGCATGATTGTGATATCGTTTATTTTGAAATCATTGTATCTAGTCATCACTTAAACCTTGAAGGTGCCCCTGCATTTATGATTTGCTTGACTAAAGGGGGCAAGCTAGATATCACTTTATCATATTTGCACACCATGTTCATTACAAATCTATTTGATGTTTCAATGTCATGTTGTAAAACTTTCAGTCCTTTGTGATTTTCTCATGAGGCAACTTAATTACTATAGATTCATTATCTCAGTAAGCTTTTGTCATATGACTATGAAAAAGTCCTATATGGTTAATAGCATGTCACCACAGAAATTATTCTTGTTATCATTTACCTACTCGAGGACGAGCAGGAATTAAGCTTGGGGATGTTGATACGTCCAAAACGTATCTATAATTTCTGTTTGCTCCATGCCTCTTTTGGGTGATATTGCTATGATATTTATACACTTCCATACACTTTTGATCATATTTGGACTAACCTATTAACTCAGTGCACCCCAGTGCCAGTTTCTGTTTTCGGCTGTTTTTGTATTTCAGGTTTTCACATTACGAGAACTGCCAGGAAAAATCCAGAAAAATTATATAAAAAATCAGCGTTCTAGAAACTACCGTGCGCCCGAAGGATAGCCGGGGGGGCACCAGGGCTCCAGGCGCCCTGGCGGCGCCCCCCCCCCCCTGGGCCGCGCCGGGGGGCGCCTGGGCACCCTGAGGCTCCTCCGATGCCCCCCTTTGGCATATATTCAAAGCGTCTCGAGAAACCCTCGAAACAGGAACTCTTTTTCGTGATCTCATCTCTGTTCCGCCGCCGCCGCCGCTTCCAAGATCGGGAGCACCAGGAGAACTCTTCCCGGCACCCTGTCGGAGGGGAGGATCACCACCGGGAGCCTCTCCACCACCATGGACGCCTCCCGGATGAGTTGTGAGTAGTATCCCTTGGACCATGAGTCCATGACCAGTAGCTATGTAATGTTCTCCTCCCGTTGTTGTGCTTCACTAATTAGTCCTCGTGAGCTTCCCTACATGATCGAGGCACATATGTAATCCTTTTGCTGTTGCTATGATGAGTTTGCTGGGATCCGATGGATTATGAGATTATGTTCAGATTGTGCTTGAGTAATATATTTGATCTACCTATTTTATATTTATGTTCATATGTAATTTTTGCATGTTCTCCGTTGTTATTTATTGCTTTCGCCAAGTAATAGGTAGTGACTCCAAGAGGGAACGTTATGCTCGATTGTGGGTTCATGCCCCTCGATGACTAGTTTGAGCGACAGAAACATGAGTCTAGGGGATGTGCTGTTGCCACAAGGGGGAAAACAACAGTGCTTGTGCCCGCGGGTGCAAGGATTGTTTACTTTACGCAAAGTTCTTTTAATGCAGTTGTCTGTTGCTTTGAGTTTACACTATGGGTGGGGCTCGCAACTTAATACCAGCGAGATGTTCTGGATAGATATCTCAAGGTGGATGATTAGTAGTAGATATTGATGGATTTCGGTCTACTTACTTTGGCGTACCGCCCATGCTTTGAACCTCAACCTTTCTTGCAATGTAGTCAGCATTGGTTTGCGCACATGGTCCTGTCAATTGCCCAGCTGTAATTCGTTTACCTCACATAGCTGTTTTATCGTCTTTTGGGAGAGAGACATCACTAGTGAACATCATGAGACTCCGGTCCATATTACCATCATTGATCACATCCGCTATTTACTTTTCGCTTTTATTTACTATTGCAAACATTATCTATCACTACTATCATTTGCGTTTAATCCTTTGTAAATGACAAGGCTGGAGGGATTGACAACCTCTCTGTACTCGTTGGGAGCAAAGTTATTTGTATCTGTGTGCAGGTCCACGTTGATTGCTAATATCTGGCGCCGTTAGCAGTTGACACCTTCTTGTTGAACCTAGGAGTCTCTGGGGATTCGATCCTTGGTATCTTTGCCAAGGGAGAAACTTCTGCAACACTACATCTCACACCTTCCACTTGGGGTAACCAACGAGGGGCGAGAAGCCTAGCACAGCTCAAGCGACTGCTGTCCACCCCGCCCGTCCTGGCGGCAACAGTAGACAAGGAACCCTTGTTCCTTTACATAGCCGCCACCAGCTGGGTGGTCAGCACTGTCATTGTGGTCAAGCGCCCAGAGGACGGCAGAGCCTTGCCCGTCCAGAGGCCCGTCTACTACTTGAGAGAAGTGTTGTCAGCATTCAAGCAGAACTACCCCCATTACCAGAAGATGTTCTACGGCGTGTACTTCATCGCCAAGAAAATCAAGCAGTACTTCCAAGAGCATCCTGTCACGGTCGTCTGCACGGCCCCGCTTGCTGAAATCATGGGCAACAGAGATGCCTCTGGAAGAGTGGCCAAGTGGGCCATTGAGCTGGCCCCCTTTACCATCTTCTACCAGCCACGCACCACCATCAAGTCGCAGGCATTGGCCGACTTCGTCGTCGATTGGGCCGACACCCAGTACCTGCCGCCTATGCCAGACTCAACCCATTGGCGGATGCACTTTGACGGGTCAAAGATGCGTACCGGCCTGGGAGCCGGCGTCGTCCTCACCTCCCCCAAAGGCGACAAGCTCAAGTATACCCTGCAGATCCACTTTGCCGCCTGCAACAACGTGGCCGAGTACGAGACACTTATCCACGGGCTCCGGATGGACAAGGAGATTGGCATCCGCCGAGTACTATGCTACGGCGACTCAGACTTGGTTGTGCAGAAGTCTTCTGGGGACTGGGACGCCAAAGACGCAAACATGGCAAGCTATCGCTTCCTTGTCCAGCAGATTAGTGGACACTTTGATGGCTACGAGTTCCTCCACGTACCATGAGCTGACAATATGCAAGCCGACACCCTGGCACGAATCGGCTCCACCCGCCAAGCAATACCAGCCGGCGTATCTCTTCAATGCCTGCGCAAGCCGTCTATCAAGCCTTCACAAGAGTCGGAGTCAATCTTCATACCAGCCGACCCTGGAGCAGGCAGCCTCGCAGCTTCGGCAGCCGGCCCGGAGACTGCCCCGGCAGGCGGCCATGACACTCCAACTCCAACAGATGGACCCCCTATAGCCGCGCCGGTTCCTGGCCCGGGGACTGCTCCAGCAGACGGCCAGGAGGCGTTGGCTCCAGCAGATGGCTCGGGGGCTTTGGATGCACAGCGGGCGGCTCAGCCCAGCCCTCCACCTCCCAGCCCAACCGCCCTGGTCTCTCTGGCCGAGGCAACATGAGTCTCAGCGCCGTCTTGGGCGCAGCCAATCCTCACATTCCTGCTCAAAGGAGAGCTGCCAGCAGAAGAAACTTTGGCACGACAAGTTCAACGCCGGGCCTCAGCATACACCATAGTCAACAAAGAGCTTGTCCGAAGAAGCACAACGGGAGTCTTCCAGTGCTGTGTAGAAGCATCAAAGGGGCTGGCTATCCTGAAAGACATTCACCAAGGGGAATGCGGCCACCACGCGGCCTCAAGTTCCCTCGTCGCCAAAGCTTTCCGCCATGGTTTCTTCTGGCCGACTGCTTTGGACGATGCCAAAGATCTGGTGAGAAAGTGCAATGGCTGCCAGCGCTTCAGTTCCAAGCAACACTTGCCGGCCTCTGCACTCAAGACTATTCCGATCACTTGGCCATTTCCCGTCTGGAGCCTGGATATGGTAGGCCCTTTCAAGACTGCCAGAGGAGGCCTGACACATTTGCTCGTGGCAATAGATAAATTCACCAAGTGGATCGAAGCCAAACCAATCAAGAAACTCAATGGCCCAACTGTTGTGACATTCATTGCAGACATCACAGTCCGGTATGGTATACCGCACAGCATCATCACTGACAACGGCACAAATTTTGCCAAAGGCGCACTTGCCCGTTTCTGTGCAACACAGGGCATCCGACTGGACCTAGCGTCCGTTGCCCACCCACAGTCTAACGGCCAAGTCGAGCGCGCCAACGGCCTCATCCTATCCGGCATCAAGCCCCGGCTGGTCGAACCTTTGGAGCGGTCAGCCGGCTGCTGGATCGAAGAGCTACCGTCTGTCCTGTGGAGCCTCAGAATCACCCCGAACAAATCCACCGGCTTCACTCCTTTCTTCCTCGTGTATGGGACCGAGGCCGTCATCCCAACGGATGTTGAGTTTGACTCGGCTCGCGTCACCATGTATACGGAAGATGAAGCCAAAGAAGCACGCGAAGATGGTGTGGACCTACTGGAGGAGGCCCGGCTGGTAGCACTCAGCCGCTCCACCATCTACCAGCAGGGTCTCCGCCGCTATCACAGCCGGCGAGTCAAGCCACGCTCCTGCCGCGAGGGAGACCTTGTGCTCCGGCTGATCCAGCGAACAGCCGGCCAGCACAAGCTCTCGGCTCCTTGGGAAGGACCGTGCATCGTCAGCAAGGTACTAGGCAACGATGCCTGCTACCTCATTGATGCCCAGAAGCCAAGAGCGCGCAAGAGAGACGACTCGGGCAAGGAGTCGGAGCGCCCATGGAACGCAAACCTTCTTCGTCGCTTTTATAGCTGAAAGACAGTATGTGTCGTGCTATCTAAAGTTATTTTGAGAACCAATGGGACCCCCGAGGAGTTCTCGGGGACTGCCCAACCCTTTAACTATACAATAAGAATTATGCCTGTGAATGATTGTTGTTCACTCCTTTGTCCGGCACCGGAGCCCAGCAAGCGGCCCGGGGACTGGCCGCCTAGCCCTATGTCTAAGAAATTCTCCTTAAATAGTCAGACAAGTAATGTGATGGCATTCAAGCCCTCTCCCGCATCAAGTCACAGACTCGCAGAACGCGGATGCCCGACTGGCAGGAGCTAAAGGCAAGAAATGGTGCCCACATGAAAAATGGATAAGGAAAAAAGACATAGGCCAGCCGACCCTTCACACAAGCGGCCGGCTGTCAAACAGCCGGCCAGCCGGTTCTGGGCTTAGCCAAGCCGCCTTCCAGAGGGCAGAATACTTGCCTACTTTGAAGAAAGCCAAGTCCCTGACCCAGCCACAGAACCACAGAGTGGCTGCCTGGCTGGCAGGGCGGCAGTTCAAGAAGACGGCAAGAAGAAAATCGCCACAAGGAAACTAGGGCAAGGCTAATCTTAGGATTCGGCACAATTGCATAAAGACCATGCAGCATTAAAAAGAATATTTACATCCAAAAGGCTTCAAGGGCCGCCTTGTAGTAAAAACTTAATGATACACCCGTCAGGTGGAATTGTTCGGATTAACCCTACAAGTCTTACAGGGAAACAAAAGACACGAAAGAAAAAACTTAAGGCACAGCAGGCTGGGCAGGCGGCACGACGGAGCCGGCTTCCGGAGAGGCCGCCTGGTGGGTCTCGGTTTGGCCGTCTCCTGTGGCAGGTGGGGCCACCACTCCTGGTCCGCTTGTCGAGGATTGGTCAGGCTGGCGGCTGGCTGATGGGTCCGCCTCCTGAGAACTGGTCTTTCGTCGCTGCCCTCCTCCTCCTCGTCACCTTCACTGGAGGCGATCTCCTCGTCCGACTCCTCCGACGCCGCCAAGTCCAGCCCGAAGTTGCCAGGCGGCACCACATGGCCCCTGTCGTCCAACTCCGGGATGAAGACAGAGGTGTCGGCGTATTCGGCAAGGGCGACGGCACGTTGGATAAGTTCCTTCTGCTCCACGGCCAGCTCGGGTTGGGCCTCTGCACGGAAGGTCTCCAGCTGTTCAAGGCTCAAGCCAGGATACCAGCTCTTGACGAATTCCAGGGCGGTCCGCACGCCAGCCCTCACTGCGGAGCCCTTCCAGGCCTCGAAGCGTTGGCCGGCCGCCTCCAGCCAGGCGGCCGTCCTACTGGGAGTGCGGAGTGCTGGCACACCTGGCCAAAGGGCGGCCAGGACCTGGGCGCCAGCACGCTGCAGACGGCGAAGCAGACAGCGGACCGGCAGGAGACGCACCCGAATGGCAAGAAGCTCCTCGGCCAGGGTCCTGGGCGTGTTGGGTACGATCGCCCGGCCCGCCTGGCGCCTCGCAGAACGCTCGGCTTCGATGGCCTGGGTGGCGGCCATAGAATAGCCCGGGAAGAGCTCTGCCAAAACTAGAAGAAGGATCAGAAGAAAAGAAAGACGGCTGTTGCAAACGGCGAATACAAGATGAAAGGGTAGACGTCTCACCGTCCACCATGTCTCCAATGGCTACGTAGCCGTGTTGGAGAGCCGCCTCCTTCTCGGCCCAATTCGAGCGCTCGGTCTCGAATTCGGCCCGCAGAAGTGGCTCGGCATCTGACATCTTCCCAAGCTCGACCTTGTGAGTCGCCGCCTGGTCCGCCAGCTCCTTGGCCAGGCGGTCGCGGTCCTGAGCGGCAAGGCCATGCTCCCGCTCCTTAGCGGCTAGCTCCGTCTGGGCCTCGCCCAGCTGGTTGCGGAGGTCGGCTGCGACCGCTGGCAAAGGAGTAAGAAAAAGAGCGAATATCAGCAGCAAAGAAGATAACCTTGGAGTTCCAAGCCGCCTGCTCAGCAGCCGGCTCGGAACTCGGGGACTACATCCAGCGGGTGCGCTGACGCGCCCCCGTAAGGAGAAGAGGAGGCACTCACCTCGGCTGTCTGCCAAGGCAGCCTGCAGCTGCGCCAGCTCCTGGCGCTGAGCATTGTAGGAGGCCACGCGGAGGTTGTGGTACTCCTGCAACAAGACGCAAGATTAGCCCATGACGTACACTTTGGAGTTCCAAGCCGCCTGCTCAGCAGCCGGCTTGGAACTCGGGGACTACACCCAGTGCATGCGCTGACGCGCCCCCACAGAAGAAATTGAAGGAATAAAAATAGAAGAAAACGAAGCACACGTACCCGAACGGAGGACCGCGTGGCGACGAACTCCTGCATCGCCGTCTGCACGACGTTGCCCAAGGAGTTGAAGTGGTCAAGGACGTCCTGCGATGCGACGATCCACGCGCCACCACCTCCGGGCCTCCAAATTGACGGCGCCGCGTTGGTCGCCTCATTTTCCGGCGCGGACGAGCTGGCCCAGCCAACCTCCACCTGCTGGGGCATAGAGACCGCCCTAGAAAGGCGCCGGCGAGCTGGGGCTCGGGGGGCCGGTTGTGGTCCAGTTACCAACACACCCCCAACTGGCGGCTCCTCCGTCCCCGCTGGCCGGCTGCCCTGCTCCCCAGCAGGCGACACGGGGGGTGGTGACGGCGTTTCCAGAATGACGCACTCGTCCCCCCTATCGCCTGGAGCCGGCTGCTCGTCAGCAGCCGGCGCCTGGGCCGATGGCCCCAGAGACCCTGACTCCGGGCGGACAACATGGCCCGCTGGCTGCTGAGGGCCCTTTCCCCGCTCTCGGACTCGAGCGGCATCTGCCTGGGCCTTTTTTGCGGCTTCGGCCTCCACCTGGGCGGCGGCATCGGCCGCCGCTCGCTCACGATCTGCGGCCTCGCGCTCCGCGCGCGCCTCACGGGCATTCTTCTCTGTCGCCTCCCGGAGCACGGCGGCTGGATCCACGCGAGGGGGCGCGGGAGGGGCATCTGAGCCTCCCACAACAGAGCCCGCTGGCACCCGCAAGAGGGAAAGCGGCGCGCTGCGCGGATATCCCAAAGAAACGGGGAGTCATTCAAGAAGGGATCAGCTGAGAAATATGAGTATCACGCAAAGAAGGAATGCAGGACACTTACCCGGACACAATCGGCCTGGCCTTGGGCATCTTCGGCATGTTTGCCCTGGCAGCCGCCTCTCGACGCCTCGTGCCAGTGGTCGACAGCCAGAGCTTCTTGGGTGGGGCACCAGTCGGCCCCGGTGAGGACCGCCATTTCTCACTGCCGACTGTGCCAGACGGCCCGGCCTGCTGGCTGGGGCGGACGGGTGCCTCCTCCGTCTCCTCGTCGTCATCCGGCCAGCTCTCAATGCCGCCTTCCGGCAGGGCGCCCGATGGCTGGCCCCTGCCGCCCGTCACCTCTTCCTCCTTCATGGCGGCCGCCCCAAGATCAGGGTCGCTTGTATCGCTCTAGGAGCGATCCGGCTCCAGGGGGTGGCCCAGTTGGTCAGAGCCCGGCGCCGGCTGGCCAGGGAAAATCTAAACAAAATATCAGGACCAGACGACTACAACAGCCAGACGAAAAAGAAAGAAGACAGAAGGATGAAAAGCTTACTGCGGGCGGCTGGTGGCTGTGGCTGTACGGCGGCTTGCCGATGGCCCAGCCGGAGTCGGAGAACTTGCAGCTGGAGATGTGGTTCACCAGACGGGCCACCTCCCCGTAGGGCAGGGGCTTGGTGCATGTCCGGCTGGGGTCCCGGCGCCCGGTCATGTCGCAGATCAGGTGAGGGCGGCGCTGCAGCGGCAGCACCCGGCGCTCAGCAAACGTGAGCAGCAGATCCGCGAAGACCAAGCCCTCGCTGTCTCTCAGCTCCCGGAGACGGCGCAACGCGACGGAAGCGCTTTCAGTGAGGGTGGCGGGCCGGGTCCTCCAGGAGTCCTGAGGCTCGGCAGGCGGCCCCGACACCCATTCCGGCAGGCAGACGAAATCCTGCTCGAGGTCGACGTTGGAGACGTAGAAGTACGTCTTCTGCCATTGCTTCACCGACCCCAAAAGCTTCGGTGCCGGAAAAAAGTTCTTCGCCCCAGTGCGCTTCACCGCAATGCACCCCCCGCACTGGGCGGGCACGCTCTGGACGGCGGTGCCGAGCTTCACGTAGAAGAGCTCAGTCCAGAGCTCTATGGTGGGGAGGATGCCGAGGTAGGCTTCGCAGAGGACGACGAAGGATGAGAGAGTCATCACCGTGTTCGGCGTGAGGTGGTGAGGTTGGATGTGGAAGAAATCCAAGAAGGAGCGGAAGAAACCGCTCGCCGGGAGGCCAAATCCGCACGGCAAGTGCGAGCGGAAGATGAACCGCTCGCCTTGCCGCGGGGCCGGCCTGATCTCCGCCACCGGCGCCAGGCGCACGGCGACCCTGTCGGCCGGGGGCAGCTTCCGCGACCGCCGGAAGACGTCAACGTGCTCCTGCAGGACCTCGCTGCCGTCCCACTTGCCGTGGTGTCGGGGAGGTGCCGGAACGGACATGGCTTGGGCGGTGGCTCGCTGCGACGACGACGAGAAGGGCAAGAACAAGAAGGAGGGTGGGGGAAGTGAGCGCGAGAACGGTGCCAGCCCTCCCCCCGACCTATTTATAGGCCTGGGCCGCGAAGGCGAGGGGACGGGCGTGCGATTAACCGCTCCACGCCCCGCACGACCCCCGCTTTTCCCGCATCTAATCCGCGCGTATTAAATTTGCGTGGGAGGGTAATCGATTACCCCTGCCACTGCGGATCTGTGCAGGGACCGAGGCCCCATAGTGGCGGGCCCCCCGGCCCGCTGTTACGTCATGTCACGCGCGTGGGCTGGCAGGCCGACGCGACCGGACGGCGACGCGTGGGAGCTGCCAACGGCCTGCGGGCCTGCTCGACTGACTGCTGACCAGGCGGTGCCTTCCTCCCGAAGATTCCAGGACGACGGTTCGGCTGCTGGGGGCCGGCTCCAGCGGCGCAGGGCCGGCTGTCAGCAGACGGATATCCACGGAAGACAAGTGAAGGACGTTGGGCCTGCCTAAGAGCGGAAGCTGCTAGAACCCCTCGGCACCTCTAGCGCCCGCCTCGGAGTTCCACCAGCTTCGGGGACTACTGTCTGAGATATTGACCATGGGAACCCTCGGCGACTACCCTTGGTACTTTAAGACAAATGACAGCCGCCTGGTCCACTGCGGCCGTCGGCTCATCGAGCCGCCTCCTAGGGTAGCCTGCCCTAGGAGCCGGCTGCCAGCAGGCGGCAGGGGCCCAGCAGGCGGCAACACCAACACCACCAGCTAGCAGACGATCCATATTCCTTCCCCAGGACGCGTGCTGGGGGAACCCCTGCGCGGCGGGGGCGTGGCTACAGGAGAACATGTCCTTAGAAGATCTATAAGGGCGTGGCTATAGTGAGCGCGTACCTTATGAATATCTCCTAAGCGGCGGGTCACTGTAGCCACGCTGCTATGACCAAGCATCGGTCAGAGGAGGTCACGATCCCACTACCCGCAGGCGGCGGGGCCAGCAGGCGGTTAGCCCCATTGGTCAGCGGGTAGCTCATGAACAAGCCGCCCCTGGCAGACGGCCAGGGGAGACGGCCGCCTGGTAACAGACGACAATTCTCACCCTAGAAATCCGAGCCTCATCAAGATGATGGGACAGGGCGTGACGGCAGCGCACGGCAGGAGACGATGGCACTGTAGCCAGTTCCCTCCTAACGAGGCTATCGTCAGCAGAGGCACGGCTACAGTGAAAGACAATCACGTGGGCTCGCAGGCAGCGGGCCCCAGCAGGCAGGCGGCAAAGCCGGCGCCAGAAGACACTGACGGCTGGGAGCCACACCGTCGAGATTACCATTGTACCCCTGGGGAGTAGGCCTATATAAACCCCACAGGGTCCTCCATGAGGAGGGGTTAGAAGGTTACGAGGTCGAACCCTAGCAGAGAGAGATAGAAGGTGGGCTAGCCTTGTTCATCTTCTTTCTTTATCCCGCACAGCTCAAGGAGCAACCTTGTAGCTACCTTAGTGATATCAGTCATGACGCGGAGCCCCCGCAGAGCAGGACTAGGGGTGTTATCTCCTCGGAGAGCCCCGAACCTAGGTAAGATCCGTAGGCGTCCTAAGTTCCGGTTTATCCCGCTTCCCGAACCCGACGACGTTCTTTTGACCCCATGCATGATAAGCCATCCGTTGGCATATGTCGTACCAAAACCCCGACAGCAAGAGAGTGTTAGAAAGGATGTCGAGCGTGCCTTTGGTGTTTTGCAATCTTGAAGGGGCATCGTTCGGTATCCTGCTAATACTTGGAGCACGCAGAAACTATGGGAGGTGATGACTACTTATGTGATCATGCACAATATGATCGTAGAAGACGAGCGCCCGGAACATTTGTACGATCAAGGCTTTCAGTTTCAGGGTAAAAATGTTGTGCCTGAGCATGGAGTAGCGGGAACATTTGAGCAGTTCACTCAGTTTCATGAAGACATGCGTGATTGGGAAACTCACGTGCAACTGCAAAATGATTTGGTTGAGCATATGTGGACTCACGTTGGCAACCAATAGATGTATCTTCTTTTATTCGTTTGCAAAACTATGTGAAACATTTTTTTTATTTGGCATGTAAAACCTATACTATTTATTTGGGCGGCTAAACTATTTTGCTTGTTAAAATTTGTACAATATGTTGAATGCAATGTAAAATTGGGTGGCCAGCGGGCCACGCCTGCAAATATGGGTCGACGCGTTGGGCGTGCTGCCGACCCATATGAAAAACAGGGCAGACGCCGGGCCGACGGCCGATCCAAACAAATAAAAGGTGGACGAAATCGCCGTACGTTTGGAACGACCCGTTGGAGTTGCTCTTATTGCCGCAGCTTGCAGAATGAGAGGCTGATTTTTACCATTGCCCTCGCAACATCAATGTGATGTGTGCCGATTGCTTACAGGTGGCATTTGGCGATCAGCGACCGACGATCAAAGCGAATAATTAAGCACCCCTTTTTTTCGACAAAGAGCATATATTAATATCGCGGAGATACCAATTACACCCAGCCTCTGCAACAACGCAATGCCCTAGCGACATAACGGATGCACACAGCCAAAAAAAGAAAGAAGAATTACGAAAAAGAAAAGTCCCGCTGCAATGATCTATTCCCTGAAACAGTAGCACTAACACCACCAAGACAGCACCAAAAGTCCAGCTTCTCCAAAAGCGACGCCTCCAATAAGGGAACAGTGCACAAACACCGTCATCGCCCGATCATCGATCTTAGGTTTTCACCCTGAAGAAAGTCCTCACTCTCAAAAACAATGCCTTCAACAAGGCCATTGCCAGGCACAACCACTTAAGGCCAGACCTTGGATTTTCATCCTGAAAGAAAGACTTTGGACTTCTCCTGTGCAGTCGCCCCCACTAGCATGCCGCTGCTCCAAGTCACAAATCACCAAGCCAATTCCTCATCGCCACAGAGACTCGAAACACCATCGCTAGTCCTCAGATCTCAGCTTCCATGACCTTCTCCGCCAGCTGACTTCACCATGGAACGAGAAAGCATACCCCATGATGGTAACAGCCAGCAGAGCTTCGCAGCGCTCCCTCTGAAACCAAACGGCCAGAGAAAAACACGGGTGCGCACGACCGAATCCCACCCGATCCAGCAATCTCCCGGCATGAATCGCCCAAGGGAGTTCCCGGCGGAGCCTTCCGGAACACGACACTGCAGCCAGATCGATGGGGACATGCATCCGGTCGATCAAAATCTCGGCTCGAGTTGGAATCCTAGGACCGCCGCCGGAGGAGATCGGATCAGGGCCGAGGGCCTCAGATCCACCGCCGCCAGCCCCCAAGACCGGGCCCCAGATCCCCCAAGGTGAGCCAGGAGATCCGGTGCCATCCACCTCCTTGCCGCCTAGAGATCGGGGCCGAAGCCGCCGCCCCTCCAAGGCGCAGACCACCGCGCCGATCCGCCACGCCGCAGCTGCTCCAGGCGCGCCGGAGGAGCCACCACGTCATGGTGCCCGGCCGCACCACACCCCGGCTCGAAGAAGTCGGCCCGCGCCGATCCATCGCGTGAGGGGACGAGGATGCCTCCCCTGCCGCCGGCGACGACCCGGCTTTGCCCGGCCACGCCCTGGGGCGGCGGGGGAGAAGAGGGAGAGGTGGGGAGGGCGGCGGTTGGCGGCGGCTAGGGTTTTCCCCTCCCGTCGCCACACGGGGACGAGAGGAGGGGACCCCTTGCTTCACACTTTGCGGTTCAACCCCCCTAAATAAAGGTTGCCCGGGTGATGCTTGGAAAGAAGGATGATTTGCAACAGCGCACGTTTCCGGTACCATATACCCTACACTCAGTGCATCGATCGCTGTCAGAGGCGACGAAAAGGAGACCGGGCCTATATATCTCGTCTTTACCACCATCATCATTCCGGAATCGAGCTCTTAATTAGTTCCAGGTTCCACCACCAGGAACTAGGCAACTAGCCAGGAAGCATCGAGTGTTTACCTATGAAAGTATAGGTTGCGAACTTGCTAATCCACCCCTGGCTCCGAGGATTAAGGAATTGTGCCGCAGGCTGAAAAGATGATACATTGACACTCTAATCTTCAGCAGATTAGTACTTGTATATACAACTAACAGATTGCTTAAGAGCGAAGCAATATGCATACGCGTCGACGAATCCTATGGCGCCACATGGAGGTGATCGGTCGCTGCGACGCCAGGTTTCAGACGCGTGAGTAATTAATTGTGGCATGGACGGGCGTTTTCTTTGTATATATATAGGGAAGAAAAAGAAGAAGATAAACGTCAGTGCGTCTCAGTACGTATACGTACAAGTCCACCAGTCCCATCATCATGTGTCTCCATCAATTCAAAAGAAGTGGCAGGCAGAGGCAGGTATGTATATAGCACCAACGAAACGGACCTGTCCAACGGTCGTCACTTTCCCTCTCTCGTGACCGGTAGCGTCTACGTCTTCTAATTTATCCACTTCACACTTTCGACTAATGACTAAGCTAGCAGATGCACCACCGCTGGGATATACGTATCTACTACAGTACTAGTATCTTGTAAACGAGGTCCGAGTAGGATCCCTCTTGGGCTTCTATGGAGCCCCCAAAGTGGAAGATCGACATCACAGCTGGAGGTTCATGAGGACACTACATGCGATCCAACACGATGCGTCGATGTGTGTAGGAGATTTCAATGAAACTGTGAGTGGCTCAGAGCAGTTTTCCAGAAGTCCTAGGCCGGAGTGGCAAATGCGGGCTTTCAGGAAGGTGACGGATGAATGTTCTCTTATTGATTTGGGTTGGTCGGGGACCGAATATACATGGGATAATTTGCAGCCGGATCAAATGTTAAAGCCCGGCTAGACCGAGCGTTTGGTAATTCTGCTCTTATACGGATGTTCTCACACATCAAGGTGAGACATATTGTAACAACAGAATCAGATCATTGATTTGTGTTTGTGGATTTCCGCGAGCACCTGGGTTCGGCAGTGCCTAGAGGGCCAAAACCTTTCAGATATGAGGACATGTGGCAAACACATGTAGATTATGACAAGCTGGTGCTCGATTCATGGCAAAAGGGTGCAGGCCGAGAAGGTTTACAGGGTGTGGTTCGAGCGCTCACGATGCTACAGGGCAATCTTGCAGCGTGGGGGCGAAGGAATTTGGATGCTTGACACGCAAGATAAGGAAGTTGCGAGACCAGCTCTCCCGATTACGTGTCAACTCCTTGCGAAGGGGGCCGTCAGAAGAAGAGAAAGCAGTGGCCAAGAAACTAAAGGTAGCACTGCATCAAGAAGAAATCTGGCTCCATCAACGATCACGTGTTCCATGGCTACGGGAGGGCGACCGAAATACATGTTATTTTCAAGCTCAGGCTGCCCAACGTAAGCGCATGAATAAGATAGAAAATTTGGTTCATACGGATGGTACGACATGCAGCAATCCGGATGAAGATCGTGCCGAGGTTCAACAGTTTTATGAGAAGCTGTATACATCGCAAGGTTTTCATCAGATGGAGGAATTGTTTGAATGTGTTTCTCCCCGGGTGACTCCTCTCATGAACGATGAAATTGGCAAGCCGTTTACGGAAGAAGAGGTACGCCGTGCTCTCTTTCATATGGCCCCATCGAAGGCCCCGGGGGTGGATGGTTTTACAGCAGGGTTCTTTCAGCGCCACTGGAATTTGCTCAAAGACGACATTGTTCCAGCAATCCTTGATTTCCTTAATGGGGGAGAACTGCCCACGGGGATGAACGATACATCTATCACTCTAATCCCCAAGGTACGCTTCCCACAGAATATTACTCAGTTGTCAGTATCGACCAATTTCTCTTTGCCCGGTTTTGTATAAGATTGCTTCCAAGGCCATTGCTAACCGTGTTCGAGAGTTTTTGGATGATATTATTAGTGTGGAACAAAGTGCGTTTGTCCCCGGTCTCCTGATTACCGACAACGTGGTGATTGCACATGAGAGTGTTCATGCTATGAGAAGAAGGAAAAAGGGGGGAATGCAGTATGTGCTATCAAGCTGGACATGATGAAAGCGTATGACCGCGTCGAATGGCATTATTTGCAAGCAATTATGTTGAGGCTTGGTTTTTGTGTGGAGTTTGTTCGCCTAGTCATGAAATGTGTGACATCGGTAAGATTCTCTATTCGTGTGAATGGTGAGCTTCTTCCTTTCTTCACTCCCTCGAGAGGGTTGCGGTAGGGCTGCCCGGCGTCTCCGTATCTCTTTTTGCTATGTGCAGAAGGACTGACCTCACTTCTGAATCACTATGGCGGAACGAATGTGGACAGATGCATTCGGGTTAGCTATCGATCTCCGTGGATTAATCACCTTCTGTTCGCGGATGACAGTCTCATTTTTATGCAAGCAAAGGTGGAAAGTGCTCAAAGACTCAATGATATATTGAGAATCTATGAGAGAGGTTCCGGGCAGGCTGTGAACAAGGATAAAAGTTTAGTTTTTTTCAGTCCGAACACTTTTGCTCCGGACAAGTTGCTGCTGAAGCAAACGCTGAATATATCCATTGAGGCGTTTAGTGAGCGATATCTGGGTCTGCCTACTGCTGTGGGTAGGATCATGAGTGGCACTTTTGACCACATTGGAGAGAGGATTCGAAGCAAGCTCCAAGGTGGGTCAGAAAGAATGGTTTCCTCTGCTGGTAGGGAAGTTCGTATAAAGTCTATTGCCCAAGCCATCCCTACATTCAGAATGAGCTGTTTCAAGCTAACTAAGAAGGTTTGCAAAGGCCTTGTTTCCTCTCTAGCTAAATATTGGTGTTGTAGCAGCCTGGACCGTAACTCTATGCACTGGAAGGCTTGGGATGCTATGACAATGCCAAAAGGAAAGGGAGGTATGGGTTTCCGGGATCTTGAGCTGTTCAATATAGCTCTCCTTGGCAAACATGGATGGCGATTGATGACAAATCCGAGCTCGCTCTGCGCCACAGTTCTTAAGGGTAGATATTTTCCCAATTGTGATTCCATGCAAGCTACAACTCCGCTCTGTTCTTCGGCAATGTGGCGGGCAATCATAGCTGGGAGAGATGCTTTGCAAGTTGGGCTTATCAAGCGCATAGGAGATGGCAGAGGGGTTTCCATCTGGCAGGACAAGTGGATCCCCGGCACTCTTTCTATGTCTCCAATGGTTAGAAGCAATAATACACAGTTGCAAACTGTTTCAGACCTTATTGATACTAGCAATTGGTCATGGAAAATTGATGTGATTCGTCAAAACTTCATCACTCCGGACGCGGATGCCATTATCAATATCCCTCTGAGGAGGGGTGGGGGTGATGATGTGGTTGCATGGGCTCTCGAAAGATCGGGCTGCTATACTGTAAGATCAGCGTATCGTGCTCTAATGACTCATAACGAGCATCTTGCTCTAGAGGAGGGGACGATCACCAAAACTTCATCGACAGACAAACAGTTATGGTCCCGGATGTGGGAGCTCAAGGTTTTGCCAAGGGTGAGAGTGTTTTGGTGGCGTGTCCTGCACGGAATCCTCCCGGTTGAATCTACCCTCAGGTACCATCATATCACCACCGTTGGCACCTGTAAACTATGTCTTCATGCAGAGGAAGATATGAAGCATGCACTACTAGACTGCACCCATGCCAGAAGGTTCTGGAATGCAGCCTCGGACTGGCTTGATATCAAGCGACCGGAGTTGCACCCGCTCACCTGGGCGAGGGATGTTATAGGCGACCCTATGTTCTCTGATTCTGAGAGAGCAAAGTTGGTAACTATCATGTGGGCAATATGGACTTCAAGGAATAATGCTACACATGATAAGAAAGAACTTGATCCTATTCAGTCTATGAAGAAAACTCAAGAAGCTCTTGCTGTACTGGAGCTACCTCGAGATCATGCGCGTATCCTGCCGGGCTATAGTTGGAGGCCACCGGATCAGGGCTGGATTCAGATCAACACTGATGGTAGTGTTGCATTGGAAGCTAGAAGGGGCGGGGCAGGTGGGGTTGCGAGGACCCGCTCTTACTTTCTAGCGGCTTGGGGCAAACCTTACGCGGGAATCACAGATCCTCTCATAGCCGAAGCCCTTGCTCTACGCGATGGGGTTCTTTTTGCGCATCTTCGAGGCTGTGCTGAAGTAGTTTTCGAGTCTGATAATTTGGAGATTGTGAATCTCTGGAACTCGCGTCACAATCATCGTTCGGTGGTGGCGCCTATCTTGTCTGAAATTGGGGAGCATGTCCTTTTCTTTAAGTCTTTTCTAATTCAACATGTTGGTAGGTCTTCTAATGTTGCTGCTCATCTATGTGCAAAGCAAGCTAGCACTCTAGATGTGACAGAATGTTGGATGAACTCTATGCCGAGTTTACTTGTAACCAGCCTCCTAGCTGATAGAGCTGGAGCTATTGAAGTTGAATAAAGAACTCCCAATTTCCCCGGAAAAAAAAGTAGGATCCCTCTTGTATTTGTCGTCCTGTCGCTCGGGATCCTGGATGCGTTGGCACGGAGGGGACGCACGTACGGAAACAGCCGCCATTTTTGAACCCTCGGCTCGCCTCTCGTCCTCTGGCTCAGTGCGTGCGTGTCGGACACTCAGCCTGCCCCCAACGCGCGCCGCTCGGTGGGCGCGGTCCAGCGCGAACCGGCGCGCCCGCAGCCCAGGCCGCGATATCGACCGTGCGTGCAGCGCACGGACGCGGTGCACGCGGGCTAGTCTGGCTGGTCTCACACCTTCGGAGCTAGGCCAGAATTTCTCCGGCAGTGGGCGGGTGCCAGGGCCGTTCTCGTCAAAAGGGCAGTTTATTCTAATTTGTGGTCTCTATATTCTCTCCAGCTTTTGGTTAGTCCAGCGGCTACGGTTTTTTCGTGAGTAAAATAAGCTCACCGTCGAGCATGCTTTCCTTGCTACCTTTGGAATTCCATGCTTGACCATCACTACTACTCGCAAGGTAGGTTGCTGTGCAGAACGGCAATAGCCACAAAGGTACTACGACGAAGTGCACATTCTGTGATTCCGTCCCCATAACAAGTGCCAATACTGAATCATGACAATTTTATTTACGAGGAGCATGCAAGACATGGAGTGTACTAGTGTAGTTTCTCTTTAGTGAGAGGCCTTTCTTAAGCACCGGCTTTTGTTTTCTGACCACCACAGAGCATTGAAGAATCTCTTTCAAGGAAGGCGCAAACATGTTCATTGAAAAAAAAACATTACATTTTTATTTACCATTTTCAAAACGTTAACATTCACAGGCGATCTTATGAGCCCAAGCCATTTTGAATTTCTACTTATTTTAGGTCATATAACCATTGCTTTATGCATTAGCGTGTCTTGTTAAGAATCACTAGTAAAAGTGTACGTGCAATGCACGCTAATATTTAAAAAAAATCCATATTGATATTAGATAGGATATCAATTACATGTTAATTATGTGATTAGCAGGACGTTGATATTTGGCTTGATATTAGTTACATGTTAAACATGTTGAGCGCTCACCATTGGGCCAATTTAGGTCGTTGGATTGACATGGTTTGATGGTCGAGATTAATTGGATCTGCCCTTTGAGTATTTTTATATTGGTATATAGGCATAGATTATAGAAATTGTAGAATGATTGAATACTTTTGTGTATTGATTTGACCCTCATATGGGTATATACATAAGCACAGTATGGATAGAGGCTTGGAGTACAAGACAAGATATGATATATTTAAACTAATTCGATCTCTATCGCCTTATCTATATTCTAATCATGTTTATACTTCTAACATCCCTTCTCAGTTGTCGGGAGTGAAGCAGACGATTGCGGCTGAATCTGAAGTCTTATGTTTTCGTCGTATTCTCCATTGCGCCATCATCAACTGCGTCTCTGATGGGCCGGCACCAAGAGCGATGACCGCATCCCCTTCTTATGTCTTCCTTGTCTCTTCTCTATTTGGATGAGCTCAAACACACATAATAGTACTTTATGCGAATGCAACCATTTTATTCCCTTAATTGAACTGTTTGACAATTGTGAACATTCTTATGATTTCATTTATGGGATGGAACTGAGTTAACCCTAGAGAAACTTAAAAACAAACTGAAAAATCTCGATGAACATATTAAAGCATATGATAATTCTATAACATTTAGCCTCATGTGGTCATAGCATGGTGTGGACGGAGTAAAACATAAGAAGTTGTGTGGCCACCCTTGTTACATAAGATGGTGTACCACAAATCATTCTCCCTCTCCACTTTTCCTTTTCTATGGGAAAATAATGTTGAACTTTCATGATAAATGAATGCAGCAGACATAACGGAACCTCCGACTAAAGCTCAAAGTGCAAAGCACAATATCCATGGAGCGCCTAGCTATGTGGTGTGATGCTCGAGCACCTGGTGGCCCCCTTTGAGCGCCCTTTCTACCATGTGTATGTCTCCCTGTTGGAGATATAACTAGCGGGTGTAACCCGCCCAGGAGGGGTTGGGTCATACCCCCGGCGGTTTAAGGTAAAGAAGCCCAAGATGGTGATGAGTGAAGGCCCAAGACCCGGAGATGGCTTGAGGCCCGCGAGTGTGAACCGCCATATGTGTAACTTGTATTGTAAGGCAGGCCTAGTTTGTACCAAGCCGGACAGGTTGTGTATGATCTGGCCGGGACTCTATAAGCCGCCGAGCATCGACCTGCATATATAAAGGGGTGGCCCAGCGGCGGGTTAACTCAAGAAACAACCGCTCGAGAGCTAGGTCAAGCATATTCGGTCCCTGGTTATTGAGTCTCGAGCAATACAACACTAGCTGGATTAGGCTTTTACCTCATCGAGGGGCTGAACCAAGATAAAAAAAACCTTCATGTCCGTTGTCCCGTTTAACCCCTTCAAGCTAACATAACTGCGATGGCTGCACACCTAAGTCCTAAGAACTACTCCCTCCGTCCTAAAACAAGTGTCGCAACTTTGTACTAACTTTAGTATAAAGTTATACTAAACTTGAGACATTTATTTTGAAACGGAGGGAGTACTATTCCTACAAACCAAAGGGTTCTAAAGGAATTTTCCTATAAAAATCCTATCTTATATAACTCTTGTCTATGTACCTTGCTCCTGATAAATTAATAATAGTAAAGTGCTTTGACCTTTCAAAGAAAAGAGGGTGTCACAACCAATACAAATGTAAATAATATATTTTCTCATAAATATGCTAAGCTATGGAAATCCACCAAACTAATGCACAACCTATACATGCTGCTTCTTGCCACAAGCACCAGCCAAAAAAAATCAGTCTTTGTACAGGCAGTCTGATAACAAAGGTACAGTTTGATAAATGCAACCGCAATGCAATATACGCCGGTATTATCAGAGAGCAGACATAAATCTTATCCTAAAATAGAAAAGAAGCATTCCTTATTAAATAACTTCACTGGTACAGCAAGATTGTTTCCAATTGAGATAAACATATTAACATTTCAAATAAAGTTTATTTGTGACTCCAGAAATAAAAGGCTGATATTAGGAGCACCTTTTACCTGTAGCAAGATTGTTTTTACCTGCAGTGTTCTTTTTGCTAAACAATGCTTTGAAGAGGTCACCTTTAAATCTTTTGAATAAGGAGCACCCAACTATGACAAGACATAGCCAACAAACTAACTGTTCCCGATTTTCATCCATGCATGATGTCCACAAATATTTGATGTATATGCTACTTTCAAAACCTGAAAGTTGGACTCGGAGATTGTTAAAATGTTTAGGATTAAATGCTAATCTTGATCAGAGGCAAAATACAAACAAAGAAATCAAAATTCAATGTTAAGAGTATGAACAAACCTCCTCCCATCAGGATTAAATGCTAATTCATTGATTGGTCCAAAATGTCCTTTAACACCACCTGTCGGAGATATCGACCATGGGTACCCTCGGTGACCATCCTTGGTATTTCAAGACAAATTATAGCAGCCAGCTCTACCCCGGCCATCTGCTCATCGGGCCGCCTCCTAGGATAGCCTGCCCTAGGAGCCGGGTGCCAGCAGGCGGCAGGGACCCAACAGGTGGCGGCACCAACACCAACAGCTAGCAGACGGTCCCACATCCCTCCCTCGGGACGCGTGCTGGGGGACCCCCACGCGGCTGAGACGTGGCTACAGATGGACGTGTCCTTAGAGAATCTATAAGGGCGTGGCTACAGTGAACGTGTACTTTATGAATATCCCCTAAGCGGCGGGTCACTGTAGCCACGCTGCTCATGACCAAGCGTCAGTCAGAGGAGGCCATGATCTCACTACTCACAGATGGCAGGGCCAGCAGGCGGCTGGCCCCATTGGCCAGCGAGTAGGTCATAAACAAGCTGCGCCTGGCAGACGGCCAGGGGAGACGGCCGCCTGGTAGCAGGCGACGAATCCAGCCCTAGAAGTCCGAACCTCATCAAAACGACAAGACAGGACGTGGCGGCAGTGTACGGCACGAGACGGCAGCGCTATAGCCATTTCCCTCCTGACGAGGTTGTCGTCAGCAAAGGCGCGTCTACAGTGAAAGACAATCACGTGGTCCCGCAGGCGGCGGGCCCCAGCAGGCAGGCGGCAAGGCTGGCGCTGGAAGACACTGACGGCTGGGAGCCACATTGTCGATATTACCATTGTACCCCTGGGGGGGTAGGCCTATATAAACCCCCCAGGGTCCTCCATGAGGAGGGGTTTGAAGATTGAGAGATTGAACCCTAGGAAGAAGATAGAGGGGGGAGAAAAGAACCCTAGCGATCACCCCCGATTCCTAGAGCGAGGAAGAGAGCTAGCCCTGCTCGTCTTCCTCCTCTGGTCCACACAGCTCGAGGAGCAACCTTGTAGCTGCCGTAGTGATTTCAGTCATGACGCGGAGCCCCCGCAGAGCAGGACTAGGGGTGTTATCTCCTCGGAGAGCCCCGAACCTGGGTAAGATCCGTAGGCGTCCTAAGTTTCACCTCATCCTGCTTCCCGAGCCCGGCGACGTTCTTTTGACCCCATGCATGATAAGCCATCCATTGGCATATGTCGCTCCAAAACCCCAACATTTGGCGCCCACCGTGGGGCAAGGTGCACCGTCGTCCGGAGACATGTTCTGGAAGGGAACTCTATTCCTCCCTAGCGAGAGTAGCCAGCCCGGCACGCCTACAGGCGTGGAAACCGGGATGCTTCGCGACGTTGAGGCCGCATGCACCGTGAGCGGGCTCGCCGACCTTCTCGGCGGCGTCTGCATCCACGATGAGCCCTCTCCGGCGGCCGAGCCAGTGGCGTCGGAGAGCTGCCTCGTCGAGCTCCTCGACAAGCTCCACATCGTCGACGAGCGCGCCTCTGATGTGGAGTCAGTAGGCTCTTCTGACCCACCCGTGGACATGATCGTCGACCTCGGCGCGGAGCCCGTCGACTCCTTCCCCGAGCACGTGGTGATCATCAACGACCCCCTCCCCGCTCTCCCGACCGGCAGCACCATCAGCGTCGTCACGTAGGTGCTCGTCACCGACCACGGCGAACCATCCAGCAAGGTGGGCCCAGACCCGCTCGAGGCCGCTCTGCAGCACCTCGCCGCTCCTGTTGCGGCGGGGGTAGACGGCGAGGCGTTGGAGGCGCTCCGCGTTTCGCTCCTCGATAGCGCCAACAAACTGGCTGCCTCCAGACGCCTCACCGAAGCTTACCGCCGCGAGATGGACCGTGCCATTCGTGGCACGCCGGCTGCTGGCGAGCCTAGCCGAGTCGGCGCCGTCCGCGATCGCGGCGGACTGCTAGCAGACATGCTGGGGGCCCCGCGGCCTGTGTACCTCACCCTGTCGGAGAACCTAAGGGCTGCCCAGGCGGCAGTCGATGAGATGGGCCACTTGGAGGGAGACGAGCTTCGTTGCATGACTCAACGCGCCCGCCAGCTCCTCGACGCTGCTGCCACGCAGCAGGAGGCCCGTCGCCGGGTATCAGTGGCCGGCGCGCGCGCAGACAGCCACCCCTTTCGGCGGGAGCAGGGAGCCACGTCTCGCTCTCCAACAGTCGGCGCCCCCAATCGGCGAGACTCAGAGCCGGCTGCCAGCAGCAGCCAGCAGACTCACGTCACCATCGAGCGCGACGAAGACGGCCGCCCAAGGGCCATAGAGCGGCGAGGGGAACATCTGTCTCCTCCCAGGTGGGAGAGGTGCACGTCTCCTCTGCCTATTGACCACCCCTCTCTGGCGAGCCGTTTGGGCCGCCGCGAGGGGGTTGGTGAGAACGACGCCCGCCACCGCCTGGATCGTCTGGCTCGGTCCCAGGTGGTCGAAGAAGAAGATGACCTCGGTCCGGCTTGCTTCGGCCCCCGCATCCGCAATGAACCTTTTCCCAAGGGCTTCTCGCTCCCCAGAGATACCCCCAAGTACAACGGATCAGTGAAACCAGAGGACTGGCTGGTGGACTAATCCACAGCCGTCAGCATAGCTAGCGGCAAAAGACGCGTTGTGGTGAAGTACGTGCCCCTTATGCTCCAGGGCACGGCCCGGACCTGGCTGAATAGCCTCAAACCCAATAGTATCAACGGCTGGCTGGAATTCACCGACGCCTTCACTAGCTACTTCACCAGCACCTACAAGCGTCCTCCCAAGCCGCGTCAGCTCTCCCTGTGTGTCCAAGGCCCAGACGAGTCGGCCCGCGATTACCTGACGAGCTGGGCAGAGCTGCGAAACTCTTGTGAAGGAGTGCATGAGGTACAAGCCATCGAGTATTTCATGGCCGGGTGCCGAGAAGGCACCTTACTCAAGCACAGACTCCTTTGTGACGAGCCGGCCACGTTGGATGAACTGCTGAGCATAGCAGACAAGTACGCCACCGCAGAGTCCTCCATGAAGACCGAGCTACAAGTGGATGCTTCTGGCAAGATGACTCCTCCAGCTTCCAAGATGCCGGTTGGAGAGCCCAGCCGGCGCCAGCAGACAAGCGACCAGAAACGCAAGACCCATGTGCCGGCTGCCAACAGCCGGCTGGTGGCAGCGGTCGACGGCCAGCAGCCAAAAGCTCAAGCAGGACCCAAGCGCCAGAAGGGCGGCAAACCAGTCTGGCAGCCAGCTTTCTCCTTTAACCAAGCTCTAGACGCCCCCTGTAAGTTCCACAGCGGCGCAAAGCCTTCCAAACACACAACGTGAAAGTGTCATTGGCTCACAAGAATTGCGAGGGGAGAAGCTCTGCCACCGACGCCTGCTGGGCAGCCGGCCCCGCCTCCTAATCCGCCGGCTGCCCGCCCTGGTGGCCAGATCCAGGACGAGTTCCCAGAAGAAAATGGAGCCTATGTTGTCTTCACCAGCCAGACGGACGATAGGCACAGCCGGCGCCAACAGCGCAGAGAAGTCAACACTGTTGCCGTCAAGGACTCAGAATTCATGCATTGGTCTGAGAGGCCTGTCAGCTTGAGCCGAGAGGATCACCCGGCTGTCATGCAGTCGCCAGGGGCCTATGCCTTGGTCCTGGACGCCACTCTCTCCACTGACAGGCGGGCCTGTCGTTTCTCCCGGGTGCTGGTAGACGGCAGCGACAGCATCAACATCATGTACCATGACACCATGGAGAAGTTGGGCATCAAAGAAAGGCAGCTTCAGCCTACCAAGACCGTGTTCCATGGCATTGTGCTAGGCCTCTCTTGCTCACCAATCGGCAAGGCCAGGGTCGATGTCTTGTTTGGTGACAAGATGCATTTCCGGAGGGAGCCTGTCTAGTTTGAAGTGGTGAACCTAGAAAGTCCGTATCACGTGCTTGGGACGGCCAGCTCTTGCAAAGTTCATGGCAGTACCCCATTATGCCTACCTCAAGATGAAGATGCCAGGCCCCAAAGGAATAATCACCATAGCTGGGAACTACGAGAAGTCCATCGCATGCGCGACAGCCAGCAGCCGCCTGGCAGAGTCCCTTGTCGTAGCTGAGGAAAAGCGCCGCCTGGAGCGGCTGGTGGCAATGGCTGGCGAGCATCCGGCCATACCAGCCGATCCCAGGGAGGCGGAGCCACAAGGCTCGTTCCAGCCAGCCAAGGAGACAAAGAAGATTGCCTTGGACCCATCCCACCCGGAGCGATTTGCTATCATAGGGTCAAACCTAGACAGCAAATAGGAAAACGAGCTCGTCGATTTCCTCCGTGAGAATCGGGACATCTTTGCATGGTCCCCCAAAGACATGCCGGGTGTCCCGACGGATTTCGCCGAGCACAAACTCCACGTAAGAGAAGATGCAAAGCCTGTCAGACAGCCGCTACGCCGCCAGTCAGAAGAGAAGAGAAGAGTCGTTGGGGAAGAAGTTGCCCGCCTGCTAGCAGCTGGCTTCATCATGGAAGTCTTTTACCCCGAGTGGCTTGCGAATCCAGTCCTAGTGCTGAAGAAGAACAACAAATGGCGCATGTGGATTGATTACACCAGCCTTAACAAAGCTTGCCCTAAAGATCCGTTTGCTCTGCCGCAAATAGATCAAGTGAACGACTCCACAGCCGGATGGGAGCTGCTGTCTTTCCTTGATGCTTATTATGGGTACCACCAAATCAAGCTTGATCCAGCTGACCGCCTGAAGACCGCCTTCCTCTTGCCATTTGGGGCCTTTTGCTACCTGACCATGACGTTCGGCTTGAGAAACGCCGGCGCCACCTTTCAGCGTTGCATGCAGAAGTGTCTCCTCAAGCAACTTGGCAGAAACGCCCACGTTTACGTGGATGATATCGTGGTAAAGACGGAGAAGAGAGGAACCCTTTTGGAGGATCTCCAAGAGACATTTGAGAACCTACGCCGTTTTCGGATTAAGCTAAACCCGGAGAAATGCGTCTTCGGGGTACCAGCCGGCCAACTCCTCGGCTTCCTGGTATCCGAACGCAGCAGCGAGTGCAACCCTGCGAAGATCAAGGCCATTGAGAGAATGGAACGGCCGGCCGTGTGCGAGATGTCCAGTGATTCACGGGGTGCCTAGCATCTCTTAGCCGCTTCATCAGCCGGCTGGGAGAGAAGGCACTCCCCCTGTACCAACTGATGAAGAAGACCACGTGCTTCGAGTGGAACGACCAGGCAGACAAAGCTTTCCAGCAGCTCAAGAGACTACTGTCCACCCCACATGTCCTGGCGGCGCCAGCAGACAAGGAACCCATGTTCCTGTACATAGCCGCCACCAGCCGGGTGGTCAGCACTGTCATTGTGGTCGAGCGCCCAGAAGACGGCAGAGCCCTGCCCGTCCAGAGGCCCATCTACTACTTGAGCGAGGTACTGTCAGCCTCCAAGCAGAAATACCCTCACTACCAGAAGATGTGCTACGGCGTGTACTTCACCGCCAAGAAACTGAAGCAGTACTTCCAAGAGCATTCTGTCATGGTCGTCTGCACGGCCCCGCTTGCCGAAATCATGGGCAACAGAGACGCCGCAGGAAGAGTGGCCAAGTGGGCCATAGAGCTCGCCCCCTTCACCATCTTCTACCAGCCGCGCACCACCATCAAGTCACAAGCATTGGCCGACTTCCTCGTCGACTGGGCCGAAACCCAGTACCTGCCACTCGTTCCAGACTCAACCCATTGGCAGATGCACTTCGATGGGTCGAAGATGCGCACCGGCCTAGGAGCTGGCGTCGTCCTCACCTCCCCCAAGGAAGACAAGCTCAAGTATACCCTGCAGATCCACTTTGCCGCCTCCAACAACGTGGCCGAGTATGAGGCACTTATCCACGGGCTCCGGATGGCCAAGGAGATTGCCATCCGCTGAGTGTTGTGCTATGGTGACTCAGACTTGGTTGTCCAGCAGTCGTCTGGGGACTGGGACGCCAAGGATGCAAACATGGCAAGCTATTGCTTCCTAGTCCAGCAGATTAGTGGACACTTTGATGGCTGCGAGTTCCTCCACGTACCACGAGCCGACAACATGCAAGCCGACACTTTGGCACGAATCGGCTCCTCCCGCCAAGCAATACCAGCCGGCGTATCTCTTCAATGCCTGCGCAAGCTTTCTATCAAACCTTCGCAAGAGTCGGAGTCGATCTTCATACCAGCCGACCCTGGAGCAGGCGGCCTCACAACCTCGGCAGACGGCTCAGAGACTGCTCCAGCAGGCAGCCTCGACACTCCAACCCCAGCAGACGGGCCACCTGTAGCTGCGCCGGTTCCAAGCCCGAGGACTGCTCCAGCAGGCGGCCAGGAGGCGCCTGCTCCAGCAGACGGTTCAGGGACTTTGAAAGCACACCAGACAGCTCAGCCCAACCTCCCGCCTCCCAGCCCTACCATCCTGGTCTCTCTGGCAGAAGCAACAGGAGTCTCAGCACCGTCTTGGGCACAGCCAATCCTCACATTCCTGCTCAGAGGAGAGCTGCCAGCAGAAGAAACTTTGGCACGGCAAGTTCAACGCCGAGCTTCAGCATACACCATAGTCAACAAAGAGCTTGTCAGAAGAAGCGCAACGGGCGTCTTCTTGCATTGTGTAGAAGCAGAAAAGGGGATGGCTATCCTGAAGGACATTCACCAAGGGGAATGTAGCCATCACGCGGCCTCAAGATCCCTCGTCGCCAAATCCTTCCGCCACGATTTCTTCTGGCCGACTGCTTTGGACGATGCCAAAGATTTGGTAAGAAAGTGCAACGGCTGCCAGCGCTTCAGTTCCAAGCAACACTTGCCGGCTTCTGCACTCAAGACTATTCCTATCACTTGGCCATTTGCCGTCTGGGGTCTGGATATGGTAGGCCCTTTCAAGACAGCCAGAGGAGGCTTGACACATTTACTCATGGCAATAGACAAATTCACCAAGTGGATCGAAGCCAAACCAATCAAGAAACTCAATGGCCCAACTGTTGTGGCATTCATCGCAGACATCACAGTCCGGTATGGTATACCGCACAGCATCATCATCGACAATGGCACAAATTTTGCCAAAGGCGCACTTGCCCGTTTCTGTGCAACACAGGGCATCCGACTGGACCTAGCGTCCGTTGCCCACCCACAGTCCAACGGCCAAGTCGAGCGCGTCAACGGCCTTATCCTATCCGGCATCAAGCCCCGGCTGGTCGAACCTTTGGAGCGATCAGCCGGCTGCTGCATCGAAGAATTGCCGTCTGTCCTGTGGAGCCTCAGAACCACTCCGAACAAATCCACCGGCTTCACTCCTTTCTTCCTCGTGTACGGGGCCGAGGCCGTCATCCCAACGGATGTTGAGTTTGACTCGCCTCGTGTCACCATGTATATGGAAGCCGAAGCCAAAGAAGCACGCGAAAACGGCGTGGACCTGCTGGAGGAGGCCCGGCTGATAGCACTCAGCCGCTGCACCATCTACCAGCAGGGTCTCCGTCGCTATCACAGCCGGCGAGTCAAGCCACGCTCTTTCCGCGAGGGGGACCTTGTGCTCCGGCTAATCCAGCGAACAGCTGGCCAGCACAAGCTCTCGTCTCCTTGGAAAGGACCGTTCATCGTCAGCAAGGTACTAGGCAATGATGCCTACTACCTCATTGATGCCCAGAAGCCAGGAGCACGCAAGAGAGACGACTCAGGCAAGGAGTCGGAGCGCCCATGGAACGCAAACCTACTTCATCGCTTTTATAGCTGAAAGACAGTATGTGTCGCGCTATCTAAAGTTATTTTGAGAACCAATGGACCCCCGAGGAGTTCTAGGGGACTGCCCAACCCTTTATCTACATGATAAGAATTATGCCTGTGAATGATTATTGTTCACTCCTTTGTCCAGCACCGGAGCCTAGCAGACGGCCCGAGGACTGGCCGCCTAGCACCCTATGCTAAAATTTCTCCTTAAAATAGTCGGACAAGTAATGTGATGGCATCCAAGCCCTCTCCCGCATTAAGTCACAGACTCGCAGAACGCGGCTGTCCGACTGGTAGGAGCCAAAGGCAAGAAATGGTGCCCACATGAAAAATGGCTAAGGAAAAAAGACATAGGGCAAGCCGTCCCTTCACACGAATAGTCGACTATCACACAGCCGGCGAGCCGGCCCTGGGCTTAGACGCGCCACCTTCGAGAGGGCAGAATACTTGCCCACCCTGAAAGCAGCCAAGTTCCTGACCCATCCACAGAACCATAGAGTGGCTGTCTGGCTGGCAGGGCGGCAGATAAAGGAGATGGCAACAGGAAAATCGCCATAAGGAATCTAGGGTGAGGCTAATCCTAGGACTCGGCACAATACCATAAAACCATGTGATACTTCCAAAACGTATCTATAATTTCTGCTTGCTCCATGCCTCTTTTGGGTGATATTGCTATGATATTTATACACTTCCATACACTTTTGATCATATTTGGACTAACCTATTAACTCAGTGCACCCCAGTGCCAGTTTCTGTTTTCTGCTGTTTTTGTATTTCAGGTTTTCCCGTCACGTAAACTGCCAGAAAAATCCCGGAAAAATTATATAAAAAATCAGCGTTCCGGAAGCTTCCACACGGCCGAAGTAGGGCCGGAGGGGGGCCACCAGGGCTCCAGGCGCCCTGGTGGCGTGGCCCCCCTCCTGGCCGCGCCGGGGGGGGCGCTTGGACCCCCCAGGCCTCCGCTGATGCCCCCCTTTGGTATATATTTAACACGGGTCCCGAAACCCTCGAGGACGGAACCCTTTTTCGCGATCTCATCTCTGTTCCGCCGCCGCCGCGCTTCCAAGATCGGGAGCACCAGGAGAACTCTTCCCGGCACCCTGGCGGAGGGGAGGATCACCACCGGGAGCCTCTCCACCACCATGGACCCCTCCCGGATGAGTTGTGAGTAGTCTCCCTTGGACCATGGGTCCATGACCAGTAGCTATGTGATGTTCTCCTCCCCTTCTTGTGCTTCACTAATTAGACCTCCTGAGCTGCCCTACATGATCGAGGCACATATGTAATCCTTATGCTGTTGCTATGTTGAGTTTGCTGGGATCTGATGGATTGTGAGATTATGTTCAGATTGTGTTTGAGTAATATATTTGATTTACCTCTTTTATATTTATGTTCGTAAGTAATTCTTGCATGTTCTCCGTTGCTATTTATTGCTTTGGCCAAGTAGTAGGTAGTGACTCCAACAGGGAACGTTATGCTCGATTGTGGGTTCATGCCCCTCGGTGACTAGCTTGAGTGACAGAAACATGAGACTAGGGGATGTGCTGTTGCCACAAGGGGGAAAACAACGGTGCTTGTGCCCGCGGGTGCAAGGATTGTTTACTTTATGCAAAATTCTTTTAATGCAGTTGTCTGTTGCTTTGAGTTTACACTATGGGTGGGACTCGCAACTTAATACCAGCGAGATGTTCTGGATAGATATCTCAAGGTGGATGATTAGTAGTAGATGCAGATGGATTTCGGTCTACTTGCCTTGGCGTACCGCCCATGCTTTGAACCTCTACCTTTCTTGCAACATAGTTAGCATTGGTTTGCGCACATAATTCTGTCAATTGCCCAGCTGTAATTCGTTTACCTCACATAGCTATTTTATCGTCTTTTGGGAGAGAGACATCACTAGTGAACATCATGGGACCCCGGTCCATATTACCATCACTGATCACATCCGCTATTTACTTTCCGCTTTTACTTATCAGTTGCAGCAATACCTATCACTATTATCTCTTGTGTTTGATCCTTTGTAAACGACAAGGCCGGAGGGATTGACAACCTCTCTGTACTCGTTGGGAGCAAAGTTATTTGTATCTGTGTGCAGGTCCAAGTTGATTGCTAAGTATCTGGCGCCGTTAGCAGTTGACACCTTCTTGTTGAAACTAGGAGTCTCAGGGGAAATCGATCCTTGGTATCTTTGCCAAGGGAAAACTACCGCTACACTGCATCTCAAACCTTCCACTTGGGGTAACCAACGAGGGGCGAGAAGCCATCAAGCAAAGTTTTCTGGCGCCGTTGCCGGGGACTCCACTCTTCAAGATAGGGGAGTTGCATGCTATCTTTTACATTTGCTTTTTAGTCTTGTTAGTTTACCTTTCAGTTTTGCTTTAGTGTCTTTTATCGAAAATGACAAAAAAAATATTTGCTAGTAGTCCTTTCTGTTTAGTCAAGCATGTTAGGATTTGGTGCTTTGAGGGAATCGGAAGTTTTAGATTTCCATCAAAAAGATGGAGAAAATATGAAGAAGGCATGGGACAGAATTTCTGATGCACATAGGATAATTATGCCTTGGATACCTATAAAAATTATGCTTAGAAATTTTTACCATGGTCTTTTTAAATGGTGTAAACACTCTCTTGATATTATAGCTGAAGGAGATTTCCTAGAGTGTGATGAAGCTAGAGCTCTTGAAATTATACATGGTCTATCTAGTTACTTTGTTTATGATCATAACTTTGATACTATCATAGATAGACTTGCTACTATTGAGAAGAGAATGGATGCTCTAGACTTAATGAAGGTAGAGAAACCCAAACCCAATAAGAGAGATATTTTGGAAATAGACAATGATTGGGAGCCTTTTGTTAGGATTAGCATCTCTAATCAAGACTTCCTTGATTATTGTGATATTGGATCTATGGTTTCTACTATGCCAAAAATTGTTCATGATTCTTTAAAATTTGACATGGATAGGTTATCATCTTATCATGAACACACTAATGGAGATATTTCTGAAATCCAGGGAAGAATAAAAGACGTGCCAGTTAAATTCCTTAAAGGGATTGCAATGATTGATTTCTTCATCATGAAGCCAAACAAAGGAAATATAGTGCTTGGAAGGGACTTCCTCCGAGCGGTAAAAGGCTTCATCGATATAGGTAAGGGACAAATCCGCTTACGCGGAAAGGCAAAAGGTGTGTACCCCTTTCCCAGAAGGAACAAGAGTGAACTTGTTGAGGAACCAGTTGAAGCAATTTATAACTCCGATTATTATGATGATTATTGATTCCTCTTTGCATTATGCCTAGCTTAAAGGCATAAAAGAAAGCGCTTTTGGGAGGCAGCCCACATCAATAAAATTTTATTTTGCTTTTGTTGTGTCTTGATGTTGTTACTACAGTAGCATCATCATTGTATCTTTACTTTTCAACTTTGTGCCAAGTGTAGCCTCTGACTGCAAGAAAGTTCAAAAGTTGTGACGTGCTGTCCAGGAAACAGATTCTGTCCTTGGATTGAAAAATTCGTATAAAATCACCAGATCATCTTTTTGGTCTGAATTTTTTCGACAGCGTGCTCTATACAATTGTCTTTCGGGCGCCTGTTCTGACTTTTTTGATTAGAGTTGCAGAAGTGCCCCGAAAAAATCATTTACTACCTGCTGTTCTTCTTTTCACAGATTCTGTCCTGTTTTGCCTTTCCCTCATTTTGCAAACCTTGAGCTTGCTTTTTCTTTGCAAAAACCTTTTGGCAATCTTGAGAAACAGTAGACCTTCAAGTATATCCTTATTTCCAGCAAGGAACAATTATATTATTATGGGTACTAACCTCGCTAATCAGATTATGATGAGTTATGTATGAAGGGAGTTTTCAAGTGTGCGAGGTAAGATGATAAAAAGATTCAGGACTGTCAAACGCTCAAGCTTGGGGATGCCCCCATGCACCCCCAAGAAATATTCAAGGAGACTCAAGCGTCTAAGCTTGGGGATGCCCCCGTGCATCCCCTTCTCCATCAACATTATCAGTTCGTCCTTCGTTCCACTATATTTTTATCACTTCATGTGTTATGTGCTATGCTTGGAGCGTCTTGCTTTTAGTTTCCTTTTTAGCTTTGCTTGCTTTTCATAGCGAGTCGGAACTCAGCTTTCTTTGTGTCGGAGAGAAACACGCTCCACTTCAACCTAGAACATAACATAGAATTTTCATGTCTATCTTTGTTGTGTGTGTTCTTTGTCTTTCAATAGCTACTATCATGTTCAGCTCTTAGTTTTCATGCTTATCTTTTTAAAGAGCTTTTGTTTAGTTGGTCGCTGGAACTCTCTTTAGTTATCATGCTTATGTTATTAAGAGAGTTTGCTTCTGTTGCATTAGTCGATATGTCTATGATAAAAATGCTACGTGCATAATGGTGCTTAGTAGTTCATGTTTTCTTATGGTTAGTCTCAAATAGCTGGGGGGGTTCCCAATGTGTTATTGGAGTACCAACATGATTTGTTTGCCTATGATGTGGTATGGTTTACTAATATCTTCCTTCAAGAATTTATTTTGATTGACTTGGCGTATGCTCACGCATATTTAAGACTGTAAAGAAAGTCTGTCAAGCCTTGATGATCTTTAGTTTCTGAGTAGCGATATAACTTCCATGCCTGATTCAATGTTGCTTTGTCGCTCTGCATGATTATGACCGTCATTGCTCTTTTAGTTGGTCGCTCCCAGTCTTTTGCTAACCTCCACCTGTACTAAGCGGACTGACTGCTTGTGCATCCAAAATCCTTTAAACCAGTTATGCCATATGAGTCCACCATATCTTCCTATACATGGTATTTACCTGCCATTCCTAACGAAGACTTTCATTTACCACCTCGAAATTATTCAAAAAAAAGCATTCCTATTTTGTGCCTCTGTTTTAGTTCATGAGGAAGTAGTAGTTAATTCATGATCTTTTTAATTTGGACAAGCTTCACCCCGGGATTGCATGTCTAATGTGCAAACCCATAATACGAGAAGGAACTGGCAAAGAGTGCGCCCGGCTCAAAAATAATATAACAAACAAACCCTCCTTCACGCTTTGTTCATGAGAAATCAGAAAACTTTGGCAGTGATAAACAAAGGAGATTAAGAGGATGTGATAGTCCTCATTCGGGAGCCGTTCCTCGAAACTTGTCCATCTCAAGAAGTGATTGAGTTGTCTGCTAGCATTCGTTGATGGAACATGCATAATCTAAAAAAATAATTATTACCTCTGTTTTTAAAACCAAGAGCTCTGGTACATGCTTTGTCTTTGTTTCCGACTACGGGTTTTCAACCTTGCCAACAAAAGCCACGGTTCGAGAGTCTCCACCTTCTTTCAAAGCACCAACTACTGAGAGCATGATTGTCATTCTGAGTGTAATGTGCATTGTCCCAAAGTAGCATTGTCTTTTGCATGATTATGATATCGTTTATTCTGAAATCATTGTATCTAGTCATCACTTAAACCTTGGAGGTGCCCCTGCATTTATGTTTTGCTTCACTAAAGGGGGTAAGCGAGATATCACTTTATCATATTTGCACACCATGCTCATTACAAATCTATTTGATGTTTCAGTATCATGTTGTAAAACTTTCAGTTCTTTGTGATTTTCTCATGAGGCAACTTAATTACTACAGATTCATTGTCTCGGTAAGCTTTTGTCATGTGACTATGAAAGGTCCTATATGGTTAATAGCATGTCACCACAGAAATTATGCTTGTTATCATTTACCTACTCGAGGACGAGCAGGAATTAAGCTTGGGGATGTTGATACGTCCAAAACGTATCTATAATTTCTGCTTGCTCCATGCCTCTTTTGGGTGATATTGCTATGATATTTATACACTTCCATACACTTTTGATCATATTTGGACTAACCTATTAACTCAGTGCACCCCAGTGCCAGTTTCTGTTTTCTGCTGTTTTTGTATTTCAGGTTTTCCCGTCACGTAAACTGCCAGAAAAATCCCGGAAATATTATATAAAAAATCAGCGTTCCGGAAGCTTCCACACGGCCGAAGTAGGGCCGGAGGGGGGCCACCAGGGCTCCAGGCGCCCTGGTGGCGCCCCCTCCTGGCCGCGCCGGGGGGGCGCCTGGGCCCCCCAGGCCTCCGCTGATGCCCCCCTTTGGCATATATTTAACACGCGTCCCGAAACCCTCGAGGACGGAACCCTTTTTCGTGATCTCATCTCTGTGACACCGCCGCCGCGCTTCCAAGATCGGGAGCACCACGAGAACTCTTCCCGGCACCCTGCCGGAGGGGAGGATCACCACCGGGAGCCTCTCCACCACCATGGACGCCTCCCGGATGAGTTGTGAGTAGTCTCCCTTGGACCATGGGTCCATGACCAGTAGCTATGTGATGTTCTCCTCCCCTTCTTGTGCTTCACTAATTAGACCTCGTGAGCTGCCCTACATGATCGAGGCACATATGTAATCCTTATGCTATTGCTATGTTGAGTTTGCTGGGATCCGATGGATTGTGAGATTATGTTCAGATTGTGTTTGAGTAATATATTTGATTTACCTCTTTTATATTTATGTTCGTAAGTAATTCTTGCATGTTCTCCGTTGCTATTTATTGCTTTGGCCAAGTAGTAGGTAGTGACTCCAAGAGGGAACGTTATGCTTGATTGTGGGTTCATGCCCCTCGATGACTAGCTTGAGTGACAGAAACATGAGTCTAGGGGATGTGCTGTTGCCACAAGGGGGAAAACAACGGTGCTTGTGCCTGATACGTCCAAAACGTATCTATAATTTCTGGTTGCTCCATGCCTCTTTTGGGTGATATTGCTATGTTATTTATACACTTCCATACACTTTTGATCATATTTGGACTAACCTATTAACTCAGTGCACCCCAGTGCCAGTTTCTGTTTTCGGCTGTTTTTGTATTTCAGGTTTTCACATTACGAGAACTGCCAGGAAAAATCCAGAAAAATTATATAAAAAATCAGCGTTCCAGAAACTACCTTGCGCCCGAAGGACAGCC